>CM072888.1:58472839-58890339 GCA_037013685.1 Acridotheres tristis | reverse complement strand
ACTGGTGGAGGCATTTGTCTTACTCTAGTGGAAAGTACAAACACCTTGTTATATTCTGTAGACAGAATAAAGCATAAGCTGCTTTAATTTCCAACACTCTGCATGAAGCTGCAAGAGTTCACCTGTCTCTTATTGCCACAAGAGCTCTCTGTTCTATACTCTGAAATTCTCACTTTAATTTTAAAGAAGAATATCTTTAACTGTGGTCACTATCATGGCTCAAGGAGAAGATAAACATAGAGAACAAAAGAGCTCACTGAAAAATACCAAGAAACTAGTCGATTCATACTTTGTGTTACCATGCTAATGTGTCAGATTCATTTCAAGAGCATCTCCAATAGACCATTTTGCCATTGGTGTCCACCTGCAGGCTTCAGGTCCCTAGAGTGATTTGGAATTGCTTTCTCTACTCATCTGTAATTTTTATTTTAGACAGCTTTTAAGGAATCCTTGAATCTGAGTCAAGAGTCTTAGAAAGAAAGATCAGTTAAAAAAAAAAAAAAAAGAAAGAAAGAAAAACAAAGGAAAAATCATGCTGAAAATGAAGCTTTGACAAGTAAAATCAAAGCTTATTTTCAGAACAGCCTTCAATTGCACAGGCTGTACAACCTATTCCATCACTGTCTGTTTTCAAGCAAGTGAAGGAGTACTTTTAAAAGACCTTGGTAGAGCAAAATGAGAAAATCCTGTATAAACTTTTCCAAATACAGTTATCTATCACATCAAATACATCATTTTTAAATGGTCTGATAAAGAAAATTAGAGTTTAACACAGCATCAACTGAAGTTTTTAGTTTTATCATAATTATTCCTCAGCAAGCTTCATTTGTGTAATAAACAATCTAGAAAGGGACTCAACACAGAGATGTTTCCTTACAAGGCATATAGTACAGTGTCTATGAAGTTCATTGATTTTTTTCCAGCTTTAGCTCAATTTGCTGCAGAAACTGATATTGATATTTATATCAGTAGCAGAATTTCTTTGGTAAATAATGACTTGTGGGGAGGACAGTTTGGCCACTGTCATCATGTGTCACAAACCTATTTCCAGCTAAATACCTTTCTAAAAACATATATTCTCCAGACAAATATGCATTAAAGCTAGAAAAATCCTCAAAAAACTGTGATTAGACTATTTCGTGTGTCTTCTATGACAAAGACAACATCCAATTAATAAAATTTGTAACTTTAACCATGTACACAGGAGTTTTGCAATAAATTCCAAATGCTTTTAAAGAAATATTGAGAAGAGTCTAGGAAACCAGCATTACAGAAAAATGTAATTTCACAATAAATTCTAAACCTTCTCTGGCCCACTTTATTTCTGGTGCACTCATGCTTTGAGTGTTTCCCCAGCATGAGGTTGCCCATAGGAATTTAACTCCGTTTTTCTCAAGAAGCCACTTCCCAAATCTGATCATTGATACTCACTCCTGTACCTTGTACTGCTTGATTACACAGTTTTTAAAACAGAATTACCAAACCTACTGTACTAGCAACTTTAAAGAGATGGACACATCAGGAATTTTACATTTTTTCTGTTTAGTCTATTTTTTTTTTTCCTTGAAACACTAACACAGCAATAGGATTCATGTTCCCCCTGTGAGTCTGAGGATACAAGCAAAGCAAAGTTTTTAGGGTAACACACTATCCATTAGGAAACAATGCAACCATGTAGTTAGACAAGTTCCTGGGCGCTTGAAGTTTATAAAGTAGGGTTGCTGAAGTGAACAAAACAAAACAATTCTATTTGTCCATTGGAGTACCAATGGCAAGCAGCTGTTCAGTCAGAGAAGCAGCCAGAGCTGTCCAGCTGCTGGGGCAAGTCCAGGGAAAACAACTTTATCCTGGCACTGCAGGTGCAGGAAAAGGGGCTCAAAGCAGAGATCTGAGGAAAGCATGGCAAGAGCAACTGTTTCAGCTTTACCTGTCCTGAATAAACATACACACTGTGAAACATTTTTTCTCTCTCCTATTGCTACACAGATGAAAGAGATACTGAAGCTCAATGTATGCTGAAAATAAGAGCACTGTGACTACTGAAAATGTATTCAGAAAGTAAATCCTCTATAATCTAAGGAAAGATTAAAGTCCAGCTTCATTAAACAAAATGAAGCTGTAGAATAGCCAATCTGATGGTTTAAAATGTTTAGATGTTACCATGCTAAGGAAAACCTCTGGAGCAGGATATTCCATGCAGGAGGAACTAGATGAGTTAGCTAGAGAGCTACCTAAAGTTTCATGGAATATGTCAGAATCAGGCCAGGCAATATTCCCCCAAGACAATAAGTGTAAATTTGAACTTTCAAAACTGAAGTTGACAGTGCACTGGCCTTTGCTTTGCAGGAGCAATCTGTCAGGAAAAATAGGCTGGGTGATTCAATTGCAGAACCACAGAAACACAGAGAATGGAAATACCTGAAGGGCAGTGCTTGAAGAAGTGACAGGTCTAAGATCGTTTGTTCTTATCTTATTATCTGTTTTTTTTCCTTCAGTCAGATATATGCAAGCTGCACATGCTGTACAACCGAAAATAGCCTGAATTAAATAACCATGTAGCCAGTAGCAATAATTCAGTGCCCATATTACAGCAGATAACATCATTGCACACCTGTGGGCCTGCACCAAGCTGTCTTCTACAGATGCCATGGCTTCCTGAAGAATTCAGGACTCTGGCTTACAGAACACAAGATGCCAGCACGTGAAAAAGAGCACACAGCAGCTGGGCTGCTGGGACAAGCAGGTCACCAGCACATGAAGTCATTGTGCTCTGTACTCTGATCACCAGCCTGCTTTTCCATGGTGGAATTTCCCAAACCTCAGTGGAGACATTGCAAATAGGTTTTCTCATAGGTTATGACCTATAAAAATCAGAATCTTGAATATAAAGCATTAGTGCTATTTGTTGGATGGGAGGCAATTAGGACTGTGGAAAGCGAGTAAGATTATCAAGTCACTTCAGCAGAGGACTGTTGTCACAACTTCAGCTTTTTCCTTCAAATATTCACTCTTGGCAAGCATTGCATACTGAAGAAACACATTCTAAAATTAATACTTTTGGAGACAAATAAAATAATATATATTATTTTATATGTATATATATTATTATATATAATATATATATATTACTATATATTCAGAATTTTAAAAATGCCTGTATTTAGGTAATCTTTATTAGATTGCAAATTTTTTGTTACATTTGCTTTTTTGTACTATAATTTAAAAACTGGACATAGTCATATTTGTCATTGTCATATTTGACTAGTTCATGCCAATATGGCAGGACACAGAAAAGAATTAAATGCATTTCTGCAATACTTCAGACAAGACATTTCCAGGAAAAACAGGAAATATTTAATATAATTCTATTTTTTTAAAGTATTATTTCATCTGGGTTAGCTGTATAATCTTGTTCTCCTGGGTTCAAATTTAAACCAATAATTATTTGAGAGAACAGCTTACGGGGTGAGAAAGAGATTAAAGAGCTTGTGTTACTAGAGGGGGTGAAGTTTAAACTAAAACACAAGTGAGGAGAGAGGAAGCACACTGTAGAAGGTGGTGAAAAAAAAAGAAACAGAAAGGTTCTAAGGAATAAATAACAGTTGATCAAAAGAATAATGAGAATAAGTTGACAGAACTGGCATGAAAATGTATTAGAAGGAAATGAGAAGATTGTCAATCCTCAGCACCTTCAGTAGAAAGCTTGGGAATACTGAAGCAATAGAAAGCAGCCAACCAGCCCTGAAACAGCCAGTAACCCAGCCAGAGCTGACCACTGCACCTGGGGCTGCCCACACGCCTCCTGCTGCACCTCGACCAATCTTGACAAACAAAAGATTGATAAAAAATCGATTTAGGGCTGCTTAACCTACTTGATACGAAAAGTAGCAAGGACTTTTGGATTAGCTCAAGTAATACTCATTGCTTTAGAGCTATTTTTATCCCAATGACACGTTTAAAGAGACGCTTTTGCATTTGATAACAGAGGAAATCATCACTTAGGTTGTTAATAAATGCTTGTTAACACCATTCCCCACAACCGACATAAACACTTTCCTTTTCTGTGAAGAGACTTCCACATGACCACTGAAGGCAACAACCTCATATAATCCACATAAATGCATCAAGCTCCAATTTGAAATTTAAATTTTCTGCTCAAGCTACTTCAGCCAGGAGTCTGTTCCAAATGTCACTCTGATGAATTTCAGCATGCAATTATTCACACAATATTTATAAAAAAAATCATTCTTGTAGCCACATTGTCTTACATTTTCTTTGAGTTCAAGCCACTCTATTCCTTGTTTCTCATGTTAACAAGGTGCAGTCATTTCCTCTCCCTTCCCACTGTTCACTTGACCACACAGCAGTGCTGCTGTTACCTCCTCTTACAAGAAGGACCTCAGCCATGCTGACAGCTCTTCTCATGTCCATCCCTTTTTCAAAGACTCTCTTCCAGCAAGACACTCATCTCTGTTTTTGTCCCTCCTTTCTTCAAAACCATCACTGCTTAGATACTATGGTTAATAACCCCTTGAACATTTGCTCCATTTACAAGTAGTAGACACACAACAGATCTCAGCAGAAAACATGAAACCATGGCAGAAGTCAAGTATTTGTAGCTATTATTATCCACAAAAAAATCTGATAAGAAACAAACAACTACAGAGCAGCTAAATAAAAACTACCTCTCACTGAAGGAGTTTCAATGGGATCCCATAAACCTAGGGGAAAAAAAAATCCTGGCTTGACTGAAACCAAGACAAAGTAAAAGAAAAAACCCGCCCACATACCCAGCTAGAATATTCAAGCTGCCTCCGATAAATTGGCTGGAAATATTGTAATTCACATCAGCCAAAACTTTGCTTCTTTTACATGTTGATGTTACCCATCTTGAAAAAACTAATTCTACAGATGAAGCATATTTCTTCTTAAATTAATGTCTGTCTTTAATGGCGTGATATTAATCAACTTTACACTAAAGAAGGTTGTAGAAGCAGAAACATTACCTCCATAATTTGGAAGTGGCAACAATGGTGAAGAAAGCAAGGCAAGAAGTGAAATAAAACCAGCAAGAATCAGCTGAAATTAAGGAATAAGTATTTGCATAATACCCGACCTTTGAAAGTGTATGCATGTTTCAAAAATCCAAATATAAAAAAACTCCTGCTACATAAGGGCTGCCATATTCTAGGCAATCGAATTGGTCTCTTGAAATTTCCTACAGTCATTTGTAATAGACTTGCTTCCAAGGCAAGAGAAGGAACATCTGGCCAGAAGTCACACAATAAAAGCTATTTTAAGTTTTATCCTAAAATCTGTTGCTTTGGATGGGCAGGGGAGAAATCTATCCTTCAATAAAGGGTAAATTGAATCAAATCATTAGGCTTCAGTAGAGCTGAACAAGAATAAATGGTCAGAATAAGAAAGCTGGTCAGGCAAAAATAAAAGTGTCAGGAAGGATGGCATCACGTATTTACAAAGGAGGTGCCTTTGAATGGACAGAGAAGGACAAGCTCCTCTCATTTTCCAACATCTTACTACTTTTTCTGGTTGTCAGAAGGGATTCTCTGTTCAAGTTTCAATGTGAGAGGATTGCTGCAGACCTTTCTTCCACACTTGCCTTGAAGATTCCTCTCTGAATGGAAAGCACCTGGTCAGATCAGATGTCCACTGTGGTTCCTTCCAGCTTTACCCATTGTGTGATTTTATATTTCCAATTGCCAGCCTGAACAAAACTCGAGCTCATTTATTTAGAGTAATGATGACATCCAGTGGCCACCAAGTTAATCTCAGCCTCTGACAGCAAGATAACCTCTTATCTGAATAGATAATCTCTCCATAAAGGTGTGTGCTAACTGTGCTCTTCTACCATTTGCTCTAAAAGCAGGACAAGTAAGGATTGCACTAAAAGGAACACTGAAATCACTAAGCAAGAGTCTTCCTATTCAGGTTCTCATAATAACTCTATCCAAGCCTTTTTCAGCTCTATCTCACATTGAAAAATTAGAAATCAAAAATATAAAAACTCTTAAGCATTTCCATAGTGCCAAAAGAAACTGGAAACCAGCAAAAGTAGATGTACATGGAGAAAGGAGTAGATGTACATGGAGAAAGGAGTAGATGTACATGGAGAAAGGGAGAGAAGGAGATCTCCATATGGACACACAAAAGCCACTCAAGCTGTTGAAACTGCTGCCCACATCTACCAAACTTAGTCATGCTTTTAGTATGTGCTTTTAGAAGACAAGAAGGAAACTACTTTTCGAAGTGCTTCAAAATGAAAAAGAAATATTTCTATTTTCCACCTTTGTAAAGAATCCAGTCAAAATATGAAAATACGACACTTAGAGCATGCTTGTGTTCTTTGATAGAAAAGGTCTGTTAAATACTTACTTGCCCAAATATTTCTGGCAGCCCCAAAACTTGACCAGTGAAAACACCAATACAAATGAAAATCGCTGTGACCTGACCCAATGAACCACGGATTTCCTTAGGAGATATTTCACTCAAATACATGGGAAGGGCACTTAAGGAAATGCCTACAAAGGAAGAGCAAAACCCATGTATTAAGTCATAACATTTTTATTATGCCAGGTATGCAACAAATTTCTATTGAAAGGAGCCTGAATGATAATCTGCTTACAAAAGTGGCATAAAAATATGCCTGGAACAGAATTATATCTATCCATACATAACATGAATTATTTTCCCTGCATGTCAAATTACTCTCACACCATTTAATAACTATGGGATTGATTATCTGTTACAGATCAACAGTGATGTGCGTAGGCTGCTTTTTGATGTGGAGCACCAAAGGTTACTCAGAGATGAGAATCTCCAGAAGGGCGGATTTTATGTTTTAAATTTGCTCATCCCAAAGCAAGCAAAATCATGTTAACACTGGTGCAGGTAAGGGGAAAAAAGCCCAGTGTGTCAGTCAGACAGAGCAGACATTGCCAGATGAAGTACTTTTACTGTAAACAGTATTAGCAGATGTTTCTCTCAATACAGGTTTATAGCTGCAATGAACTCTTCAAAATAGGCATAAAACAAGAGTTGGAATGGTGTTTAAAGCTGGGAACAGAGCAAGCAAATGCATGACCCTTGTCAGTACAATGGCAATGTTTGCACCGCTCCAGAATTTGGTTGCTTGATGGTAATCTGAGATCAAAATTAGCAGATGCCCTTCCTTCTGTCTGCAAGATTATTCTCCATGCCTCCATGGTTTACTTTCAAACTGGGAAGACCATATTGCTAGGAACAATCAGTGAGGTATCAAATCTTCCCTAGTCCTGCAGGTACCAGCATGGGATCCAACAACTAAACACAGCAGAAAGCAGTGTTGATAACAGAACATGCTGTCTTAGTCGAGGGATTTTCATGGCATCAAACAAATACACTCTATCGCAGCTGGAAGGGGAAAGGTGGGGAAACAACCAGCATTGTTAGCACTGGTGAGCATCCATTCCAGTGTCTCCTCCAAATATCAGATCCTCCAGCCCTTAGTGTGCCATTTTGTCCCAGTGAAAGCAGTGTGGGCACAGTTAGTCCCCGGAACACCTCTTTGGTGTAAAGTAAATTCTAACTGGGGAAGAGGAGGAAGTGTGTGCATGGCACAAGCCTTTCAGGCATGTAGAGTGTGACCAAAGCTTACCTGCATCGACACCCATGATAATGCGGCCCAGGATGAGCATTTCAAACGACCCTGCCAGCAAGGACAGGGACATCAACAGGGCAGCTGACACTGCAAACACGTTATTGAGCACCAGTGTGCATTTCCTGAAAGGCAAAGATGGCTTAGGTAGAAACCAGCATCAAGGCAGTTAGACCTAGTTATACTGCAAGCACAGGAAGCTATTATTCTTAAATACCCATAAATAAAAAGTGCCTAACAAACACTGCCTCTCAGTAGAGTTCTGAAAAACAACACTATACCCACGTGGATACAGTTTCCTAACTTTACCACAGTTTAAAAGAAAACATATCATAGATAACTAAAGAGCTGTACTTGAGAGGCATAGCAAGGATCCAGCTTATGCTAAATTTATCCTAAAAACCCAAGTGCCAGGCCTGAGGCTCTGTGCATGAATATAAATAAGCACACATCTGCATAGATGTTTGTATGGAGAACCCAAAAAATATACTTCAAATAGCAATTACCTGATAGAACTACAGGCCCTTTAATGTTACATGCAGCTTTTGACAGTTCAAGGACTTCCCAACTGTGACATCATCTATGTCATTAAAATTCATCCTTAAATTCTCAATGTTAATACGATACATTGAGGAAAATTATTTCCTACTTGTAGAGTTAGGAAAAATATTTCAGCTCATTCAAGTAATAAAAATCAACTCTTTTCTAAAAATTGTTGGAATTAACCAAAATAGAAGTTCACATATTTCTTCCCCTCTTTTAAAATAATTTCATTCTATAACAGTTAAATAAAACATTAGGGTTTTTTTAAATAAAAGAAATACTCTTTACAGCAAATTATTACTTTATTTAAAAGTATAAACAAAATCACAAAAACATACATTAAAATTTTCAAAATATCTAAATTTCTAATTTGCCAACAGTTTAATTCCTTTTAGTTTTCATCTTTCAGAACTTCCTGCTCAAGTTTAAGGGATCAATTAAAAAGAAAAGGAAGGGAAGGCTGTCTACCCCTTTCCTTTCTAGAGCAAGTGACAACTCTCCCACCAGTTCTAATTTCTTTCAACATGTAAGTATCAACTGGAAATTTCACACCCATTGAAAATGTCACCTAACTTTTTGGGTGTACCTTTTTAAAAAGAAATATTTTTAACACTTGTATTTTTAATTACTCTTCCTGCTTTCCAGTGAGATTTAAGCACTGAATGAATAACATGTCTTGAAGATTGAAAAATGAGATACAATTAATTTCAAGTCTATACAACATAACCATCAGAGTGATGACTGTAATATTTGGAATAGATTTTTCAGATGGATATACTTTCTGAGATGGCTGAAGTGATACAAATAATGAGAAAAGTAGAGAGAAAATATTCATTCAGGTCAAACAAGTCTTATACATTCATCTGAAGATATTGCTTTTTTCTCCTTTAATTTAAATAAAGACTATAAAATACACATCTTTTGAGAAAATTGGCCAGCAAACCCTTATACTATGCAGCTGCGAAGAGAAAAGCACAGCCTAACTAAGCAGGATAAAAACAAAGACTTTGGTAAGCTGAAAAGGAAATTAAAACAAGAAGACACTCTATTTAGGGTGTCACTATGGAAAGCAGTGTCTGTGGTAAGGTTTTGGAAGTGTTGGGGCTGTAGGAGTGGCTTCTGTGGGCAGATGGAACAAGGGGTAGTGGAGGAGAGGGTGATCCAGACCTGAACAGGGATATCCCCAGAGGGACTGTGCTCCATGGGGACCCACTCCTGGAGCACAGGAGGAGTGAGGAGCAGGGAGAGGCACAGAGGAATTGCTGCACCCTGACCCCGACCCTTTGCACTGTCCTTTCACTGAAGGCACTGAGTGTGACCACTGGCTGTGGTGCCAAGGAGAAGGACAGGAACCTGTTGTGATGCTCAGCCTTATATGTCTCCCTAGGAGTGACTGAAACAATCCCTTGAGCATACTGGTCTGGGTGCTCAGGATAATAAACAATAGCAGATCCTCTTCATCAGAAGAGGAGAATTTAAATTATGAAGTGTCAGAGCCATATCTGAACTTGGGAATTATGTTTATGTGGATGAAGGTTCCCTTTCAAAAAATTACATGTCTCTTGAAGTAAATAGGGCTCAGGAATCCAGTAATTTGCAATTTATGTTTTTAACCTTACAGCAATATGATTCAAAAGTGTTCTTGTAAAGTCATATATTATTTCTGACTAGAGCTTTTAATCCCCCTTAGCTCATTATTCTGTGTCAGTGTAAATGGAGCTCAGCTTCATCATACACACAACCCTCCAACCTACACTTGAGCAATTTAACAGCAAAGTATTTTATTGTTCTGCCAACATTTCACTATGTGCTCCTCAATTACCATAATGACGTGTCAGTCTGGGCTCCTAGACCAGACAAACACACTGCAGTGTGAGCAGCAAACTCAAGAACCTCTCCTTGCTGAGCAGCCTTTATTCACACAGCCCCTTCCCATCTCTGCTCCAGCACTCACCCACTACATCTGAAACTGAGATGTTTTCATGGCTTAATGGAGATAAACATCATAAACAGGGGCAAAGTCTGCAGGTGTGAAGGTCTGACCTGGAAACCTGACCAGCTTCACTAGCTGGTGTATCTACAATAATCAGCCACCAATTTCACAAACCTGCACACAAAACTGCTCTACTCTTCACTGAAAATCCTAGCCTTCTGTGAACCCATTTTTACTTCCTTTTATTTTCATAAAGACTCAGCAATATTCTGGGAATTAATCAATCTGAGTTAGGCAAAATTTCATGATTCTAACAAGTATATTAAAGCCAAATGTATGATTTGACAGAAGAAACTGAAAACCTAAAAAAAAAAAAAAAAAGTAACTGGAAAATATTTAAAAATTGAAAGTCAGGTGTTGCAGTGACAAAATAAATTAATGAAGAATGGGTAACAGCTAAAGAATACTGACCTGCTATAAGCATGAAATGGAAGAACCTCAAAATACACTCTTTGAGATGAAAAATAACATATGGTCAAGTTAGGAGAGTGAAAAATAGAGTGTGGGTTAGAGAGTGAAAATAGAGGAAAGTACAACGTAATAGAAATAGTGAAAATGTAAAATAGGAAAGTAAGAGCACTGGAGGTTTACGCTTATATTTAAGCCTCCATAACGATGTTCTCTTGTGATTTAACTGACTAAAAGATATCAAAAACATTGACTTTACAATTAAGAAAAATCCAAATAAGTAGTTACAATGAATGCTACAATGGTGGGGATTTTTTCATGCCCTTCTAAATATAGATAAATTATAAATTACCCTTAAAATTCTATTTGAAAGACTGCATGACAAAATTTTTTGACAGAAATACCTAGTTAGTACCTGCAGCAAAAAATGTAAACACACATCAACACAAACATTCCTAAAATACTCATATTCTCTGTGGTCAAGACTTGGTCAAATACTGCATTGTACAGAATGGATGGCATACCCCCTTCTTGGGGAAAGCCATTCATGAACTTCATCCTAGTCCAGTTCTTCAAACTGTATTTTAAGTTGACACAAGGATTGAAATAAGAGTTAATTTTTATTACCATATGACAGCAAATGCTGTTAAGAAGCAAATGAGATATGTTGATATCTTTGTTTGCTCACAGTAAGATACTCAGTAGACTCATGAAACAAGATTCTGCCAGTCCTTTGTGGAATCATTTCTATTTTATGGTATTTTCCTTTGGCACACCTGACAAGTCACACTCCTTGAAATCTCAGCCCACTGCCCATTCAGAGCAAATGGTTTCTGTGGCTCAAATGATGCACAGTAAGTTTTCAGAATTTAAAGACCTTTTTGGGTTTTTTTTTGGTTTGTTTTTTTTTTTTTTTTAAATAAAAGTAAAGCCGCCTAGAGAGACTGAGAAACTACATTAGAAAATGCGAATTTTCCAAAATACTTACCTTCCAAAGAACTTCACAATTGGGGTAACAATAATGGCACCCACAAGGCCACCGATGGCAAAAATAGAAACAGTTATGGACCAGAGGAGTGTCAGCGTGCCTTCATCCACTGAGAAGCCATATCTCCTTTCCCAAGTTTCATTGTAAAACTTCTTGATAAACTGAAAGAAAATACATAATAAAAACATGTGCCAAGAAGAAAAACCTCAAACCAACAAAAACCCACACACTTTAGAATACAACTGAGAGAAACAGAATTTAAAACCCAGAAAATCCCCAGTAGCTTTCTTGCAGCCCTCCTCCAAAAAATGGGGCCTCATTTATAGATACAACTGCAATCAAATTAATGGAATCAGTCCAAGCACATATGCACAGAGCTACAAGGCAGCACCAAACCAGGCGGGGAAAAAAACCCACAGGTAGACAAGAACGTCCAGGACGAGATCACTGTTTAATATGCCAAAGTTTACACTCTTCCTCTGCTCTCCTCACATGAACACAACTACAGACTTTTGAAGGATGTCTTCCAACAACTTCCCTTCCCTGATGTTTAATTAGACTAAGTTCTTCATCTTTTTAAAAGGTAAAGATGTCATAACTCCAGGACTGCATTTTAACACAGTTTTTGTATTACCTGCAGAGACATCACCTATTTACTTTCTATTTAGTCAAGCTTCTTTGTTTTTATGCTGCTCCCATTTCAAAACCAAGGAAATGCCACCATGGTGCCTGATGCTCTGGCGAGGATACAGCACCAGGAATTTGCAGTCAATACAGCAGAAGGGCACAACAAACTTGGGAAAAGCTCTCAAGCTACAATATCTAAAGTTTAATCTTGGCACTTCTTCCCAGTTTCTTCTCTGATTTTCTTCAGAATGTAACAGCTCCTAAACTATCCTGGGACAGAACTCAGCATAAGAAGCCACTACATTTTCCTTGTTCAAATGAGGGACTTCAAATTTTACCTAAAGTCTGGCCTTGGAAACATGAAATATTCTCTTTGAGGGCTTTTAGATTGAATCATCAGCTCTCCATCTATAAAATACCTAAGAAAGGTGAAGGTAAAATATACAATTTCCTGTCTTCCATCTGTCAAATTTCTAGTAAACTTCTTGTGCCCTGAATTAAAAGGAGAACAGGGCTGTTTCTCCCATCCTATCTTAAATGTTTCTAAACAGACAAGGAAAAAAAAAATTAAAAAATAATTTAAAGAAAATAAAAATTAAAAATAAAAATAAAAAGGAAAAGAAAATAAAAAGAAAATAAAAATTCAATTTGGTGCTTGAATCATTTAGAAGTCTCACAGTAAGATTCCAAATGAATCTGCCATTAAATGAAGTATTAACAACTTTGTTCTTTAATACTAATACTCAGATTATATTTAGATTCAGACATCTTGTCTATTTGAAATTAATTTCTGATAGCAATGAATACTAAGAGAAAACACTTTTAGAACATTATTAACATCTCTTGTTAATGATAATGGATAAAAATAGTATGCAAATTACTCTCTCCTTGTGCTATGACTAATTTTATCAGCATAGCAAATATTCAAGAAAAGAAAGTACAAACTAAAACACTCACTAGTAACAGATAGATGCACATTCTGACATATACTAGCACCTCTCTCTGGACTACCATTGCCAATAAATATGAAGCTAATAAAATACAGAGGTTTTCAGAAGATGCACATGAAACAAAACAAACCTGGTAGATAAATCCACTGGATTTGAACCCATTGAATTCTGTGTAAAAGCTCCTTTGGGATTTTGAACAGGTGTCTCAATAACACTGAAGGAGTAAACCTGTATACAAAAATTTTAGCCCCTACACAAGACCTACAAAAAATGGTGGCTGGCTGATATCAGTACTTTATTTTCTCAACTGCTTCAGTTTATTATGATAGTAGTGCTGGGATGAGGAGTATAAAAAATATTTTTATATATATGAATCTAATGGATGTATTTTAAAAACAAGAGAGATGTTTTCCTTGTCTTACCCATGGTTACAGAGGTCACACACAGTGACAAGTACTGAAGCAGCTGTCACAGCAGGCTGCATGTTTGTGCCATAGGAACCCAGAGCTGCAGCCTCCTGCAGGAGGAGGGCAAGGGCTGCAAGGCAGAAAGTCACAGGGACTTTGCTTCCTGCACAGAGCACAAAGCACATCATTGTTCCACAGGCATTGCCCACAATCAGTCCATGAAATGAACTGCAGAAATTCAGCTCAGAAAAAAAAGACAGCTTCGTCTTGTATTCAATTAAATCTTTTGTCTTCCTACTGCCAAGTGCTCCCATATGTTTTTAATAAATTCTGGTAAGTCTTTGAACAAGCCCATGGAAACTTGTACGTCTGGATTTCTCAGGGAATCATACCTGTGATGGGCCATGATCTTTCCCACAGAACCACAGGGAACTGAGTGGGAAGCAATCTTTGCTCTGAACAGAGTATGTGCAGCTTATTTCCCCCTTGCAACCATCAGGAAGTTGGACTAATTCTGCCTCATGAGATGACCCGAAGTAAAGCCCACCAGTGAGAACTATAGGACAATTCCCCTGTGGTTTGATGAGCAGACACAATTTGTGGCACTGAAAGTAAATGGACACAAGAATTTACAAATAGTTCTTCAACACTTCAGTCTTAAATTAATTTCCTTCACTCCATCAGCTCCTGCTGACATCCTGCTGACATTCTCAGTTCGAGGTTTCTAGAAACATTCTGTGTTTTAGTCAACTGTCTTTATCAAGAATTTTTTCCCTACTTCTCAAAGGATTATACAGCCCTTCTCTAAGGCGGGAGGACTTCAGCATCAAGAGGAACTGTACTGAAGTAAACAGGGGCAGAAGATACCCAGCATCCTACAGAGAGAAGGACAGTTTGACAATGTCGGCTGTAAGCTGCATGACACCACAAGAAGTTATCCATCCTACCAAGTTTATAAATGAAACTCAGCTTGGAACTTGTAGGAATTACTGCATTCTCAGTAAACCTCTTACAAGGCTGCTTTTATGCACAGCTACAAGATACTCTGCTTTGGTGTTTCTCAGTCGTCTCATATCAGTATTCTCAAAGGGTCACCTTGTGGCAGACTGATTTAGTAACACACAGGTGAAAATAGATGAGGCAAAGGTTCCTTTCCTTTCCTTTTCAGCTTTGATATGGCTCACTGTTCCCCACCATGGCTATGACCTCAGCCTGTGCTCTTCCCTTCTGCTGCTGGTCAAAGCATCTCCAGGGACAGGGACAGGAAAGTGGTCTGTCATAGCAAATGGATGGCACACATTAATTCTGGAGCTAGAGGGAGGCCAGAGGACAGAGTGGTATTTTATTCTTGAACTACACAACTTCCTTGACAGTAAGGCTACTCCTAGCCCTAGCTAATGTATGGCTTAACATGAATAAGAGAGATACGAAGTTCTCAATTAAACACTGAAACCAAGGGATACTCCATGCATACCTGTAATGGTATGACCAAAGCCATCAGCATAGTGCCCAGTTTTAGCCCAAAAACCACACTAAAGGTTTCAAGCAAAATCAGACAATCCTGGAAGTGTTATGAAGTACAAAACATGGAATTTAGCATTTATCACAGGGTTTAATCTTCAACCTCCCCATCCATACGACTGCAATCTATCACATGGTTCAAAGAGAACTTCCTGAGTGCTGCCAAGGGGCTGATCCCATCATCCTTTCTTTCCCTTACTCCTGCAGAAAGTGACAGGAAAGCTCTGACTGCCAGGACAGTCCATTTTTAAAATGGTACTTGAAAGTTTAGAAATTGGCTCATTCTCACTACTCTGTTGACAGTCCCAAGGCAGTGCAGGAAGGATTCTTCCATCAGGACAATCAATACTCTTGCTCACAGAATTACAATTACTGTGTTTATCCTCTAATGGCTGCAAGGTGAAGTGATGCTTGGATATATCATGCTAACATCCAGTTTATCCGACCTTGAGTTACCAGTATATAAAACACCAGGAACTCGAAGAAAACTCCCAGAACTTATGAAGCGAGCAATAAAAAATTCTATAGGCTGAGTCTCTTCCTACTCCTTTGAGTCAGCAGTTTACCAAATAAAATCCAGATATAAAACATAATTTTTAAAAAATGCTTATTTGGTTATTTGCATAAATATTGCATCCAGCTTTAACATGAAAAAGCTGTGTAGATGGAAATCTAGTTACATATTTTAATAGGAGATTTTCATAAAAGAAGGAGCTTAGCTTTGGAAAGGAACTATTTTGAGATGGAATTTCCACAGTTAATTCCCAGTATTTACCAGCTACTTTTCAACATAGTGTTGGTGTTGCTTGCAACTCCACTGAATCGCTTGCTGCTGTGCTCGGCTGAATTGAGGGTCTCTAGACAACCAGTGTAAAAACAAAATGTTCAGATTTCCATTTGTAATAACTGATACTTTAATGAAATCCCCACACATTTTTTATACTGATTTCACAGTGCTATATTCATCAAATCTATCCCACATGTTGCAGCCAATAGATGGTCAACCCAGAAGTTTAAAATTCAGAACCAAACGGCGTCACAACAAAGCACAGAAGAGGAGGCCCATTATTTGAGAGGAAACCAGAAGCATTATTTATAATATCAGTACTGTGGGAATGAAATGTTGTACGACCCTCTAGAATTGAATGATATGAACAGAAGTTGCTGAACATGTGCATGCAGCTACTGAATACTCACCAGTCAGATATTAAAAATACTTTATCACATAAAAGTGTGCAAGAAGATTCAGGATTAGCCTGGACCTGGGAGAATGAGAAACAAACCGTGTGCACCCATTCACCTCCACAGCAGCATTTAGCTCTCTGACAGTTACTGAATTCATGTGGAAACCTCATGGAAAGCAGAAAGAAAGTTTTGGGCAAAGGAACGTTACTATGCGAGATTTAATCCTCTTCTACTATGTAATCAGGACTATAAAGGCAGGAGGCTGAGGAGCACAATAGTTAGACAAGGCTGCCCTCTGCTGATGTTAAATTCCACTTTAGTCAATCACTTACCACTGCAGGAGCGTTCACCACCGACAGATTGTAACCATAAAGAAAAGACGACCCAAAAGCACCAGTTAGGGAAGCTACAATAAGACTTCCAGACCAATTCTGAAAAACAAAGAAAATATGCAGCCATTGTTAATGCATTCAAAATTAATGTACCTCATGTTTAAACTCTCCTTAGCTATCTTGCATAGCTCCTGCAAGCAGATGTCCTTGTTGCAGAATAATAGCCTGAAACACTTTCCCTTGCTCAATCTGAGAAGCATTACATTTGAAGTGACAGCATGTCGCTTAACATCTATGGAGGCATAAGTGAACATTTGAACTTCTTTCAACCTCACAGAGCTCTGCTGCAAGCATTCTACCAGCTCCCACACCAAAAAGTAAAATGTTGAGGAAGCATAATGTCAACAAAGGAAATTGTTGACAGTATACCAGTAACACAATGAAGTAAGGCATAGCATATATGCGATACACAGGTCTGTGAGTAGGTCTGACTTGGATGAAAATTCACAAGATAATGTGCCCCCCCATAAGGATTAATGAAATTGTGACCAAAAGAATTAAAATTATGCCTACAAACTAGGTTTTGTAATCCAAACGCAAGTTTCCCACTGTAACTTGTTGCCATACATTCCAGTGCCCTTTTTCCAGTGGCACACCTGTACTTCTCCCTCCTCAGGTGTCCTCCCCTCATCCTCCTCATATTCTTTTTAGCCCAACTCTGCAATTTCTGCTTCCACATCAGCTGTTGATTCGAAGGTAGAACTGCTTTGATTTGAGAGATTTTGCATTTGCATTCCTTTCCAACTTCCCCAGTATTACTTTCTGCCACTTACTTCTGCAGGATTACAGAATGCTGCAGAACAAACCATTCCCAGCCATTCCCAAGAGACATTGAAGTTGGTGTTTTGGTGGCTGGTCAATTGCAAATGCTATTGTGTAGATAATGAAAGACAACTCTGAATGTGTTAAAATGGATGTATTTTTTATGTGTTTTCAATTTTAAAAACAACTATTATAAGAATATAGAATTTTGGGCACAGTTCACTGCTATTTATGCCCAGCCTGCTCACTCACTGAAGCCTCAATCCTTTCAGAAGGAGATAGATCTGCCTGAGCAGGCCTAAGAAACTCAGCTGCAGTTATATCACTCACCACACCACAACAGGTTAATGAGTGAATGCAATCTGTCAACTCCACAAAGCTGTGTGCTGGCCTTGGAAAATGCAAAGAGCCTGAAGGAGGTTTGTGTAGCTGGCTCATGGCACAGCTGCAGTGACAGTGGATTGGAATGAGCTCCACCAGCCTTGTGGGCACAGCAGGGCAGGTGAACACACCGGGGCTGTTGGCATGTGCCAGAGCTCCTGTGCCACAGGACACATGGCACATTGGCATGGACTCTGTGACTGTGGAGAAGGGATGAGATACCCAGGTGCCAGGCTGGGGAGCCGTGTACAACCCAGCACATGTGGGGTCTGCCACACCCGTAGCTGCCAACTCTGAGTGTTCAAAATGCACCCTGTAGGACGACTGAGTGTTTTTAACTTCTTCCACATGATGTGGGAACCTTTTAAGAGATTATACAGTTCATTAACCAGCCTGTTTTTGGTCAGATCAGGAGCAAGTGTGCAGGGGGTGAAAAGCCTTGTGTAAGAAATATATCCTGTTGAGATCATTACATAAGCCAAACACGATTTATTATTATTACCCAGCTTCTTAAAATGAGCCTGCCACACACACAGAGACTTTGCACCATTACTTTGTTAACAAAATGTAGAAATTTGACATAAGGATTTATTTAACTTCTGATGATAACACCTCATATTAGGTGCTTATTATTTCTCTGCTATGCACAAGCATTCGTGCACTTAGAAGAAATTGCTACTACTCTGAATGAGTGATGGTGGGGAAAATATTTCTGGTGGTCTACCAGGCTGCTCCCAAAGGGTTCACAAACAATAAGTGTGAGTTCTCAAGTATTATGCAGTAATCTTGATGCAATATTTCTAAAGGGCTCTGCTGCAACAATATTAGACACATCAGAAAAATCCTGCAAGCAAAATTATTTGGAACATATAGCCTCATGGTCATTAAAAACATCAATGAATGCACAAAACTTTCAGTACAGGCAAATTATATGCATGTGAGGCTAAGTGGAAGACAATGCAGGGCAAATCACAGAAGTGCTTAGAAAACCCCATACTGTAATAACTGGATTTAGAAACTTATTAAATACCATGAAATTTATAAGTATGCAGGCAGCTGCAGCAAACCCCAGGCTCACTCAATTTGGAGATTTTGGAACTTGGAAAATGAACTTCAACTTCTCCATGACCTGTCTCCTCGCTCAGTATTTTAAATATTTGCTCAGGTTTCAGCAATACCAGATAAAGACAAAAGCAAAATGAAGCAAGAATGCGACAACAACAAAAAAATCAAACTGTTGCTCAAAGAAAATTCACCCTGTGGCAACTTTAGTAAAAGGAAAGGAAACATAAACACAACCCATAGTGTCCTGTAAAATGGCCAGGAAACAAGAAGGTAACCACGCCTCCTTCATAGGTGTCCCTTGGTTTCATGGCCATGCGTGTGCCCATGCGTCGCTGCTGTCAGCCCGGGGGCAGGAGCGTGTGACCGTCACCACAGCAATAAGTGCTCAGTCAGGAAAGCTGCATGTCAGTTCACAGAAAGACCTGCAGACATTCGAGGGCTGCTTAATAGTGAAAGCCCACATTTTTGATCTAATCACAGATCTCAGGGCACTGTGGTCTGCAGATGCTTTCCTCAACTCCAGTTCTTGGTATTCAGTGAAATATTTGTGCTGGCTACCATGAGTCCGTTTTTTTTGGTTGTTGTTGTTTTGTTTTTTTTTTTTTTTTTTTTTTTTTTTAATTTACTGCATGCCTGTTTGCATTTCAGCTTGCATTTCAGTTTTCAAAACACAGTTTAGAGTATTGTACTTTGGTTAGTTAAAGCCCCCTATAAATTGGTTAGTTATAGCCCCCTCCTCAGACTAAAATTAAACACAATTGTTAGTGGTAAACATTGCATGCATGCACAAGGAAGTTTAATCTTTTTTAATAGATATTGCTAATCGGCACAGGAAAGCTGGACTCTGGAGCACCATACTGGGGATACCTTACTGAGAGCAAGGTCCCCAGGGCCAGGCGCTCCGGGCAGGTGCCCGCGGAGCCGGCGCCCTTCGGCAGCTCTGCCCTCGGGGCTGCGGGCGATGAATGGAAACCTCCATCCCTCTCTCCCTGCCTCTGCCCTTGCCCTGAGAGCTTGTCAATAGGGTGGTCCTGGGGAGCAGCGAGGAAGCAGCAGCAGCTCCCTCGCCTTGCTCCACTCTGGCCGGCCAGCGCTTGCCCCGCGGCGGCGGCGGCGCTCCCGGCCGGGCACGCACCGGCCCCGCGCTGACCCCCGCCCATCCTCCGGGTCCCGGCTCGGCCGTGCGGTGTTTTCAGCTCTGCCCACCAACGGCCTACCCTGCACCGGTACCAACAAGTTTAGAGCGGGGAAGGGCTGTGCTACCTGAGCTCCGCCTGGCTTTAGGGGAACCCTCGGGCTGTTAGCCCGGCTCCCGCAGCCTCCGCGCACCACCCTCCCCAGCACGGCAGAGAGGATCGGAATCGCCCCCTCTCCCGTTAATCCTCCCCGAGGCGTGGGCAGCGCAGGCCGAGCTTCCCCGCCCGCCCCGCCGGGCTCGCTCCCTCTCCGCGGTAAGGGCTGCGGGCATTCCCGCAGCAAGGAAAGCTGTCCCGCGCTACTTACGCCCCGGCGGGCGCGGCCGCCGCTGCCCGCTCCCCGCTGCACCAGCGTGTGCGCCTCGGGCTCCGCCGCTCCGGCCATGCCGCCGCACGAGCGCTACGGCCGCGCATCCCCGGGGCAGCGCGGGGCGCCGCGGGGGCGGGCGGGGGCGGCGGCCCTGTCACTGGCCCTGTCACTGCTCCTGTCACTGCCCCTGGCTCTGCCCCTGCCACTGCACCTTGTCACTATCCCTGCCCTTGTCACTGTCCCTGCCCTTTGTCACTATCCCTGCCACTGTCACTGTCCCTGCCCCTGTCACTACCCCTGTCCCTGCCCTTGTCACTGCTCCTGACACTGCCCCCGTCACTGCCTCTGCCCCTTGTCACTATCCGTGCCCCTGTCCCTGCCCCTGACACTGCCCCCGTCACTGCCCCTGCCCCTGTCACTGCCCCTGGCCCTGGCCCTGTCACCGCCCCATCCTTGCCTGTGTCACTGCCCCCGTCACTGCTCCTGTCCCTGTCCTTGTCCCTGCCCCTGCCCCTAGCCCTAGCCCTAGCCCTAGCCTTAGCCCTAGCCCTGGCCCTGCCCGTGTCACTGCCCCTGCCCCTATCCCTGCCCCTGTCCCTGTGCCTGCCCCCCCTGCCCCTGTCACTTCCCCATCACTGCCCCATCACTGCCCCTGTCTCCCGGGAGGGCACAGAGCCGGTGCCCTGGGCTGCGGGCAGGACTCGAGCGATGGGAACACGAGCTCAGTCTGTGCGTGCTCTCACATAACTTAGGAGAGCGTGCCCGGCCGCCGCCGTGCCTGGGGCTGCCCTGAGCGGGGATTTACCGAGCAGCGCAGGTAGGGCAGGGCAATTCCACGGCTCGGTGCCCATACCGGCCCCGACTGGGACTGGGGCACCGCGGCTTGCAGGGGCCCTGCCGCGGTCCCGGCTGGACACCTGGACAGCCTTTCTGGGAGCAAGACGCTAGACTGAGGCTGGGAAGCGAAGGTACCGCAAGACTTGTAGCCAATCAAGATGTTAAGGATGTTTCACAGCCTTAGGAGGTTTAGATCTGACATGCCACACTACTGCTGTGTTAAGGATGGGGATTAGACATGCCACCTGGGGAAGATAAAAGCTTTCAGCTATTATATTTGAAGGTACATACTTGCAATCATGGAATTTTGAACTGCTAAGAGTTAAATGACACCTTCTATTTGGCAATGATGAGTATTAAGTGCATCTGGGAATTCAATTCATCCAAGTGACTGTATCTGATATTGGTGTAAATCTGAGTTGTTTTCACTTCTGATATGTTACATACCCCAGAACTAGCTTAGACATAGTAAGTAATGCCATTGAGCAATGCAGGGTGGAAAGCAGCTTATGGTGCAGCAGCTTTGGAGTGTTATCGGTTCAGATCAAGACGACCAGTGTTTGAATAGGAAGGCAGATGCTACTCATTAATGTGCACAATTATTGTACATGTAGATAGAAGATCATGACAACATTTATAATCTCTGAATTTTTGTGAGCAGTAAAAAAGTCAAGTTAGGAGAATCAAGCCCCTGGAATATATAGGCTGTATTTGAGATGAATCAGACACCTGTGTTTTGTTTTGTTTCATGTTCAATAGCAGTGCAAGTTGTTCAGTTCATACTCAAATACAAATACCATGGCTATATGTGATTAACATATCCATAATTCCTCACCTTAACACACAATTTTTGACCCTTTCCACTCACTGTTGGTTAGTTACAGAAATGAAACATATGCTACTCAAAAAAAAGAAAGGTAACTATTCATATAGGTTCCAAATAATTATTTCATAATTATTTTCTGCCTCCAGTCTCCAAATAGCAAACAAATGCCTTGACAGAAGATTAGATGAATTCACTCACCACTTTCTTCTTTACTGCATTATTTTCTTTTGTCATGCCGTTGCTTTGCTGTTTGTTCTCCATTCTGTTACCTTGTAAAATAATAGCTGAGGAAGAAAAGAGGGAAAATTGTGCTACTTTTCAGGAGGGAAAAAAGATACAGGCTCTTTAGTAGGCATGCTGTCACTATTAGAGGAAGAATATCAGACCCACAGCAACTACAAAAGAAGTTTAGTCAGTCAGGTGGAACTACATTACTATGGCTGGGTTCCAGCCAGGGCATTTGGATTAATTGTTGGTGTGATTCTAATGATTATTAGACCTTATACTAGCTAGGTCACTGTGCATTTGCAAAGGAGGAGTCCATTTATTTGCTGTTCTGTCAAGCAAATTCTTGGCTGTACATCACCTGTGTACTTAAATAATGTTAAAGGGCATTTTAATCTTAATGTATTAAGAAACTAAACTTGTTTTCGGTGTTTCAGAGAGGATCTGATGCTGTTGTTTACATGGTGCTTCATTGTATGATCCTGGGCAGTCTGCCAGTTTGTTCAGTTAATTTGGAACATGGATCACTGTGTTATTCTGCTTTAACATCTTGAGATGACAGCACATTTCAAGATTTTTGCCTATGTGGCCATTATGGCAGTGATAGATCCAGTTCTGAATACAAGCTGTCATCCAGACAGGAGTCTACAAGATAGTGAACTATGAGACGTGGGGAGTAACAGGCAATTTGGTGAAGCAGCACACTGGATTGTTGAAGCCATCACACTCACAAGAGGTTTTTAGGATGAAATCACTTCTGTGAGACATTGGCAGTACTGGGGCCATTATATCAGATGGTTCCAAGCAATCAGTCTGAGCTTTTAAGTAAGAGAAACCAGAGATATAACAACATCCTAGAAGCACTAAAGCCAGAAAAGTTATCTCCTTCCCTCTCTACTTACCAGTGCAATCAATATTAACAACCTGCAAACAACCTCCTTTTACTCTGCTTCAAGGGCCCTTAGTCAATTCCTGCTAAATTGTTCTTCAAAAAGGGCTTTCATGGAAATGTATTTCACTTTGTAGGAGAGAGGCTTAGTCTAACCAAACAGCTCTCCTGTCCCATGCCACATTTAAAAAGTATACAAAAAATAATGTCATGAACTGTTCACTGAAGTTCCCACATCCCATAGAGATTTCATATATGGATAATGCAGATAATTAAATTAATGAAGGTTCTGACAGAGCACAAACAAAGCATCATCAATCTGGAATTTAAGAGGTGACCAGATAAAGAGTATATGGGTCATAGCACTGAAACAGAAACAACAAAGTCAGAAACAATCTGCTAAGCATCTAAGGAGACATAACCACATAGCCAAGCCACTAGCAGGGATAACTTGTCTGCCTTCCCTCATTGAACTAATTTTTATGTGGCTGAATTTACTTCAAAACATCTTTAAAACATTTTAAGATATTTCTGTTGTGTCTGGAAAGTTTAATTGCTAGCAATGCACCATCAGTATAAATGTTAAGATTGAGCTATCCTTCTTATATTTCAGGTAACCCTCTTTTACTTTTTTTAGGTTATCAACTTGACTGTAGCAAAAGGAATGTTACCATATCCAGAACAGACATTCTAGCTGATGCAAAAAAATAAGAAATCTGGACTGGGGATGGAGTAGAAGTCACTGAAATCCTGCATGGATTTCTAAATGTTATTTTTGCATCTTATTGACTCATATGCAGGGAGGAGAGACATGATTTCAGCAAGCAGAAATCTGATCTTTAGATTGCAGTTTGACAAAATCTAAGGAAGGGATGATCCACTTAGTGGAATGAAAAGCCCATATTTGCTCTGATGCTGTTGTTTACAACTCACTGAAAATTTTTAATAGATAGTGTGGAAAAGTATTCCTTCCCTCTGAAGTTCATATTGGTAGTACCAGGTAAAGTTGCTAAAGTTGTCAATCCAAAGATATTAATTCCTTACTTTTTCTTTGTCACAGCAGATTAGATTTTTCTGCTCCATAGCTTGTACAGTTAGGAGGCAAATCACAGATCAGGAAGGGCTCATTTATGTCAGGCCAGGGAGCACTGTCCATTTCAGCTACAGTTTGCTTAGCAATGTATGGGTTGAGTTCACTGGTTCACATGGAATCCAGCTGAGTCCTATGAATTGTTAGCCTTGGCAAGGAAGGCTAACAGCAGTTCACCAAAAAGGAACATTATGACTGGCACAGCAAACTGACTTGGGAGAGGTATGAATAAACCTCCTGTAATCCAGGTTTAATTTTGAACTTCTATTGAACATTCAACTCATTTACTGACTGCAAGGCAGGAAAAAGAAAAGCTGCTGGAAAGCTGTCATGTTCAGAAAAAGCAAATATGCAAAGGGAGTAGTTCAGGTGAACTAAGATTCTAAACAGCCATATTTGCCAAGTCAGATGATGAAATCACCAAGGAGACGACCACCTCAGAGAAGCTGAGTTAAAGAACACATATGTTAAAAAAAACTAACAAAACCAGGCCAGACTAAGAAGTGTATAAACCCTGGACTACATCAATTATTGTCCAGTCTGAGCATAAGGCTCAGTGGCCAGTGAGGCCCATTTGCCATCTTCATCAGATGAGCATGGACTTACACTAAGGCCCCAGTCACTCCACCCAAAGCAAAACACTAACAAGCTTCAGGCAGTTTATCTGTGATATAAAAGATTCTCTTGTCCTATCTGTTTCCCAAGCACAAATTATACAATCTACATAGAAAAATAATGTTTATGTCAACATTGCACTACTATGGACAGGAGAAATGTGGAAGAGCAGCCTCCAGCTGACAAAATTCACTTGTAATTATAAACTAGTATGACCTCTCAGGGTTGAAAAAGGGCTTTTTACCCCTCAGGACACACCTCTTTCAACTGTAGCACAGAGTAGTTTTCTTTCTTTTAAAAGCAGGAAAAAGAAGCACCAGAAGAGACAACACCACAGTAAGATGTGAATGGCAAAGTTTGGAAAACACACTGGTGTAAAAATAACCCAAAGAGACTCAGTAAGTCTTATTTTCTGTGATAGACTGGCATCTAATAATTTTTATCTTTGGGAGGCAAAATTGCCCAGTAAAACTCTGGCAAAAGAGCAAGGAGGGGAAAAGTTTTGCCTTTCAGTCTTATTCCATAGCTTGTGTGCTGCTATCTTTTTTCTACTCAGCTATGGCAGAAGTTTTCTATGGCTGAGTGCTTGTGCCTTTCAAAAATGGAGCTGTTCTTGCTGTTCTTGCAGTATGAGATGTAAGCTGAGGACTTGCTTCAAGACAGATGCCTCTGCCCCTAGTTTATGGTGTGCACTACAATAAATGTGCTCCTATCCCTAGTACTATACAGCACACATACACACTCACATAAAAGAAATCCAACATTGATTAATTAAAAAATTGATTAATTAAAGCATCCAAAGTGAAGAACACATTTTGAGTTTCTGTGTCAAAGCATGTTACTGCTTTATGTATTAGATCCCAGTAGGTGACATAACTATCTGGTTAAAATAGGTACAATGGAACTCCATTAATAACTGGAGGGATTACTTTTTCTCAAGCAGTTTTGTTAATCTCGATCTATTCTGATTCTAGTGAGAATGCACAACTCAATGTTTCCTATACTGTTTATTAAAAAGGTCTAGCAGTCCCAATATTAAAATACCATTGATGGAATCAGATGGGATATGACTTTAATTGGACACAGAGAATTCCTATGGTACTGAACTATTTAGAAAAAGTTATTCTCAAATACTGTAGACATCCCAGCTCCCAGAGATACCCGTCTCATAAGTAATTAGTTAACATAGTGGTAAAAAACACATCTTTTTTTTCCTGTACCTGTGGTATCCATCCTAAAGTGCCTTTGCAAAGTGATGAATTATTATATCTGCATTTC
Source organism: Acridotheres tristis (assembly GCA_037013685.1). Lineage (NCBI taxonomy): Eukaryota > Metazoa > Chordata > Aves > Passeriformes > Sturnidae > Acridotheres > Acridotheres tristis. Next base: position 58,864,197 of record CM072888.1, on the reverse strand, counting down.
AATATTTCATACAAGTCAGAGTCTGATCTCTTATGCTGAGAAGTGGAAAGATTGAGTTTTTATCTCAAAGTGAAGTGTTCTGTTGTGGCTTGTTGCTGGGTTTTGGTGGATTTTCTTCTTAAAAATTCTGGTGAAAATTAAAGCTATTTTCCATAGCTTTAATTCCAGAGAAAGGAAGGAAAGGAATTTCATAGGAAAGGAAGACAGATTTCAGAGTTAATGACTAGTTACATAGAAGCTGAGTACTTGGCTAGCACAGGAAATTATTTGTTTATAAAGTTCAAAACATTGGTTTATACCAAGATAAATCTATTCTTCCCTCCCCGAGTCAGCCCCTTGAGAATATTGTCAAATTTGCTGCAAAGTGTCAAGTCCAACTTCTAGATGTTACTCACCACTTGTCTGAAGTATTCTTCACCTCCAGTGAAGTTCAGTACAGTTCAGAAGCAGCCCTCTTCAGAATTGCTGCTGTTGCCTTCTTCTCTAAAATAGGGACAACTAAGCCGTTGAATTAAATGTAAAGCCAGATTGAACTCTTTTATACCATTTCAGAAGTAATCAATAATTAACAGTAAAAACAAAGAATAGTATGACGCTGCATCTGGAATTCATGCAATGTCTCTTTTCTGCCCAATAGAAAACAAACTGCCTTGTATGGCTGTGATACCCTACAAGAAGTCTTTGTTTCAGATATCACAAACCATGAAAAAGCTTTGCATCCTGAATTTGAACCTGTAGACGTTTGAAATGCAAGTGCCTAAGGCTAGGACTTGCATTCTTGTAATTTTACCTGATTACAAGTGACTATACTGAGGGACACCCACAGCATTCCATGTGCTATAACAGCCTTTAACATTGATGTCTTTGACTTTGGGCCAATACTCATAGCTTTTAACAGTGCCCAGTATCTGAGCATGTGAATGGTGGAGGAGTTGCCCCTTTACAAGACTATAGAAGGCTGGGACAGTACTGTACAGAGCACACTGTACAGTAATTAACCTCTCAGTAGTTAACAAAAAGATTTCCCTTTTCTGCTCTTCTGGCTTTGTGCCATAGAGAGGAGCTCCATATCAGTGTTAGTTTAAAAATTGAACAAAATATGGATCAGGGCAAGGGTGTAGCAGTTCTGACTTTGTTATAAATTCCTTACATCCCAAAGCTAAGAGAGATAAGAACACTCCATTGGGGAAAGGTGCTATCTGCTTTGGCTTTTCCCTGCTGGTACAGGTATTGCACTCTTGGAAAATTCAAGGTATGTTAAATCAGTCTAATAAGCATTTTTCTAAGGACCTTGATAAGTAATTTAGTTGGATTATTCCTAAATTTGCAGGTGTTATCCAAGATATGTTAGGTAGAGAAGAGGCTGTACAGAGGTGAGTTGGCTGAAACTAATCCCTGGCTGGGATTGGAAGTAACCTTGTTCTTTTCGGGAAAGTGGGATTATTGAGCATGTGGTACTTGGTTTGTATTTCAAGTTGTGATTGTTCTGGCAGCTCCTACGGATCACCTCTGACCCTCTTACATAAACCTTGCTGAGGTTCTCAAAAGATATTAGCATCAGATTTACTTCAGCTTAACATAGGCATCCTTCTCCAGTTACAAAATGCTAATCAATGAAAACATCACTTTTGAGCAACAGGAAAGAAGTTCTCCTTAAGATCCCCTAGCATATTTTATGTAAAAGTGTCTGTTGGAATCCAATATCTTGCAATTAACAGGAAATACAGTCTTGTACTTTAGCTGTATGTAACATGGTGGCTAAAAGAAAACAGAAGATTCATTCTCTGGAGTGAGAATGAGGGAAGAGTGAGGGAATGAGGGAGCAGACAGGGGAATTTCAACCAAATCTTATATCTTAGCTACAAGTGAGAGATGATACCCTTCCATACTTGTATATGTTTAGTTTTAATTTCAAATAATCTACATTTTAACTGAAACTTTTACAGCTTTAAAATTAATCTAAGGTTATGAAAACTAAACCCAAGATGCTCGACTTCCTAGTAGCATCTGTCACTGCTGGAAAGCATCAGCAAGGATCAGCATGTCCCATGATCAGTGTAGGACAGGAAAATAGGCAAGAAGGGCTGTAAAGCTGGCACTGCTACATTATGAAACAAGTTTTATGTAGTTATGTATGCTTTGGACACACATGCATGTTCAAAGAGCATTAATTCAATGATCATTGAAGAGAAGAGCAGCTCATTCTATTATAAGACTAATCTTTTCAGACTAAACAAACTACCTCTTTGATCCAAGATATCCCAAACTATAGATTCAGGTTTATGTTTGCCCTGTCTCATTTTGAGCAAGAATACAAAGAAACCATCTCAAGGGTAACTTACATAGACATGACCAAGAAATAGCACAACCAAAACATGAACTTCTAACTTCTTTGTTAGATACCACACAAGAAAGAAATCATAAACAAAATAGAAAAATTAGAATATTACAAGCAAGCCTATGTTAAAAGCTTACAAAGTGACTATTCAAACTGTGGAATTTTAATGTTTACAGTGTTTTTTTCATTGTTAGGAAGTTGGAAACACAAATGCTAGACAAAATGTGATAACCAGAGAGTGTACAGTGTCTGTAACTATGTATGTGAATGCTCATTCACACATAAAGGTGTAGTTGGTTTGTATGCAGATAGATCTCTTTGGAAATGCGGGCTCAGATTTTAGGTCTACAAGAACGTTCTGATCTAGCAAAGGAGCAGCCTACAGTTTAGTTTTAAGCTAATTCCACAGGAAAATTAACCATATACATAAATACTTTGGTAGTGAAAAGAGACTATCTAGTTGTCCACTGAGTCAAACCACCAAAACTGGAATTTGGTGGCTTTTTATGGCTGTATGTCCTTGATGAAAATGCACTGCTTCCTGCACTGCTAAAACCACAGTTTCAAGAGAAAAGCCAGGGCACTGACCATTTTTATTTAGTAGTCTTTTCATCTTAAAAACCTCAAAGTTCCGAGTACTTACACTTCTGTACAAGGAGATCAAATAGATATGGGGGGGAACAGGAGTACTGAATATTTTAAAATAGTTTTTGCTGATTTTATATGACAGTTCATTGGATCAGCTACAGCAGAGTATTTTCCAGCTATTTTGCAAGAAAAGGTGGTTAATAATTACCCTTTGCTGTGTTGGCCATTAGTGTTGTCTTAACCATTTTTTCTTATGTATGCAAGTCTGGTATGTCATCATTTAGGAAAAATCTTATGAGCCATGAGTTTAATGTTTTTATTATGTTAGGGTTATTTCCAACATTACTCTCCATGTGAAGTAAAGCTAGTTAAATCTTTGCAAAGCTATTTCCAGTGAAATCAGCCTAGCATCTATGTACCATTTAGTAAATGTTGAATTAAATATTGACAAGTGGAGGCTTTTATGTTGTGAGTTCATGTCCTGAGGTAAGACCAGAGCTGCAGCTTTGTACAGGTTCACTCCAGGGGGAAAGGAAACATTTTTAAAATAATTGTGTTATAAATAAGGATGATGCCACAAAATGAAGCCCTCCTAGGATGGGAAATTTGGAGTCAAAGCTGAAGGCAGAGTACTCAGCATCTATGTTTTGGTTGAACATCAAAAAATATTTCAAAATTCTTGAGGCCAATACATTTGGACAGCTTTATTACACTCAGGAATTGTTTACTACTTCTCTTGAAATCTGCAGAGAACTGGTGATCTTTTTGAAAAATCACTTGAATTGCTAACCCTACAGACCAAGCTCTTCGTTCTGACTCAAGGATCATCCTCATTAATGTAGCGACTTCTAGCCTTACACATCACTCTTGATCTCTGTGGAGAGGGAAGAATCAAAATGCCTTTGCATGCACTGCAACCTCAGCCAGTCACTAGCTTGCTCAAATCTCGAGTTGCAAGGCTCCAGTCCCCTGAGAGCAGCAAGCACTGCTTGAGCCTGGAGTACACACATTCCTCACAAGGCTGAATGTGCCTAAAAAGGATGCAGAGCAAGCCCAGGGTAGAAATATATACTCATGTTACTTTCTTGTGGAAGTCAGTCCTGGAAATCAAGCTAGGAAAATAAACTTTGCCAAATTTTGCCCTATCCAACCAGTCCAGCTATTTTAAATAACCCCAATCCCTTTTAGTTTGTCTAGCTGTAGTTTTAGGCTTGAAGTTTCATTTTTCTTCATCTAGGGACTAAAAATAATCAGAGATATTTGTGTAACAAATTATTCTCCCCTTCTCAGATTCATGAAACCTGGCAAACAGTGGTTCACCATTTATTCTCTTGAAGGTTAAGAGATATTATCCAAGTATTCCTCTCTAAAAGTAGGCGTAGGTAATGTAATACAAAAACAGGCTTCAATGTATCACTACCTTAATTCGTGTTATTAAATCTTGATATGTAAATATGGTAAAATTCTGCATGTTTTGGACATAGGTGTTTTTCTCCCATTTTGAGGAGCCATGGAATAAAAGAAAAAGGTAGTAAGGTAGGTCCTCCCTCCTCTCTCAAGATTTAGCTCTGATTTCCAGGGGCATTTAAATGTCTTTTGTTGCAGTTTAAAAAATGGTACAAAAAATGCTTCGTCACACTCAGTAAGTTTCAATTGCATGAACATAAAGATACGAAACTCCCTTAGATTGCCAAGGCTTATGAAACACTGGAAAGGCTGGTGGCTGAAGTGCCTGCTTTGCATTTCAAAAGATATTGGGATCAAAGTCTGTTAGTTATTACCATTTTCAGCAGCTGATGGCAGCCAGCCGTGAGGAAACCCTCCCGGAACAGCGGGGACTCCCCTGCACTTCCCTCTGCAGAGCACGCTGTGGTTCTCAGCCATTGTCCCCAGTCCAGGAAAAACTGCTCCAGACCTTTACCCCGACTATGGGCTGACTACCTCACACCTGCCTTGCCACTGTGGACTTGCCTGTTGATGACAGGGCTGTGTCTGCCCCTGATTTGGTGACTTAGAGTTCAACCTGAACCCCAGACCTGCCTCATCACCAGGACAGGTCGGGCTTCTGGATGAGCCTGATCACTGCTACCAGGTGACTGAAAGTCAAAGAAAGAAATTGTCAAAGAAATAGTATCAAACTTGCATAAAAGACACAATTATATCATAAATTCAGAGGCTGGGGACTTGGAGGTGCAGGTCAGTTGTCATAATCCATCCCCCACCAGGGTGAAACCATCATCCTTGGGAGGAGCAGAGGATGGATGAGTGTAAAGGAAGGGAGAGGAGCAGGATCCGAACAGTGTGGGGTAACATTGCTGATGCATTGTTATTCTCTCTTTCTCTGTAATAAGTAGATCTGGACTAATAGCAAGACTCTTAAAATCTCCATTATAGAAACAGGCTCACAGTTAACAGTAAATTCTTAATAGATCTAAGGTGTGTTTCCTCTTTGACAATAAAAAATGCTTTGAGTGGTGTTTCTGTTCCATGTTTTTCTGCTCTAAAAGCCAGTCATTTGAACTGTGATGTGTAAACAGGTAGAAGATATTGCAGAAGTTTAGAGCAGTATCTTTATTTATCAAAAGCAGGATTCTCTCAACTGGTGAGCACTAGTGACAGCAAAAGGAATTCTCCAAAAAAGAAGATCGCCTTTGCTTCTGTTGCTGTCAAATTGTAAAACAATTTTTCTGCAGTAAGCTTCATTGTCAAGCTTTGCTTAGGATGGTAATACTTTTTAGCCTCCTAATTATTTAGGTTGCCTAATCATTCATAGAAATAATTATGTAAGCAGAACAGCATATCCTAAGAAGATGTTAGAAATTAAATTGTCACTGCAATTTTGAGTGAATAAGATATCCTTTTTCTCATTTTATGAAATAAAAGGACACTGACAGAAAACCATCATTTTATGTCCAGACTTTCCTATGGAGAGAAAGAACAGGGCTAGAGCAAGGATCATCCTCCTGTCCTCAGCACTGGCGAGGCCTCACATGGAATCCTATGTTCAGTTCCAGGCCCCTCAGTTCAGGAAGGACATTGAGGTGCTGGAGCAAGTTCAGAGAAGGGCAAAGGAGCTGATGAAGGGGCAGCAGCTCCTCTTATGAGGAGCAGCTGTGGGAAGAGGGGATGCTTAGCCTGGAGAAAAGGAAGCTCAGAAGGAACCTTATCACTCTTAGGTCTTTTGCAAACTGAATGATTCTGTGATTCTGTAATAGCCTACTCTGGAACTGCACAAGTATCCAGGCAGATGTATGCACAGCCTCTTAGGCAACATGAAATTCCCAAGTTAAAAATTCATGTAACATCCTACATAGTCCAATATCCTGTTTCTGTTGCTACTGACAGCTACTATATTCCAGCTTTTCTGCTTCCCTTGTACTCAAGCATTTCCCATTGTAGCACCTTTTGGTCTCTTCAGTCTTTAGTACTGGCTTTAAAGTACAGTTGGAGTTGACCTCTGCCCACTTTTGTTTTTAAAGGTTTGAAAATTGAACAAGCTACTGTAATTTCATGGTGTAAACTAGAATGTGAAAGCAAGAACGCCAACATAAGGTAAGTCACTAACAGTGAGATTGTTCCTAGTTTTATTGCCAATTATACGAACAGGGTGTGATAGTGACTGAATTATGTCTAAGTACATGACTCATGTCATGTATAGCAAAAAAGTCCTGCAACAACACTATGCTATTACATTCCACTTTGCTGTTGGTTCAAGGGGCATTACTTTCGTGTTCAAACTTATGTTGTCCATTAATAAAACATTAACCTGAGAACAGAAACACAAATCTATAGGTAGCGCACACTAAGCTATTCAAAGTAGTCATCTTATTCCACAAGCCATTATTGAAATTACTGGTAGCTGCACCTTACCTCCCGTTTAAGGCTGTAATGAAAACCAGGGTTTTTAGTACTTCCTGTGGCCTTGTTACTTGAAAGGTCATTCACTGTTCCAGACCAGTATGGATGCAAGTAAACGCTAAGCACACAAACAAGTTATGCAAGTGCTAAAGCATCATGCTAAACTGGATCATGGTTTTACTGCTGAATTGAGCGATTTCTGTGTCAAATTAATTCCATTAAATGAGAGAACAACACACAACAGCATGGCTACCTGAGAATTTTATTGCTCAACTTGTCATTGAGTTATTTTGAAAAGGAGGGCAGATGTGAAGAGAAAGTTTGCATAAAAGTGTACTAGGGACACTCAAATCTAAGACTGATTAGAAAGAGCTGTAGAAAGCCACTTTGTGCATTTAGTGGCAGATAGAATGAATTGTTTTACGTGCATATTAATGTAGAAAAACCCTTAATAAATGCACAGAAATGGACTCACATGTAGTTTTTTTTTTTTAAAGATCTTGAAACCATTGTGCATAGTCTTAGAAAGCTAATAGTTGAGTTCTCTAAAGCAGAAAAAACAAGGAAAACAATAAAATGAAACTTAATAAATGAGTCCTTAGTTTGATACTGTTTCAGACTGTGGCCAGCAGTAGATTGTGTAATGGGCCTTTACTCTCACAGCAGATGCAGAGGACAGAAATTATGGATGTTGGACTAGCTATGCTAACTTACAAGGAATATGTGTCCTTTTCCCCGACTTGTCCTTTCCTTGCAGAACCTCTGCAAGATATAGACAATTACACAAAGAATCTTCACTTCCATAAAACTTGCCAGTGTTGCCTTTGGACCTGTAGTTAAATCTTATAATGGCTAGGACTGGCTTTCCAAACAATGAGAAACCAAGAAAGTTTAAGAGTACAGATTCTGATAATAAGTTTCTTAACAACTTCCTAAATTAGACTATGTATTTGGATCCACTTTCCATTCTTCTGTGTCTCTTGCCCAATTTACTTATATTGTTCATTCCAGCTTCTTGTGGCAAAGAGTTTGACAGGGTTCATACATCAGGTTGTCAATTTTAACTTCTTTTCTGATTACTTATCTGGAATTTCCCTAATTCTTGTGTTGTGAGACTTATCAGCCATACCTTTACTAAGTGAAGTTGTGCATTTTTACTTGCATATTCCTACATTATCGCCTTGGTTCCCTGGGCACACTCCTATTCTGCTACATTAAGCAATTATATAGGCTGTATCTATATTAGTCACTAAAATAGTTCTCATTTTCCTAAACTTTACAAGACATCCAGTTCACGTATTCCAAGACTACTCTGCCTTACAAGCCAGAACATGTCTTGGTTTACTGAAATTCAAACAAATACACAACTGTGGTCTCACCATAACCTTCCCAATGTGCCCAAGGAATCTCCCTTTATCTAATGCTGTAACAGGCAACCTCAGTCTTAGGCTTCTCCTCTGCCAGGAGTGTTGTGGCATGTTTATTTTAAAAAGGAATTGCTTCTGACAGGAAATGTCTGCTTTGGTAAAATTCTTCACTTTTTTCCCTGAGCTGCTGCAGTAATGCCAGGAACTGGTACAAGAGCTCACACAGAGCAGAGACAAATGTGAGCTGGAGCCAGATACTCCAGAACAGGGAAAAGCAGGGCATCAGAAATAGCAAAGGAGAAGTATCAACAAAATGGAGTACTACAGCCTCCAGAGGCAGTCTGTTGTTGCTAGAGCCCTCAATGTAAATACTGTCTTAGAGCAGGAGGCAGACAATAAGAAGTGAAGAGCAGAGGCAGTTGATCACATCTTGAAGACTGGACTTCTATCAGACTACTCTGAGTTATTAGTTTGCCTTTGGGACAATATTTAATTAATTTCTTTTTTCTGCATATTTTTCATCCTCTTACCATTTCTGAAAAAAATTCCTTGCTCAGTTTATTTCCTTTACAGAAAAGGTTTAATTAAAGTTCTCTCCCCTTCACTCCCATCTTATTTGATGACTCCTTATGCTCTTTTTACTTCAGTTGTGATACAACAGGTTTGTAGCGTCTTTGGAGAAAAGGGGCACAGGTTTCTGACCATTTATTTCTAAAGTCCAGGAAAAAGAAATATAGAGAATCTTGTACTTGCCTGCTTTTGTGGCTGAGGAATACAATCCGTCAGGGTGTTATATACCATCAGTGTCTGGCATGCCTGCTCCCATTTTCCCCCTGCCCAATCCCTCTCCAAGAGGAGAGTGTGCACATCAGGCTTTCAGAGTAGTTTTTGTTCACTGACATTGCACAGCAAAGATTTGTGCACCTCATGAGTGTTGCGTGTGCTCTGGAGCCCCACAAACAGCTGCAATACCATGACACAAATCTCACTATGGAGGGGCACAAGGGAAATAGGCAAACTCATTAACATTTTCCTTTCATTTATTTTATAAAATAGAGTGGATTCTCGACTAGTGAATAGTCAAATGTCTGGTCAAAAACAAGAGGTCAGCCAGGCAGGTAACTGTAGCAGTAAAACCAGAAGTGTCATATAGGAACTGTTGAGAGCTTTTAGCAGTAGGTAGAGTAAAATCCTCCTCTGGTCTTAGGCATATTTTCTCTTCTTCTTTTCACCACTCTCCTGACAGCTAAACTGTGAACATAAAACTGTCTGAAATGCAATTGTGAGGTCTGCTCCACAGATGGTTAATTCAGTTAAAACAGTTTGTTGATGTTCCATAATACGTCATGTATCAATTAGTGAGATGAAGACGACATAATTAATCCTGTCCCTGAAAGAATCTTCTGTGTGGTATTTAAGCTTCAGACAAAACAGTTTAATAGGCATCATATGGTGTTCTGCAGAAGATGTGAGAGCAAATAACCACCAGTAGTTTAATAACTGATTATCAACAAATGATATGACATTTAAATAGAACCATTACTGTTTTATCAGCTGTGTGAGAGCAAGCTAATAATCTGCAAGCAAACATGATAATAATGTCACTGATTTCAGTTCTTCCAACTTTGTACTCAAGATTTTAACAGATGTTGAGAGAAGAATCACCACGGAAGAGGGAAACACCATGAATTTGTGTAAACTGAAACTCATGACCGTGTTTCCCTAGTTAGCTCAGACTCTGTTTGATATTTCACCTTCTTCAGAAAATCAATTCACATGAAGTTAATTAACAGCTCTAAACTTGCCTGATTGTTTCATTAGACTGCAAAAAACATAACCCAGGGAAGCAGGAACACTAAAAAACTGAATTGTGTAATTGCTGTTGCAAAAGAGGTTTGCAGCTTCTATGCAGCCTGTGAGACACAGCTGGTGTGCCAGAATAAGGTAGGCAAACATTTCATGTAGTCTCTCTTGCTCCTGTATGAATTCTAACTGTCTCAAAGGAAGGAAAACGATGACATACCATAGTAACGTTTCTCTCTACAAGACCTGCCATCAAAACTGCATAGGGTGGACACATGAGCTCATACATTACAAACATATATGCTATTTTCATGGAACACCCTGAATATATCTAACTGCTTGAAATTGTTAAATGCTGGTGTCAGCAGTAGTTTGATATGCTCTCAACACTCCTCAGGGCAGCAAGGTATGGTAAATGCTGTAGTCTTCACATATATGAGATTTTGCATTTCTCTTGAAACAGAAATGTGGAAAATTTTTGTGATCTTCTCCATTCATTCTCCTTCTGTTACTATCATTTCCTGTCTACCCCTCAAATGATTTAGTTAAAGCAAGAAATTGATTCATGAAACTCCTTCAGCTGCTCTCCCCATCTTGCCTTTCCTCCTATTTCTGCAACACCATAACATAGTGTTATCTGAGGTTCAGTTTTGCCTCATGCCCTCCCTATCCTTGTGGCTTGATTTGTCTCTTGATCATTTTGATGAATATTTGTTTCCCTCCAGGCACAAAGCACTGCCCCAATATCCTGCTGTCTGCAATTATCCCAGCTTCAATTCTGTTTGAAACCCTAGCTTTAACTCTTCAACTCCTTTCTCTGTGTGTAAGTAATTTAGTTCCTGCTGGAATGAATACATGCTGTGCTGTTCCTTATCTCTTTACGGGGACATTACTGTATGCTGATTCTTTATCTGAAAATCCACAGATACAAGAGCCAAAGACTGTGTACCATACCAGGTTCTATGGCATTCAGGCCTCATTTAGTGACTTCTGTCCTGACCTACATCAGCTGGTGAAGGTCTAGTATCCTTTGTGGGTAGGATGTGTCAAGGACAAGATAATCTCTCAAATCAGAGGTTAGATTGCACCACATTTACAGGTACATCTTTGCTCTGACTCATGCCTGTACACCTTGTTACACGGAAGCCACAGCCTTCTCTGGCCAAATCAAGACTTGTTTGTGTCTTGTTTGTCAGCCTCTGACTGACCACAGATTTTAGAGGCAGCAGATTACATGAGATGTTACTTGGATCTTACTCCTTGGATAACTTGGATACACTTTTGTTGTGGTAAGCTTCAGGTGAAAGCAAACACGGAGAAGATGCCAACTGCATTTGAACACTGACCATCCAAACCTATCCTAATCCACTGTTGCCTCTAAGCTGAAATGATCTAAACTACTGATACAAATTCTTCTACCCAAATTCCCAAGGAAATACTTGGAGTTCAAAGTGAGGGATCCTGTAGATATGAAAGCAATTAATATCTGCATGATAACATGACAACTGCAAGCAACTGTGGAGACTGAGAAGATCTCACAGCCTTAGATCACATGTGGCTTAACTTTTTTTTCAAAAATCCAAGGAGGGAGGAATCTGGCTGTGACTTTCAGGTTGCCCTCTTCTCTACAACATGTTCTTTCATGTTTGCAGGTGTTGCCTTGAAATACTGACAGCTTGGCAGACAAAACATTTTTAACTACAGTTTCTTCCTTCAAAGTTACTGCTAGGTTTTTTTTGCTTGAAATTAAATAACTCAGTTTCTGTAGCAGTGGAGAATGACTCCAAACCCTTTGTCCAAATCTAAGAGCTGATACACTCCCTTCAAATTTTCCTGGCTCTGTGTTATGATTGCATTCTGTCTACTTCACTTGCTCAAGAGCTCAAATAGGTTTTTAAAAAATCCTTTTAAAAACAGTTTGCAATCAAGATTTGTACTGGAACAGCTTCCTATTGCAGAATCTAAAGGGGTTTTTTTTTGGCTGGAAATCTGGTAGCTTCCAATACTACTTATTTGTACTTCCTTTTAAACCTAAATTAGAATGTATCATTGTTGTATGACCACAAAAGACTCTTGCCAATTTGTAAACTAAGAAGTAGTAATAAAGTAATGGAACAGTAATAAACATCTTCCCCAAACTTTGTGGCACACCTCAAAACCCTTTTGCAATTAGAGAAAGCCGATTTGACAACTCCCTTTCTAAACAAATCTCTACTACTTTTCCTTCTACCCATTGTCTGTGATGTTTGTTCATAAAATTTCTTCCCAGTAAAATTCTAGTAAGAGCCAAAAGCTTAATTTCCCCCTCCACTGTAACACACAGTTTAGGAATGAGGAACAACTTCTATCTGCTAAAACAAAGCCATGAGAGAGCCACATCCCTTGGTAGGATTCCTCTGTTTCAGTGCAGTGGAGAAAAGAGGGAAAACCCCTTGTTCCCTTACTTGTCCATTTTCTTCCTTCTCATTCATGGACTAGTTTTGTCGGACTGGAAATCCAGAAATAGAGATTAATTGCCTTTAAGCAGTTTGGGTTATAGACTAGCAGCAGAAATAAATAGTTAATTTCTATTTCTTATCAGCCCCTTTTTTTACTTTGAAGAAGGACTGTAGATTAATCTTCAGTGATTTGCTGTACCTATACATATGTAAAAACTAAAGTACCTATAATTTTACTTTTTATTTCTCTAACATGGGACTCACTGGGAAACACATCCCTGAAGAACAGAGATAAGCAGGTGTTTAGGATGTGGCAATGGATAGGGAGGGCCACTCCACTTTTTAGCATAGTGCTATTTAGAACGTTTTGTTTTGGAAAACAAAACAGAACAAAATAAACCCACTGCACTACCACTATACATACTCCAGATTATGAGAACTGAGAGGCAGATTTTTTCCAATTTTTTGTTTTCTCCATACAGTGACTGAGCAACAAAGAGCAAATCTCACCTTCAGGCAGAGGAACAAAACCCTTCCTCACATGAGGAGCAGAGTAAGGGAAGAATGAGAAATATGAGGTTAGTGAGACTAGAACTAGGGGTTTATAGGGAGAGAATCAATCCTGTCTGGACTAGGAGCCTGGGAGGTATCAGGTTGCTTCAGGAGCAAACAGGGATGCAGACCCTGTCATCAGCTGGCTCTCCAGTTCCCTGACAGTGAGACTGAGTGAGGCAGACCAACCATCACAGGTATTTGAGACTAAAGGATTTGGATTTTATACACATTTTGTATTCATTTTGATTCATCCTCTTATGATTAGCATGAAATACACTCACTAGGAGAGTCTACCAGCACAAGAGGGAAGTACCCGCTGTCAAACCAGGTTCTTGACTTGCCTAACTTGAATTTATCAGCCTTAGAGTTTTGAACTCTATGACTTAGTGGAAGTGGAATTTCCAAGTAAAGAATTTTGGTAATTAAGCATTATCTTGCATTCCAAAAGACTGGGGACAACCAATTAGACCATACAGCAGTAGAACCATAAGAACAGAAACATAGAAACAAAATTCAAAGCAAGCAGGTAAGAAAGTCTGTGGTATTCCCAGTTATTGTCACCTACCTCTGAGGACAGATGATCCAAAAAGTGCTTGCAGGAGGAAAGTATTTTACAGGTGTTGGGTATTGGTATATATATTCTTCTCCATTTATTCCAAATCAGTTAATGATGAAGGTTATTATAAAGAGATGGGTTTGTTCCTCTGATATGCCTGACTGACTTGAGGCAGTCTGTGATCTTTGATTGCCTTTCACACTGTGTGCCTAAGCAAAGGGTGCTTTCTATGAATGACTTTCTTCTACCTTTGGACTCAAAAAGATAATAGATAAAAAGAGATACAGGATCATAACCTCAACTTAAGCCTGCAGTACTTCTCAGTGTTTTCAGGAGATGAGTGTAAATCCTTGCCTCCTGAGTTGCCTCACCATAAGTAACATATGTAAAACAGAATTAGGACTCTTGGCTGAGTAAGGAATGCCTTAATTTATTTTGTGAAGAAGGATATGGTGCAAGGAAAATATCCTTCACAGTTCTCAAACTGTATTTATCTCAAACTCAAACTGACTCAGAGTAGATCCCATAAGATCGAATGAAAAAAATCCTATTAACATAAAAATTTGTTCATCCCTCTTAAATACCAACAAACAAGGATATAAGAGTCCCCCTCTATCTGTTATGAGTTTCCAAATAAATTACTACACACTCTAAGAAACCACCATACCTTTTCTTTGGATCTTATTGTTGCAAGTTTTTTCCCTTCTATATTGGTTAGAATACTTATGTCAGACCCCAAGTTTACAACTCAGATTTTGTGTCATGAAGCTGAAACTGCCCATGAATTTTTATTTCCTTTATATAATGAGCTTTTTACTATTTTTTATAATGAGCTCTACTGCCTGAAGACAGAAATTATTTTTAATAAAGCCACTTGCTAAGTTAGTATATGATTAATCTATACTTACATCAATTAAAGAAAGCACAAAATAATTTTTTTTGCCTCCAAGGGATGCCATAGTTACAGAACAGTTCCTCCAGAAGATAAAAGCTGTGACATTACATGCACAGACTCCTCTCAGTCAGAAGATTCCCCATAAAAACAAACCTTTTATGAATCAGTAAAGAGACGGGGGGTTGCTGGGCATCCTCTGCTGTGCTGGCACTCAAGAGAAGGGATGACAAAGAGAAGATCCTCTTCCTTCCCTCCCAGGGAGCAGAAAGGGCTCTGGACAGCCAACCCCTCTGCCCACAAGTGGAATTTCAGTCAGTGCATGGCTGATGGGGGCGGGAGAGGCGGGACTGCCCTCCCAATGGGGTAGAGACTGCTCAGGGCTCACTCTGTCCCTCCTGTGTGCAGTAACCAAACGCATCGGCAGACACACCTCTCTGTTCCCCAACAAAGCTCTTGCTATGTCCTGCACATTCCCTCCCTGCATTGGGATGATAAGTACTTAGCTTTAACTTCCTCAGGAGGGAATAAACTGCATATTATGTAAGGAACAAAGTCAGCTGGTGGGAGAAGAAATGCACAGCAGATAAGATAATCTGTTGCCTTAATATTAAGTCATTAATTGTAGTATAATAAAGTTGAAAGAAGAAAAATCGGTGAGGTAATTCCTCAGAGAAAATAAGCATTTCTTTGCTTAATTTAATTTGTTTTCATGTCAGTCTGTTTCACTGCATCAAAAGCCTTAGAAAGACATTAACACCAGTCTTAAGAGGCCTCGAGCTAAGAAAAACAGAAGAACAGGCATTTTAAATAAAGCATTAATACATTAGTACAAAATTATTATTTATTGAAATACTCAGTTCTGTACTTGCCGTTTTTCATCCGATCTTACCTTACACAGCATTCTGAAGAACACACAAGCTGAATATTTAAAGAATTGACACATCTAAGAAATTCTGCATTTTTCAACTTTAGTACATGGATACTAATAAATTTAGTAAATTCAAAGCTGTCTCCAGAATCTAGTTGTTTTACTCAGAACTCTTTTCAAACCAGTATCTTTCTCTGCCTGGACTTTATTAGAATTCAACCTTGGGTTCACAATAATCACAGCAACTTCCTCAGACTCAGCACCATCCAGTCAAAGGGACCACACAGTGCTTGAATAGGCACTGACAGAGGACACACTGTTGTATTTACATTAGTGCCTCACTTAAGGGTCTAAGTGTGCTCCCTCCTGCATCTGCCAGACCTCCTGGCTTGGATCCAGGAGACCATAATAGCAATGCCAGTAACAATTATGGGTGATACACCCTTTATTCCCAAAGAACCATTATCACTGCTATTAAATATTTATACAGTAGTGACTACAAACCCCGGGTTTGGCATTCTGTTTCACTATCCAGCAGATAAAGAGCTTCTTCATAGGGAGTTCACTGCACTTGAGGTGAAGAAAATAATACGAGAAAAAACAAACAAAAGAAGAAAGGGCAAGTCCCAGTTAGTCAGTCATGTAATACACTTCCATCTTTTTCTGCTGGAACTTCCTGACTAGCATAGTACAGGATCATTCAAAGCATCAGTGAGGTATTTCAGAAAGTACTGAACAGCTGTGCTAGTTTTCAAGACTGTGGCTAAGCCATGAGGAGTTTGCTGAGTTTTCATCTCAGGACCATGCAAACATTATAAAGACAAACATATACTATGGACAGTGAGTCACAGAGTGTGCTGCTGAGCTTGTCTCTTCTAATCAGGGCATACATACAGCTTCTGAGATTTACAGCTCAGAAACCTGCTGTGAGGACAATACCAGCTGCCATTCTTTGTGGGAACAGACTAACACCTGTTTGTTTTTCCCCTAAAAAATCAGGGTGTTAATGTTTCTAGCAATGCCACTATAATCCCCTGTAACAGCACCAGGAAGTGGGAAACTTTGCTTCAGTCTCAAACTCAGCATAAGGAGATTCAGTCCCGTTCCTCTAGTTCCTATAGATCAGGCTCAGACTAGTGGAGGTTTGGAAAGGCACTGCCACAACCTGTCCTGGAAAAAATGGTACCAAGTGTGCAGCAGTGAAGAGGAGGTTCATTAGGGGAAAAAGTGTAACCAAAGGAAAGCTTGGGCCTGTGGCATAACTGTTGATGGCACTGCAGTACAGAGCCTTGGAGAAGCTACTCTTAGCACACAGAGTTAAAGACAGACTGCTTTTGGTGTGACTTTTGCAGAGTGACACAGTCTTAATCCCTTCAGCCACTCAAGAGCAGCCGACAGCCTGTGTCCCGGGGTGAGCAAGCCTTTGAAAGTCACTGCACTGAAGAGGTTACTGAAGTTGCTCCTCCAGCTCATGTCCATGGCTGCCTCTTTTTGTCAGGTCTGCTCTTAGCTGCTGCATTGAGACATGCAGTAAATGCACGTGGTTAGAGAGCTTTTCGGTGTGCTCAGAGCAGATTCCTACTTGGTACTTTTTCTATCACCTCACCCTAAACTGAGCACTATGGCTACTGCAGAAACAGCAGACAACTACAGAGTTGTGTACTGTGTTTAGGGCTGAGTTGTGTACTGTGTTTAGGGCTATCCAGTTCACACAGATGAGGTTAAAATAAAATTTGTCTTGACTTTATAAAGTCAGTTTTGAATGTTCTAATTCCATCCAAGTCTTGTGTTGAATTTAACCTAATATGCCAAATAAACTGCCGTATAATCCTGTTAATCTGCAGCCACCAAGTGATCATCATTCCATCCTGGAGCCGGATTTACAGGAGATTAGAGTGGAGAGTCTCCAAGCTGGCTCAGAGACAAAAAGCAGCGTTAGGCGCAGCAGCCCCGTATCCACAGAGCTGCCGGTGGGGCAGGGAACGGGACAGAACCAGACCTGAGACCTCTCCACTGAGTCCCACTGGGCTGGGGTTTGTACCAGCTCACTGTGTGGGTGCAGGAGTCTCACCCCTGAGCTCCTCCAGGCACTGCAGAAGTAGCTGAAGATTAGAAAAAATAGGCTGTATACAGACTGCACTGAAATAAGTCTTAAGGAGTTTTTCTATAGACAAGACAATAGGGTGAAAATGTTGAGCTAGTAGGGTAACGATCAGGGGCTGCTAAACACACATTAATTAAGTTAAACTGAGCTTAGATATATCCTGGAAGGACACAAGCCACAGCTGAAAAAATATCAGGTATTTAACCCAGTGATTAATCTCTGATCTCGAGAGACAGCGTGCTCATGTACTTGATGACTTCTGTACCAGAATGAATTCTCTATGGAAAAGAACAAGAACTTCATCCAGAGAAAAAAACTTTGATGAAGAAATTTCATGGACTTCAATATTCAGTCAAATGTATTTGCAGTCCAGCCACATATTCTTATTTTCTACAGGGTATCTTTTTCTATGTATGTCTGAACCTTGGGCTGAACCAGAACAAGCCATACTTAATCCTGGAGCACAGAAGATAACTAGAAACCCTGGAAGATAAGTAAAAGCCCAAACTTGTTTTCAGTGTATAATATTTATACTTTGAACAATAGAAGACCTGGCCTTTAAAATTAACTTGGTTTCTATTTCAACAATTGTATTAACTACGCACAAACACTTGAAAATACGAAAAGGACAAGCTACATTCATTTTTTCGTAACTCAATATCAGTTTGACAGATATTTCTGCTCCTATTAGTATTTACATTGTTTGTTTTTCCTTCTTCTTAGGAAGCATATCTACCACTAAAGCAGAGTTTATTCTTGCATGAGAAATTCCTTTCTATAAGTCCTCTCTGATCCTACTAAATACATGCTAATGTGAGAGGTAGCAGTACTGGAGTAGACTATGCTAATAAATATGCTCCACTGTGCATCATGTGATGAACTAAGATTTTGTGAAATACAAATATGCCTCTGGGATTTTATGGCAAATGTTAAGTTTTATTCATGAATAAATTGTGGTTAATTATCTGTCTCAAAGGATGGCAGTCCTAGGGTTCTTATGGTTAATTCAAACCACTGTAATATCAGTTATTCAGCAGTGACAGTAATTAGAAAGGTATCCAAAGGAAAAGATCCTTGCTGGAAGTTATCTGAGTTCTGTAGGCAAGTGAAAGAACATAAACTTTTCACAGTTTTAAGGTATTTTATAAATAAAATAGAAAAAAAAATGTTTACCATCACTTAACAATGCTTCTTTTTTTTTACATAGAAGCTACATCCTGAGTTATCTGAACAGAATAATGGATTAACAGATGTGAAGGTGGACATACAAATAGAAAAAAGGAGTGGAATGTGCCAAGATAATTGTAGTAGATATGTTAAAAAATGTGCAAATCCAATAAATTAACCCAATAAAATTAGAGACAAAATATATATATATGGATTAATCCAAGTGATTTTAAGAAGACAGTATTTAGTCAACTCATAAGGACTCTGGTCATACAAGCTTTAAACAGCTCACAATCTATGCAATATATTTATTTATTTATTTATTTATTTATTTATTTATTTTATATTTACACACAGGTGAAGAGGGCACAAAATGAAGATGGCACAAACCACCCACCTCCCCCTGGCACACATACACTCTTATCTTAACTAATCAGAATGCCCCAGTTTAACATCCCAGTTTGTAAAATACACAAATATATGGGTAAAAAATAAGGGGTTTTTAAAGATATATTGTTGTACTTACTCAGGTTTTAATTCAGGCTGAAATTTATTCTCTTACTCATTTTTCCAACAAGTCTTCAGTTTTTCCTCTTCAACATTGCCAACCCTCTTTTATATTGTTTGTTCTGAGAGTGTTAGACCATCCTTAATTCAGATAAACTGACTAATTAAGTAAAGCTGTTCAGCTACATTCCTCTGCTCAATTCTTCCTGGAAGGGGCAGAACTCAACCCCAATCTGACAGAAACGGTCACACTTTTGTGGTTGTTGGGAAAAATGGAACAATTTCCTTGAGCGTTTTGCTATGAATATTGCTCTTGAAAAAAAAAATTATATTCAATTTAAAGAAGAAAAACCAGCATAAGATTCTGCCTTTTATTCAGTATTTTCAAAAGTTCTCTGATTCCAAACAAAGCAAAATTATGCAAAAAAGCCCTGTAAGAAATGGTATGTGATTTCTTTAGAAACATGATAAAATAATCCTGGTTTCTTTCATAATACCTCTTATATTTCAACATTAGTCTAGGGTAGGGATTTAGCTGCTCTGAGATATAAATACAGATATTTAAACTCACACAATCTAGAGAAATTCGCAAACTAGATTCTCGAAGATAAATTATATCTCTGAGATATTTTCTATAACATGTTAGTTTAATTCTTTAGTATTCAAAGAGATTTCTATATGAGCGAGTGTTGGTCTTAAAAAGTGATTACAGGAGGAAGACTAATGGCAGCCTCAGCAGTAAGTCGAAGGGATGTGATAATGGATGATTTGGCATTGGCAGTGCTGCCTCTGCAATACCCGGCCAGGCTCTGGGTCCCCTGGGGCGAGGGAGAGATGTGCAGATGGGTGGGAGCTCAGGAGCTGCTCGGGGTGTTGGAACATCCAACGTAGAGCAGACTCTGAAGGAGTTCAGTATGCAGAAGCAGAGGCTTAGGAGTAAATTTAATGACTGTCTTCCACATAATGAGGTCGGGGGAGGTGAGAAAGGACATGAACAAACTCTTCTTTGAAGCAGAAAGGGAAAGTCTGGTTGTATATATGAAAGATGATGGATGATTTAAAGAGGTACCTAGAGAATCTTCTGAGAAAATTGTTTTAGTACTGAAGTTACTTCCACACTGCTACTCCAGAAATCTGTCCTAGGCGAAGCCCAGATGCACCTTCCAATCTAAATTATTTCATGATTATATGACAAAACAATTTTAATAGACATAGCCTTTGACAACATAAATTATCCAAATTCCATTAAGGAAATAAATTATACTACCAAAAGTGCTCTCTAGTTGGCACTCTTCACTTCATTTTAGGTCTTTTTCTGTCTATAAAGACCAAAAAAGCAGTCAGACTAATAAAACCAATGGAGACATTGTCACTGACAACTGCCTCCTGTAGTTCCAGTCCAAATCTCTGGTCAGTGGTCAGCATGAAGATAACAAGATGTGCAAATCCTAACTATTTCTGATAAAGTGTAGAAATCAAATCCAGTACTGAGGAAAACATTAACAGCCACAGAATATTTCAGGCTATCTGCCATTCCCCACTGGACTTTGAGCTATTGGATTTTTGGCTAATGCATATGTAAAACTCACTGTTACAGGAACTTCCCACATTTGAAAGAAATGGTTAATTTGTTTTCTATTCCTAGATTTTGTTCTTCCAAACATAATCTGCCTATCATACCTTGTGGTTTTTTTCTGTCATACATGGTATGCCTAAAACAAATAGTCTCCTGGTGATATTTTTTTTAATCTTGAACTTTGCCAAGGTAAAGTGAAAATTTTAGAACTCTTTTTAGCCACCATATCCATCATCGAGTCTGTAGTTTGAGGAGTTAGTTCCAGGCAACTCACACAATTATTCTAGAAGTAATTGATTCAATCATATGTTTAAACTACATAGCTCTTCAAAATGTAGGAGATGAAGGATCAGGATGTGTATTCCAAGTTGATACTTAAATTACTTTCCAAATAATTTAGCAATCTAAAAGACATAACTGTCTGTTCATCTATTTATCAGACAGACCACAAAAATATAATTCTCTATCAACAAACTTCAGCTCAATTAGGTTTGGCCAAAAGGGGACTGAAGATTAGAGTTACCAGTTCCTATACATTTGACTGTGTTTGACGAGTCTTTGATAAATTTCAAATGCAACATGCATTCCATGACCTTAGGTAATGTTTAGTTTCTGCTCCAGTTTGCAGCTTCACTACACTGTAGATAAAGCCAGTTATTGGTACAGTCTGTAAATGTTGCCTGTGATAAAGGTTTAGAAATAGCCTGAACGTTGGACTTAGATAATTATTAAAACTTCTCATATTAGAAGTTATTTTGACTATATTGATGACAAGCTGGAGCAGTTCACAGAAAGAAAGCAAAGATCTTTGCCACTCTAATACTAGCCTATTAATGGTCTACTCTCGTGATTATCTACCTTGCTCAATTGGAGAGTTATTTATCATTATCTTTTCTTTCCTGCTGTTTGTGTTTTTAGTCTTCTCTCTGTCTAGTCCATCTACATTTAATACTGCTTTTATATCCTCATCTCCATCCTTCTGTGGAGCTGGGCACCAATATATCACACATGCTTGGGAAGAGCCCTATCCACTGAATTCCTGACCTTTCTAATATAGTATTAGCCAGCTGTCCTTGCCCCCAAAGGTCTTAAGTGTCTTTTCCTACCTACCTCATTCTGTGATAAGCAAGAAGCTGGGATGATGGCCCTCTTGGCTGCCCAGTGCCCTCTGCTCATGAAGACTCTCACAGCTCTTTAATATTTCTCACTTGGTTCTCAATTATCCATCTCCCCTGTCCATCCCTCTCTGCCCACAGGCAGCTTTCTTGCCTTCAGAGGTTCAGATCCTTCTATTGCCATTCCCAAACTGCTCTGGAATTTGCAAATGCTCATTTCTACTCTGTGCTGCACAGCAGCTGAGGTCCCTGGTGTCTCAGCTACCATCCAGCACTGTGCTGTTCAGCCAGCAGCTTGCCAGCAGCAACATTTTGATTTTATGTATGTCGATGTAGAATTGAGGAGAGACTTCTCCCTCTGATAGAAATGAACCTAGAGAGGACCTTCAAGTACCTTTTAAATTCATGAAGTCTTCAGGCTGAGAAATTATACTTATATTAGATGCTTGATTTACCTATAATTTAAGTACATGGATAATTTTACCCTTATCAACAAACCTTGATTAGAGATGAGTAAACTGAGGCATAGCAATTGTAAAGTCCACAATTTTAATATTCACTATCATGCCATATTGCATAAAGACTAACTGGACAGAGGTTCAAAGGCTACCAGCATTTACTGGCCTCTCCTGCCTTTCTAGCTCAAAGTGTCTCTTTTGTGTACATAAAAAAGGAAATTTATGTTCAAACTCAAAATCAGAGTTTCTCTCTCAAAAAAAAAAAAAAGTAAAATACAGTATGTGAAGAAAAAAACAAAGTGAAAGCCAAAGGTGGAAATACAACCCTCAGATCAAGAAATAGACTTTTGTTCAAATTTGAAGTAAAAGCCAGAATAAATGCCTACTCTTCATTAAAGACCACTCTGACACTCCTCTCTTGAGAAGAGTGTCACTTGGAACTGTAACAGCATGCCATGAACTCCTAAAATGTGAAAAAATAAACAACAGATTCTGAGTCCCCATTTGGGCTCCATTCAAATCATGCTTCTCTGGTTTGTGTATGTTGGATTTCTCCTGGTTTGTCAGAAAATAGCTTGGGAGGGTCACTTGAAGGCTCAGAGTATTGGTGCCTGCACAAACCAGGGCTTCTAGAGAAATCTTTGGCATCTTTCCTCAGCCTCTTGTGAACATACATTCATTTTCTTTGGGGCTGTCAGTAGCCAAATGCTATTTTTTTCCTTCGTTTTCCTCTCAGAAAGGGGTGTCTCTATTACATGAAGGTCTGTTTTCTGCTCCAGGGAGAGATCTCCCAGGGTGCTGCTCCTTCTCACACAGCATGCAGAGTAACACGTCTGATTTTTCCCTTAAGGATAGAGGCAGAGTAGGAAACTGTGGAAGATTATTCCAGGAAACAATGTCTAGACTTCACACACCTCTGTTTTCAGCCTGTGCAGGCTGCTCCCATCTATGAGTAAATCACGGTCATCCTTCAACTTACTTCAATGTCTTGATAACATATGGAGCTTCTTCATTCTTTAAATTCAGTTCTCATCCATGCAGGCCAAGTGGCCTATTTTTTGTGTTTAACAGCCATGATTGAGAGGTGATAATTTCCCTTGATTATCTGTAGATGTGACTCATTGAATATTAGGGCACTTTGTAATCACATCCATCATGGTATTGACTTCCTTCTAGAACTCAGACTGGTTAGTCAGACTCAGCATTTGTAAAGACATAAGAAAACATGTTTACTAGAAATGTAACTATTCTTATGCTGTTCTTAAGTCTTAGACATGTCTAAGAAAATACAGGCACAAGTTGATGCAATTATCAGGCTGGAAATATCCGCAGTTCCCTAAAACCCAGGTGCTGTGACTGTGGGTTGGCTGGGATAACTGGTTGCCTGGTGAACTCAAAGCTGACATTGTTAGTGGTGCATTCACTCACTTTAATGTCCAAAATGCACAGGAGGACAAGGGCCCAAGGGAACCACTCTCTCCCTTTTCCCTTCACTGGAAGATGAAAGTATGGATTTGGAAGAAATTGCCCATACAGAAGAGGTATTGATATAGAAGAATAAGGACCGTCCATGCTCTCCCTCACCTCACCTATACCTTATGATTTCATGGTAAAGTACTCAATTACTCAGAAGTTTATGTTGAGTGTACCACTTATATTGCTGGCTGATTTTTTATATATGCACTATACTTTAGCCTTTAACTGTAAAATCATATACTGCTTCTACAGTACAGATATTCAGTCTCCCACCAGTCTTGACCTTGCATTAGTGGTCTTAATATGTCTTTATTCATAGGGCCTTTTGGCTTTATGAATCTCTCATCTTTTAACCTGTTACATTTTTGTGAATGACAATTTTGGAAGTAAAAATACCTGCAGATATGTATAATTTACCCATATTGCCCAGGAACTTTCAAACACATCCAAAATTCAATTCGTGAACACCAGGAGGGTTTTTTTTATGAAAAGGTAATTTTCGAGAACCACAGAACATTCTGGGTTGGAAGGGACATCAGAAGACTGCCTCATACAGCCTTTCATGAGAAAGGGAGCCCAGGTGACATTGTCTAGCATCCTGTTCATTTGCAGCTTGAAAACTTCCAGTGATGGAAGCTCTACCACATGGGGAGGTTGTTCCCATAATTGATTGTACTCACTATAAAAGATTTCTTTCTGGTACAGAAACCTCCCGTGGAAGAACTGGTATCCCTTGCTCCTTCTCTATGTGGTTCCTTGAGAAGGGAGAACTTCTGCCCTCTTCGTAGCCATGCTTGAAAAACTAAAATTCTGTGGTGAGGTTCTTCCCTGAGTGCTCTTTTATCCAGGGAGAAAAGACCTAACTTCTTCAGTATTTCCTCACAGGGCAGATTTTCCAGCCCTTTTATCATTAAATATATCACTTCAGAATTATAGACACCATGGAATTGAAACAGAGCCTGTCTTGAGTCAAGTCTTACTTGCTGTTGTTGCATAACAAGAGGAATGTATACCTGTTTTGTATAAAGCTGGGCTTCTATATTATCCATTGTCCTTCTGGTAACAGTTTTCCAAACACAGCTGTTATTAGATGAGATATTCTAGACTACAGGTTAAGATACAAGGTGTATGACTGAGTGTTGCGGGATCAACAGATTTTGCCAGAACATGAAATGTAATTAATATTACAAATTGCCCAACAAAACAGTCATGTAATAGAGCTCAAGGAGAGAAAAGTAGGAAATGACAACATTTATGTATTGAAATACATACAAAAAGAGTTAGTTCTTTGTTTTTATATAAATAGTTCAGCCCCATTTTATAGATAATAAAACCATAAACTTTGCTTGCAGTTGTCAGGACTTTTTTTTATATGCAATTCTTCCCTTTGACATACAACAGCCATACACTCAAATTACATTTGAGCTTCTACTTCATAAAAAGTAATTCCTCATTTGTACTTTTCCATGAGGTAACAAATGCAGATTGTAGCAGAACTTCATCTCCTATTTCCAGATTAAAACTAAGCACGAGTCCTTCAGATTTGGTGAAAGATACCAGGACTTTGTCTGAGGGTTTTTGGGACTAGAACTTCATGGGGGCCACAGCTATCATCAAAGTCATACTAAATAGCGAATAATAGACTTTCCCTCTAGATTTTGAAAGTTACTGATTAATAAAGTATCTAATTTATTCTCACAGAGATTTTATAAATTAAGGTCTGGAAAGATCACTTGTGGGATAGCCTGCAAATTGTGAAATTGGATACAGCATTTTAGCATGTCAGATTCTCTAGACTTATAATTTTCTATGGCTTAATACATTGTTATATTTTGTATATGACAATTGCAATCATGTGTTTCAAGGCCAATCAATATTAAAATATATAATTCACTTATATATTACATTATATAATGCATTTTTATATGTTGCATTATATAAATGTTATAATTTATTATGGAAAGATATTCTGCAGTTTTCAACAGCAGAATTCAAATTATTGGCTGATTCCTACAGTTTCCTGCCAATTACTTTAACTCATTTGACACTAAAAATATCAAGATAGAAATGAAAGGGATTTAGGATCAAAATTAACTATGCTTTTTAGCCTCATGGGACAGTGAAACATTTCTCCAAGTCATGGAAAATAATGCAAGGAGATTTTTGTTATGTCAGCTCTCCAATAACCATCTCAATATTCTGGTTGAACTTCCCAGCTGAATATTCCTTAAGAAAATACTACCACCAACTGCTCAGAAAGTTTCAGCCCCCCCAGACTGTGAGCACTTGTTTAACCAAATAACAATCCTGTCTTCAATTTCCACCCGAGGTACAAGAGTCCTTGAGCCAATTACCCATCATGAGATCTAGTAATAACCCCTCAAACTGACACAGTCCTCTTTAAAATTTGATGATCTTGAGTTTAGAGATTACTGATGTAAACAAGCAGATGTACAAATAGTCTTCTGATGGAATTTTTAATATTCTATTTATTTTTTATATATTCAGGATAGGAACGAGAAAGTAAAGATCCCTTAGAAATGGTTCCCTTTCCAAAATGCAATGATCTTTCTGTTCACACTTCAGTCTGGTTCCTTTTTAGAAGCCCGGAAAAGCCAGGCCTCACTCCTCTATCTGGTTGCTGTAAGCACATCTTAATTCTCTGCTGAACTTTTGTCTGGCTGAGAATCAAGCCCTCTATTATTTTTATTCTCGCTCAGCAAATTCTTTCTCTGCAAGATATACTCCTTTCTTTGTTAACATCTACTTTCTTTGTCCATATCTTGATAATATCCTATTGCTCTAAGGCGTCTTCTGAGGGGAAAAATAATTTTTTCTGATTTATGCTAACTCCTGACAATTCAGGTACTTTGTTTGTCGTGATGCAATTGTTAATAATTTTTTTCCTGCTGTAGGAGTACTGTTTCACTATGACAGGCAGTATCACTGAATGGGGCTGTTATGGGGCTTGGGACTGAAGGAGAACTTGGGGAGCAGGGGAAAATACAAATGTAAAACAGATATTACTGCAAATCAGGTGACAACAACAGTCTGCTCTAGGGACCAAGACTGTGGTAATCTTTGAGATGCATTGCCTGGCTCTATATTCAAGCTCATGATAGGAATTTCCTTCCTAAGACTTGCTCTTCTTTTTCCCCAAATCCAATTTCTAGGCCAAGGAATGCAAGAAAGTTTTCCTAGTGTAGTCAGTTCCCAGCTAATGGAGCAGGTCACAGCACATATCAAACACTAGCATTGGAGAATGGAGTAGCCATTTCTATCACGTTTTACTCATCAACTCAGCTCACAGTCTTTTAAAAGCAGGTTCAGAAATGTGATAATGTAACAGTATGTGAAGAAAAGTCTGGTGTGAATTCTCACAACCCAGCTTGAAAGAATATATGTAAAATTAGGTGCTTCTTAGTCGTAGAATAACTCCTTATAGAGTTTCCAGGGAGAAACTACACTGTAAATAGGAGGGAAACCACTCATGTTGCTACTTGTTCAGCTTTTAATAGGTTTCAATAAATTCAAATAAACTATTTAGTGGAAAAAAAGGAACACTGCCCTTTATCTATCTGCATTGAAAATACACTTTCAGAGACACTACAGTCAGTAAAGGGCTCATAGGTGCATACTTGGCACTGAACAAATAGGATTAAAGTGTAAAAGTTTATCTGTATTAATAACAAAATTCTTCATCCGTTATTTCAGCTGCTGAGTCTATTAGTCAGAATGATAATGTCAAGAATTCTTTACTGCAATGTTTTTGGAAAAACGCCTAGGTTAAGAGATTAGAGCTTTGTACAAGCCTTGGCCATACAATTTCTCACTGAAATGAAATTCTCTCCATTAATATACCTTCTTATCTCCTGCCTTTCTTATACCAACGAGAAACCACTTCAGTGGTTTCTGATATCCTAAAGAGCACTCCGGTGACTGTGTTGTGGCTTGTCCTCTGCAAGCAAGGCAGAGAGAGTCACCTTCATGATTTTCTCCTGAGTCCCAATGTAAGTTTAGTCCAAATGAAGATATTTTCAGAAATTTTCAATTTAAAGAAAATCTATCAGAGTGTTCCTGCCAAATACTACTGAGCAGATGAAGCAATTCAGAAAATTAAAATAAACCATATTTTAAGAGAAATATGACAATAGCTTTTTGGGGTTAATAGAGGAGTAACAGACCTGTGTTGAACAGGTAGAATGCATCTTTGACCATTGGAAAATGAGGAAGAATTTCTTTACTGTGAGTGCAGCTGAGCACAGGAACAGGCTGCCCAGAGTGATTATGGAGTCTCCTTCCCTGCAGATGTTAAAAAGCTGCCCGGACACAATCCTGAGCAACATGCTCCCTTCTGGAGCAGGGAGGTTGGACCAGTGGTGCCTTCCAACCTTGCCTATTCTGTGATTCTGTGACGCAGGTCTACATCCATATCTGCTACTTTCCTTGGGGCACTTCCACCACTTTACATGTCTTCAATTTCCTTCCTCTTACGCAGAGTAAATGACACAAAAAGCAAATAGAAGCATCAAGGTAACAAAAAGTACCCACTCCTTTTTCCAAGGAGTAAAACAAAGACTATGCATTAGTTTCAGGAAACAACTGCCTAGGGAAGATCTTTGTTTTGTACCTTATGCAACTCTGAACCTCTTGTGGCTGTATAGCATGATGTCAAGATCCTCTGAGTGGCTTTGATCTATGAATTCTAATCCTACCAGCAAACAGATCTCGTTTCATTCTCTTCTCTTGTTAAAGAGAAATCTGATGATGCCAAAATGACTGTGATACCCAAGGGGCAGAGGCAGAGAGCTCCTGTCTAAATTATTACCTTTTTTTACCATTAAAATATTTCAAAAACGTCAGAAAACACTGGAAGCAAATAAAGTTAGTGAAATCATCTTAATTTGGTCTGAGACAGTCTTTTCTTACCAGGTATTTGGTATATATTATAGTTAATGTCCACTTCAAGCTGTCTTATAAGGATAAATATTTTGAATGGAAGTGAAGAACACAATTAAAATAAAGAGAACAGGCAAAAACATAAAATTAGATATTTTTTATTTATGAACAGGAAATACAAATCTTCTGAATTGCTCAAATGCTGAAGTTCAGCAAGGAGAAATTTCCATGAGTTCACGTTTAGTTGGTATTTGCATGCTTTACTAGGTCTAATTTGTATAAATGAAAACTGCTCTTTAAATAGCAGCAGTAAGGTCAAAAGAGGACAAATTTCAACATAATAGCATGTTGGTGTAGGGCTGTCCATTTACTCTGTCAAGATGAGGAATATTCTCTCTCTAAGTGCACCAAGTGGCTGTTGTGGCAGACACGGCATCAAAGAGACTGAGCAGTCACAGGAGTAGGAAAATTCCACAGAACTGGCAGGTCAGATTTAATCACAAGACCTCAAAAGGTGAGTGTTGCTGGACAGAAAGCATGGATAGTGAAGCTGGGAATAAAATAATTCCACATACAGTCTTCTAGTGAAACCCCTGTTGATTCATTAGTAAGGATTAAATCAAATACTCTCTGATGGGTTTTCCTGACTGTTCTCTAAGGGCCTCAAAACTCAGCTCTGCAAGGAAATGCCCCTGTCACAGCATTTAGCAGCTCAAAGGTTGACTTTGGTTTTATGTCTCTTGTTAATTAATTTGAACAATTTTCTAGAAAATAAGGGCTTTTGACATGTTTTAAATTTCAGATTTACCCTTTAGAACAGGCATTCCGTGTAGCACCACAGAATGATAGAATATCCTGATTTGGAAGCAACCCACGAATATCATCAAGTCCAGCTCCTGGCCCTGCACAGGACAGCCCTGAAGCTTGATGCAACTTTCTTTTTTACAGGAGAGAATATGGACAAAATGGTTGCATGTGCTGTGTGGCACTGATGTCTCCTGGGTACCACTGTCACACACAGTCACGAAGTTTTTTGCTTTCAGCCTGCTGCTCCTCCTGAGTGCAGCACTGAGCCATTGTGGCCTTTCTCCTTTGGGCACCTGAGGCAGCTCAGCTGTCCACATTTGGCAGTGCAATGCTCTGGGCAGGTCTGCTCCAAGGCACAAGAAGTACAGCATTTTATTTGTTAGACACAGGCTCCAAAACAACCGGAGGTGGAGCCCTTTGTTTACCTTGAATGCATTTGTGAAACTTGTTAAATATAAACTTGTATAATATAAATTGTAACTGTCTTAGCAAAGAATTTACCTGGCTGTAAATGTAGTCCCATCTGTCTATACAGTGCAGCTCTGGAGAGAGACAGAAAGTGAACAGATCTTTTGCATTTGTACAACATTGAAAACAGCAGGGCATCAGGTTTGTGAGTCCATGACTTGTAATGAATAGTGAAATACCTATGAATGAAAATCAGACTACATATGAATCCTGGGCCTATTGAAACCAATGCATGTTTTGGTACTAGCATCAGTTACATAATTTCTGCATCTTTTCTCACATTTCAAACAAAATGCAATCTTTAAGCTCAATTTAAGAAGTGGTGGGAAAGTAACTCAATAAATTGCCAATTTGGAGCTTTCTTTATTTGGCTCTTTGTTAAAGCCAGTCAAGCGGAACCTATAAAATTCAGGATGGTATAAACAATGATGAAAACATTACCAGTGAGGTTTTCTGTTTAAGATTAAGAACAAAACTTCAAAATCCTTGATGTCTGCCCTCCTGTCTCAAAAGGCTTAGCATTTGTTATTATTTGTGCTGATTTCTGTTTAAAAAGGAAAACAGAAAATGGAGTAGGTATGACTAAAGGATACCCTTAGATCCTGATGAGGATGTGGCCTCATCAGTATCTGGCACCAGCTAAGTTGTTGAAGCAAAAACTCTGCAGTGGGTGTGATTCATTTGCACTGTAAAGTGGCCTGTTCCAAACCTTTGCATCTTGCCACGTAGCTTACTGGGGACAATCTTGGGTGGAACTTGGCAATAAGGAAAAATGTTATAGCATATTAATTCACTAAAAAATGTACAACAGTCCTATTTCTTGTTTACTGATAGAAAGTCCAGCTTTTTATAACTGTACCTCTTACTCTCCCATTTTCAGTTTAAGAGTTCATTATTGTTATGAGGAAAGCCAAAATACTGAATGGGGATGGGTTAAGGCTAACATGTGACCTACATGCAAAGAGCACTTCTGTTGCAAAATCAGTGGCCCTTTTTAACCTATAACCTGGCTTGGCATTGCCAACACATATTTCACCTCAATACTTGTCTTAACTTTGCTCTGCCATGGTTGCACAAACATGCTGCAGCTTTCCTTCACATCAGATTTCTGTTGCTGCTTGTTCACAGGTAAGACCTCAAAGTTGTGCTTTGCTGTTATGTTTTGGAAGCAGCTGAAAAACAAAGTGCACACTTGGACAAGGAACCTGGTTTCATCTAGAAAAAACATTTTTTGGTGTTACTTCTTGTTGTAGCTATATAATTGTTTTTATTAAGCTATGTTCATAGCAGGGACAGCAGGACTCCAAATAGCTTTTTAAAACTGTGTTAAACTACAATGTACTTGGACTTGTATGGAACACAGGCTGATCCCTCATGCAGTAAGTGGAGCATCAGGGACCAGTGAGCTGTCTTGTCCTGCTGGGTCACCAGACTGCAGAAGGAAGGTCACGCTCTGAATCTGTTGCGAAAGGATTCTAATATTTAAGTCCTTTCTCATGTTCAATATTCAAGGTGAATTGTGAGAAACATTTGAGAATCTAACACATGGCAAACTGGATTAAAATCTGCAGCAGAACCCTAGAATACAGTGAGGATGGGGAAAGCAGTTGTATGCAGCAGCAAGGCTTTTAGAAGGAAAAATCCTTTCCTTTTTAATGAATAAAGTGTTCTCAGGCATCACCCCAGTTACTTACTTAAAGATTAAATTCTATTGACTTGCTGCATATTCATGGCTTTGATTTAGTCATAGATGTTTTATTTGAGGGCTGTCATGAATTGACTGAGCTAAGTAAGAATTGGGGAATTTTGAACTCATTGGAAAAGCAGTAATCTTCATAAATTATCAGAAAAGACAGATAAACAGTATGGTAGGCTGTACTGCTAAGAATCCCAAAAGGCAGTTCACAGTCAGTGAATAGCTTTTTAAAGAGATTGGTAGATTCAGGAAGATCAATCTAGACCATGACAGTCTTAGTCCATATTTCCAAAATTGTTTTCTCAAACAAAATAATTAAAAATATTTTCAGGAACATAACTTTAAAAAGCAAATAATAGTTGACAAATGAGTAAATAATCTCTTTGGGGTCTCCAACATGCAATCTTGGAGTACACAGACTCTCAGGATCAGTGCTGCTGAAGTTATTTGACTTTGTCATAGACACTCAAAGAGTTTGTCTGGGGAGGATGAAAAGCACAAGTTTGCTTTTCAAAGAGTCAATGGTGAAATTATAATAAAATTTAATGCATGAACATCAGAAGGAAATATCTCTACTACTGTTATTATGTCTAGACATAATCTAGACACAGTCCTGGGCAATTGGTTGTAATTGGTAATGCTTGAGTCTGGGGTGTAGACAAGATGATCTCCAGAGGTCCCTTCCAACATCAACCACCCTATCATTCTCCAAAATTATTATATATATTAAAAGAGAATTATAAATGTTAAAATTCAAGTAGTTTTAATGGCTGTGAAGTTACAGTGAAAAGAGCAGGAATCAAAACAAGTAAAATATTGCATTTTTGTTTTTGCTTGATCAATGACTGTGTTGCGTCAGTATTTATGTCAGTATAACCCTACTGAAATCAGCTTTTCCTGACACCCTGGGGGATTCTACATGCAGACATTTCCTTGTCTGGCAGTTTGTTACAAAATCAAGGAATCTCCTGTGATGTAAAAGTAGGCTCGTCTGTCATTCAGTGTTGATGTTTCCAAGAGGAAATGACAGAGTTATTCTATCACCAACCATTTTTCATTGTTCAAAAAAGTTACTGTTCAAAGAAAATCCATCTTTAGTCAACAAAAACTTGCATAATTGTCTGCCAGGAAGGCATGTGACTCCTACATGGGTTCGTGAGTTCTTGGTGAAAAAACATGCCAGATCTTCAAACTGTCTGGGACTCTAGGTCTCATTTTTGTACTGGGATGTATTCTAAGCTGGAATCACCTTCTCCCTATATCAGCCAGAAAGGCTGCATGACACTGTTACAAGATATGGGAATTCTGCTAAATAACAAGGAGATGCAGTAACCTTCAGGTCATAGGTAAAACCCTCAGGTCAAACAGCACTGTAGTGACTGCCAGTATGTGACATGCTGTTGACCTGTCCCAGTTAGCCTACTATGAGATGACAGTGGCCCAGTCTGGAAGACAGCATGCTGCAAAGAGCATTCACAATAGGCATTATGGACAGAACTATGGCAGGTTTGGCTCCTCCACCCTAACGATCCTCCAATGTTATCCCAGCAGACTTTGTACCCTCAGGTAATTTCTCAAGGCATGCAACACACCCAGGTCATGTCATGTTATCAAACTATGCCCCTAATGGGTTGCAACACAGCACTTGTATAATTTCAGACTTGTTGAACTCATCAGAAGGTGTAATGCTCAGAAGAGGGACAAATCCAAGCACTGTGCTGTGTGGACATGAGCAAACTGTTGCATTTTAACCCTGCTTTATCTTGCAATACGTAGCTGGCCCTGCTTGTTTTTGCAGTCTGTATGGAGCCATGGGGCCTTTGGCCTCCAGGCTTCTTGGAAATATTTCTGCTGGGGCAGAGGGAGCCATCAATCTCGTTAAACCATAGAATTATAGAATATTCTGAATTGGAAGGGACCTGAAAGGATCATCAAGTCAAACTCCTGGCCCTGTACAGAATCACCCCAAAAGTCACACCATGTGCCTTTTGTTCTTGAGCTCTGTCAGGTTGGTGCTCTGACCCTTCCCTGGGGAGCTATTCCAGTGCCCAGCCACCTGCTGGGTGAAGAACATTTCCCTGATATCCAACCTAAACTTCCCACTGTCAGCACACAGCAGAGATCAGTGCCTGCCCCTCCTCTTCCCCTCATCAGGAAGTTGTAACTGCAATGAAGTTTCCCCTCAGTCCTCTCTTCTCCAGGCTGAACAGACCAAGTGACCTCAGCTGCTCCTAAGCACTAGACAATGGTGTAGTTTTATCGCCTGAAAACTTAATATGTAACAAGCAAGACATTCCTGGGTGAAACTTCGATGCCTTTGATATGTATCAGGTCAAATTCGATGATCTAATAGTTCCTTCTGACCTTAATTTGGGTGAGATATGCTGCGTAGGCAGGTGTCTCACCAGGGGGCATGGGCAGCCAATTCCAGCCCACAGAAGAGTGGCATGAATTGTTTCCTTCAGCAATTTTTTGGCATGACACATCACCATCTTCTCAGGTAATAAGTGACAGGGAAAGCCTTTTCTTGCCTAAGAAAAGAAATTACACAATTTACGAGGAAAAAAAAAAGTACTAAGACTGTGTTAAATAAAGTAACAGGAACATAAGATGAAGTCAAATATTCCTGTAAAATCTACTGGCATGCAGCAATGATTGTAATGTAGATGTTACCTTAGGTGTATCATACTGGTATGTGTTGCAAAAGAAACAGGGAAACTGTGATCACAGCAAACAGGAGATTGTTCCACTTACAACATACAAATGAAAAGGTCTCTTCTAAAATCAAATAAACCTGACTTAATTCATCAGGATGTCATCAGTTGCACTTGATGAATGGCCACTTACGCCACACAGGACACAATTTTGGCACAGTGTCATGCTGGCAGGGTACCAGTCCTGCCCTGCTCGTGAGGCTGGCGTGTGTGACTCAGCAGAGACATCCGTCGGTGTTGAGTGACTGTAGGCTCCTCTTCCACCGAAACCATTTAAGTGAGACCTTTTGTGCTGTGAATGGGAGGTGGGAGCACTGTCTGCACATTGCTAAAGGGCAATCTTCCCAAAATACTCACGATGTGGTTGCTGGTGGTCACTTGAGCTCTCTTTCTCCTCTGAAAGGGCAAATACTAATAATAAATAAGACAAATAATTGAGCTAAAGGAGGAGTTAAAAGGACAAATAAACAGTGCAAATCAGTTCTACATACCTTCAATAACACACACTGCACTAGCATACTGCTGGTCATGAAAATGCATCATGTAAGTATTTTATATATCATGCATTGACCAATAATTGACAAACTCATCTGAAAAATACAGGAGGAATATTTTAAGGTATAGAATTCCAGTTTTAAAAGAATTCAATTCCAATCTACGCACCAGTAAGTGCAGTGTGGTTATTACAGTGCTTGCCTAGATGGTAAAGAAGGATTTTATGGTTGAAGAATTTTAAGCTAATTGACTAAGACCTAAACGAGCAGCCAAAATATAAATTAGTTGATCTGTTTAATAGCCTATCTCTTTAAGACTGTAGACTCTATGGAGAAATCAAACCACTGAATTGAATCAGGACCATTATGATTTACATATTTATCCCTCTTCAAAGTATAGCATTTTTATGGTGCCATCATAATTTATTAATGTAAAGCTTAATGATTTAAAGTGAACTTCACAACACAATGCCAAAACAGACAGATATAGTAATATTCAAAAATAGTATCTCTTACATTTATCAGAACCTGCACCATTTAGAAAACCCCTCCTAGAAGATGTTATCTTTGACACTCAGGTTTACATTATTCAAACTGCTTTCCTCTTCCTTAAAATTATCCAGAAAGTAAAAAATACTTGGCAAAACTTGAATCAATTTCAGTAAGTGATTGGCACTCTTCCTTCCTAAAACCCAGTGTTGCACCATTGCTGCTTAAATTGTAATGAAGGTGTTCCAGAGGTTAATACTTATAATAGCTAAATGCCAAGGTGATGAGAGGCTTGGGAATACCTGGGAAAATAACTCACCTTTCTGTAAATAATCACTCAAAGCTAGCCTTACATTTCTACATACCACCAGGTACAAGGAAGAGACACCAGAGAAAAGATTAGCCCATAAATGGGATATCTGGCTCACGGTGCTGGGGAGATGCTGCATTCCAATAAACTCTCCACGGACCTGAGAAAAGCCAGCAGCAAGAGCACATGATGTACTTTATCCCAAGCTTTCCTTTCGTAAGCTGGGCAACTTCAGAGCAGAAATGGGGTGGTCTCTGCTGACCATCTTTTATCTTATGGAAGAGAGTGCCCTTGGTCAGGTCATTCAGAACCTACTCCAAGGGAACAGGAAGAGATGGAATGACCCTAAAGGATTTAAATTAGGTAGCTTCTGTCTCAGAACAGCATTACTAAGGGTCTAGCAGGACTTGATGATGACACTCTAAGACCCTCTGGGAACCAGTACCATTACATTGGTGCTAGTGAGTGATGAGTGGTGAGATCTCTCAGTGGAGCACACGGGATGGGAGAGCAGACACATGGACACCCAGCCATACATCTGATCCAAACAAGGCATAAAACATGGGTCTAGCAGCAATGCTTTAGAAACAGGGTTGATTTTCTTTTGGTCTGGAAGGCTGATCTTAGGGACGTCCTTTTCAAAGATACAAAAAAAGATCTTCAGAATCTATGATTGGGCTAGGGTCTGGCAAAAAGTATACTTGTAAGCACTGGAAGCCTTATCAAATGAAATTCAGCAGCTTCTCAGAGAGGACAGAGCTATCTGGCTGGCCGAGATAGATGTTTTCTCCTACATGCTATTAAAAAATTCTCTTTTAGTCACTGGTCCATAGGGGTGTGCCACAACGTCTGTTCTCTGCAGGTGGGCCATTGTTGAGATGAGGTTAACTTCTTTAACTTCTTAACAGCTGAAACAGTAGAAGCTGATAGCACTTGATGATATAGGTTTCCCCCGTAGGTTTCCAATGATTTTTTCTGGAAAAACAGAAGTGCCAGGTAAGATACAGAGAACAGAACCCTGCACCCAATTCCAGTTACTATGACAGGAACGTAATTCAAAACTGCAACTGCCTGTGCTTCTTCTTTAAAATGAACATTTCTGGCTCATGGAAAGAACTTTGACTCTCGATTATAACAAAAATTTAAACTATGGACTTTCAAATAAAGAAATGCTCATCTTCTGGAAAAGGTGTAATGAAAAAGATTTCTGAACAAATCCAGCCATCTCTATTCAGTCTCCTCTGTGTGCACGGGTAAATTGTCTGCTTCTGTCTCCAGACAAACTCCCTGCAGACCCTGCTGCTCTCCCTGTGGGGGTCCCGGGCCATGTGCCCACCTCCATCTCTCCCAGTGCCTCCACTGACTCTGCCCAGCTCTGGTGAGGACAGGGATAGTTTCCCATCCCACCAGCATTCTTCGGGGACCAGGGTGTCAGAGCCAAGTAGGGCCAGTTGGCACCTTTGTCCTCGTTGTCTGTCCAGCTGCTGTGACACTGAGCCTTGTCCACACCAGGCACACAACTCAAGCAGCCACATGGCCCAGCACAGTGCCATGTCCAGCTGTGCTCCCTTGGGCCTAACAAGACAACCCAACTCAGCTGAATTGCTTTGTACCCAGTGTGGGCCTTAGCCTCATTTCCTCTTTGATATTCTATAACCAAGTCCAGAGTGATAAGGTCACCCCTGAGCCTCCTCTTGTCCAGGCTAAACACCTCCAGCTCCCTCAGCTGCTCCTCACAGGACCTGTGCTCCAGACCCTTCACCAGCTTTGCTGCCCTTCTCTGGACTCACTCCAGCACCTCAACCTTCCTGGACTGAAGGGTCCAGAACTGGTCACAGAACTTGAGGTGTGACCTCACCAGTGCTGAATACAGGGAAAGAGTCACTGCCCTGCTCCTGCTCACCACAATATTCCTGATCCAAGCCGGGTGCCATTGGCCTTCTTGGCCACCTGGGAGCACTCTGGCTCATGTTCAGCTGCTGTCAAACAGAACCCTCAGGTCCTTTTCCATCAGGCAGCTTTCCAGCCACTCTGCCCTCAGCCTGTAGCACTGTCTGGGGTTGTTGTGAGCCAAGGGCAGGACCTGGTGTTCAGTCTTGTTGAATTTCTTACCATTGGTCTTGGCCCATTGATCCAGCCTATCCAGATTCCTCTGCAGATAATGACTGGAGAGATGGTGATTGGAATCATCAATGGTGGTGAGCCTCTCTCCACTGCCCTGCCAGAAATGCTCATGTGAGAGGATGAAATGACATTATTATCAAGGAAGTCTGCTGTGCATGTACAGGCATAGCTGCATCACCAAGAAGCCTGAAGCAGCTACACTGCTGGGAGACCTAAGTCATGTCAGGCATTGTTTTTTGGGTATCCCTGTGCCCCTCTGTTGATGGCATATCCCTCATAGCCCTTGAGAACCTGCCCACGTTGCCAGTGCAGGACTGGCTCTGCAGCTTGTGAAAACCTGTCAGCTGCACTAGGCTGCTGCAAAACCCAGCAGCACTCCCCTGCCAAGGAGTGTAATCTACCCACCTTGAAAGACCTTGCCTTCGTATCAGTCCTTTGTTGGCTCAGCTGGTCACTGACTCTTGCCCAGTCCAGCTGTGACGTTTTCTGTGCATTCATGGTTATCAAAATGGGGTCAGCAGAGTTCCAGTTTCAGATCTTCGTACAATTGGTGTTGCTGCCTTGTTATAAACTGCTGCCACTGACTTTTGTTAACCTAGACATTAATAAATCAAGTTGTGCTGACCACAATAAAGGGGAGTTAACTCGTTTTTGTTGGTAAGTCATAGATGATCTGGTCACCTGATAAAGGCTCATTTGTTCATATATTGTTACAGTATCAAAACCATTGTACAAACCTCCACTGTTTTCAGCTGTGAGGTTTTCCTAACCGATCAAGCACTAAAATGATTCTCTTCGCACTGTTCAACTCCTACAGTGACCACTTTTACAAGTGCTAAACTTCCAGTGCAGACATCTTTTTCTACCAATGTTGTATTGCGTTATTTTATTGTTACTAGATGTTTTGTTCTATTGTTTGTACCCCCCCCCGGTTATAATTCAGTTGCCCTAATTCCCGCCTACCCTTGATCAATCAACCCAAGCCCCAACCCACCTTCCAGTACCTTCCCTGTCCCTCACTCTAGTTCCTGCCCCGAAGACTGTCAATCCCTCCTAGCCCCCCCTATCCTTCTAGTATCTTCTGTATCAGTCATCCCCTTCTTAGCATATGATTTGATGTTACATGTATTTCCCCGCTTATGTTTCCCCCTATTGGTTGTATGTATAATCAGCCCTGCCTTATGTTACACCCCAAACTGTAGCCATTGGTGCTGTATTGTACCCTCCCTTGGGGGAGGGCCCCTATTTAAGTTGCTGTACACCTGTGTTCCCTGCCTTCTGCGGTTCCCTTCCCCCGATCCGGATTGTCGTCTCTCCCTCAATAAATCCCGCTTCCCCGGAACCTCAGAAGGACTCTGTCTCGATCCTTTGCTCCTCCCCGGACGCGTGTACGGCCGTGAGGGTTCAGAGCCCTACCCACATTCCGGGTTCCCCAGAATCCTGGAAGTGGGCCACTCTCGGCACTGGTCTCGCCTTCAGGAGCTAGCTGGGCGAGTCGGTGCGGGGTGGAGAAGGCGGGCCGTGTCATACCAAGTCCTCTGTCTGCCTTTTAGATTGAGGACTCATCACCTTGCCTTTGATTCAACTTAGACCAGATATCACTTTCTCTGTTCTTGTAAGGAAATACTGTCACAAAATTGCCCTTAAACATAGGCATATAAATATAGTGAAAATATACCAATGCTTATTTGACACTGCCTACATTTTCATCTCTTTATTTCAACATGGTCTAACAGAAGGTGCCCCTGTCCACAGTGAGGGGGGTTGGTGATTTTTGAAGTCCCTTCCAACCCAAACCATTCTAGGATTTTATAATTCTTTTTGCCTGCTTAAGTTCTAGGCCTCTCACTTTTTCTATATAGTAAATAATAAAGAGCAGTGTTCATCATTAAGGAGGTATGCTGATCTGAGACGATGTAGTGGCTGTACAACCCTTGCCGAACAGCCTTGTTCCCCTTGAGACGCTGCTTTCTGCTGCCGGACCTGCCTCGCTGGCAGCTCTGGGTCAGGGAGCAGCAGCAGGAGCAGTGACATGCTCTTGAGCCAGTGCAGAGCTGGGTGACATGGTGGGACCACACGGATATATGGGCAGGGGCTGGTGGGGCTGCGGGCTGCCCTTCTCCCTGGGCGGGCTGCATGCTGCCGTCCCACGCAGGAACAGCTAAATCATTCCCGAA
This sequence comes from Acridotheres tristis, assembly GCA_037013685.1. Lineage (NCBI taxonomy): Eukaryota > Metazoa > Chordata > Aves > Passeriformes > Sturnidae > Acridotheres > Acridotheres tristis. Next base: position 58,824,350 of record CM072888.1, on the reverse strand, counting down.
ACAGAAATAACTTGGCAGCGTCGGTCTGGGCAGGACAATAGCTGGAAACGGAGTGGGAGATGCCGTCAGCAGTGCTGTTCTGCCACCTGGTGCTGGAGCACCGTGCCGGCTGGTCCCCGCGGCCGCCCTCCTGCTTCCCTCCTTCCCTCCATTCATCCCAGCCCTGGCGGGACCTGCCCCGAGCGCCTCTCCCGCCGGCAGCACAGCCAGCGATCCGGGACACGAGGAATCTCATCACGGAACTGTAAAATCCTTCTTTAACCCTGGATGATTTTTACTACTAATGAATATAATTCCCCTTTGCACAGGGTAATCCTGGTGACTTAATTGTGTCCTAGAATGTGATAACTACTGGTTGCAAAGATGTAACTGCTGCTTACCCATAATTTATAGGCACGTGGTGTGATAATGCTGGGGTTGTCCTGGACTGTGATGATCCTTGTGGGTCCCTTCAAACTCAGAAATTCCAACTATATTCCCTGATTCTATTTCCATTTTTACTGTCTAAATCTCAAAAGTACCAAATATGTGCATTTATGATCTGATTAGGCGTGTTCTTAACCCCTTCCTCACCTAACGTTTCCCTTTTACATTTTGCTATGCTTGCAGGTGTTCCTGTAGTTGTAAACTGATGCATGGTTAGTTTGAAGCAGGCATTAAAGATTTGGGTTTTAACTGCTTGGAAATGGATTGTCCATGAAGATTATCAAAAATGCTCAGCAGAAGGGACTGTTTCCACCTCCAAATAAATGCTGTTGGGAAATGTAGAAAGACTGTGTCTAAGTACCTTATGCTTTACCTTACTTGGCTACGGTTTCTTCCCCATGGCTTCCTAATCCTGGAATCACTGCCCTTGCTTTGTGGGGTAGTACCTGGGTGCAATGGGCACTTCTAGAGTCTCTGCACTAAGAATGATACTGAGAACCCTGAGTAGATCAGCATCAAGGCAGTGCTGCTTCCCTGCAGCTCAGTGGGCAAAAGAAAGCCTTCAAAGGCAACACATGGAGCAAGCCATGTGTTCTGTACAAGTCATGCACAGCTTGCAGGCTGCATATAGGCAACAGGGTCCAGGAAACAAAGGTTAAATATGCCAACCCAGAAATCTGGCCTGCCTGCAGAGCATGAGAATCCTGGCACAGACATTGATCAGTATTCATTTGGCCTAATATTCACACCTGGCTACCCTGAGAAGATTCCCCCTTCCCATTTTAATGCCTGAAAACTTTATAGAGTAAAGCAAATCAACAGGCAAACACTGAGGCCTGACTGACATATTAAGCAACTCTCAGGCAGTCAGATCCTTTGACAATGGAGCCTGAATGATGTTGATAAGCCATGTCTTCAGGGATAGCTAAATACAGATGACTCCCTTGCTCATGTGGGACAGACTTGCTGGAAATCAGACCAGGCAATTGGGAATGTCAAGTAATTCTGGGTATCATAGTAAAATCCTCTTTTCGTGTCAGGTAAATTGCACTTCAAACTTCTATCTTTCTCTGCAGGAAATCAGAACTGACTGATCTAACTCAGAGGTGGGCAGAGGCTGACTGCCCACAGAACAAGCTGGCTGGTCTGGACCAACAGCCTCACTGCTCTCAGTTCCACAGGCAGTATACTCAGCTGCCAACTAACCTACAGAATGGGAAAAGAGAACAGCTAAACCTGGCTTGTAGACTGAGTTTCTCTCAGGTTGGCTCATAGAGAGCTAATGAACCATGATCTGTAGAACTTCATAAAGATACATCCATTCATGAAGCTCTTCTCATCAGGATATAACTGTCATTACAGTTCCAGGACTGAACATTTCAGAAATAAAGTTCAGAATTAAGTAAGACTTATTCCTCAGACCTGATGTGCTTTCTGCAGGTCTCAAGCAACAAGACAAAGTTTCTTCTGCTGTCTCTGTTTTAACAGAGAAACATAGCAGTGCTATAGATATTTAGAGCATGCACAATACAGCTTTTTTTGCTTTAATTTTTAAAGGAAAAATGGAGGTCTGTTCTTAAATGAGGGGAATAAACTGGTACAAGGTGATGGAAAAAGCTCAAGTACTCAACACTTTCTGGCTTTGGTTTTCATAGACAAGCCTGCTCCTACACCTCTGCATGTGCCAGTGTGCTCTGGAGAGGCACAGCCAGCAGGAGGAAACAATATTAGGATCTATTTTAAACTGGATGTATTCAGTCCATAGGGTGGTGATTGGACAGGTACAGAGCTGGAGAAGTGGTTGGCCCAAATGATTATGAGATAGTTAAAACATCATACATGAAAGATACCATGTTTATCATGAAAGGGCTCTGATCACTGGAAAAAGACGTCAACTCTGAATAAAGAAGACCCTAAGAACAGGGGCTAGTTTGCTTCCACTGAAGTCCCCAGAGGGACAAAGGTACACTTCCTCTCAGAATTTATTCCTAAATACTTGCAGGACACAGGAATAACCAGCATGGACTTGTTACAGGCGAATTAGACTTGACCACTTGATAATTCTGCATCTCACTGCTGACAGCAATGCTGATGAGGTGAGGGAGGTGATGCAGCACATCTGGGCCTCAGACAACACCTCCCACTACAGCTTTCCTTGGAAGCTGAGGTGTGTGGGCTGGAAGAAGTCAACAACTCAACATCCAACTGGGGCCAGCAGGCAACAGAGAAAATATCCCAGAGGGACAATACCAAGGGCACAGTGTCCAACCTTCTCCTGCTAGTAAGAGATAATATAAATGAGTGGTCATGCAATGCAGCTTGGAGTCTCAGGCTGGATATTAGGAAAAACGTAAGTGGAACAGATTACTCAAAGAGGCTACATGATCTACATACTTTTCAGTTTCTTAAGACTTGATGAGAAAACAGAATATAGCTGACCTAGTCTAGTATTGCCCATAGCCTTATATCACACTTAAGACGAGCCTTTAGGGTCCTTCCACCATCTATGAATTGGTGTAACAGACCTCATTCTTGTCAGTAAAAATATTGGTATTTCAAACAAACTGCAAAACACACACACTTATTTTTTGCAGTTTGATGATTGTTATGGGTCCCTACCAAACTGAGATATTCTATGACTCTTTCCTTGCTTAGCTTCATTCCCAAGTCTCTCTGGGAAGCTTTGTACTTCCAGAACAAGCATCTGTTGTATATATGAGAACTTGTGACTTGTTCTCAGCCCAGCCAGTTAACCACATAATTCTGCTCCCAGGCCCACTGAAGGCACCTTTTTCTCCTCTGTATACCTACATCAAAGAGACAGACATGGCAAAACTTACTGCAGGGAACAGTTTTTATCAGCAAATCCTTTCTTGTGCCACAACCATGAAACAGTATCTGTGGTGACATACTGGGTTCTCTGCTTAGAAATGTACCTTCAAAAAAAAAAAAAAATCAGTTCCAGGTTGAAGGATTCTACATCTTTGGTATTTTGATTCAGAAAAATATTCGTGTAATTTAGATTTTAAGGCTGCTACCCTCAGTCTGAGGAATTCTAATTATTAAGAGCAAAAGCATTTGGCAGAGGAACAGAGGTATCAGAACATCTATCCATAATTCTATTGTGTCCAACAAAACAAACAACTTCCATCTCCAAATAGATCAGTGATGCCATTTATTTTCCCCCTCTACCAATTGCCAATTAAAGAATTGCATTTAGGATTTGCTGATATTCCATACAACAGCTGCTGATAAATTTCTGGCTGACTATACAGTCCAGCTTCTTGGAAGGCCAATGTGCTGTACAAGCGTGGCAGAAATGGAACAGGCAGTGAGGATTAAATCACAGTTAAAGGGGGAGGGGAGAGGAATGCCTACAGTACAGCCTTGTGAGGAATTACTGGTCACATTAGTTCTCCAAATCTACCCCTGGCCTAATTAAGCTGCATTTTCACTGTAAAGCAGGCGAAGTGCCAGTCATGGTGAAGTGAAACCAGCTTTCCAGTAACTGCCAGAAGGAGCCCAAAGCATGTTCATGTTTAAAGCAGAAGTCTTCAAGAATAAGGGCTCTTGAGGAGCTATGTTTGAACAGGGCTTGAACTAACATTAAAATACAGCTCTTAAGATAGCAACATAAAAGGCGCTATGGGTTTTTTATTAGGTGTGGAGTTTTGTGTTTGGTTTTTTTTTTTTTCAATTTGCATCCTCTGAGTCTGATTTCATATTTATGTCAAGTATCACTATTTCCTTTTGAAGTCACTACAATCTGTACAGACATCCTGTTTTTTTTCCTGTCTGTTTGAGGGCAGGCCAAGGGGTTTGAGTTTAGCACAAGACATTTGCAGTCTGGGGCAAACACAAGTAATGTATGGGCCTGATTCAGAGCAATACAGCCAGACTCCTTAGATCAGTTTGGATCAACAATGCACCTGTGCTAAGACACCAGAATATATTTTAATTTTTTTAGTCAGGATTTGCTAGCCAACTACAAAGACTGTATTAGTTCTTAAGGAATTAGAAGTTCAGGCCACATGCCAATAAACAAATCCAGTGGAAGCTGAAGCACGAGCAGTCACCCTCACTGCCATCCAAACACACATCTCAGTGCAGGGGTTCCAGCTAACAGGCAGTCCACAAGAGCAGTACTATAAGGTCTTCAAGGAATCAAAAAATAGCTCATCCTACACATCACCTTTCAAGCATAGTGCACAAGCTCTGACAACTCCTTAACTCCTCCTCCCCTCCCCCTTATAATTATTTAAATGGCAGGGATTCAACTGCCACAGGAACCCACTGATCAGATTCAATAGCAACTCTTCCAGGTCAGACTCAATAACAATGGATGAATTGCTTGCTGTGCCAGTCCCTATGCAACAGCAGAACAAGTTTATGGGCTAGAAACTGAGAAAACTGTTAATTTGGATCTTAAGCCAAATATCAAACACATCCTCTTCCAAAACTTCTCTTGTCCTTGCATTCTTAGTAAGCATAACATGCAAAACTGCTAATAGAGAGACACAGTAAACACAAAAAAGCCATAGTGCAAAATATCCCACTTCTTAGAAGAAAATTTGGAAAAAAAATATGTCAACTGTTCCACTGTAGATGTTGGTTTGCAGGCTAGGAGACATTCTGATCACCACTCCTAAAAAGAAATCAACATTTTTCTATTGAAAAACATGTTTCACCAACATTTCATTTTTGTGAGGCAATTTTTTTTCAGCAATTGAGCAATAGTCCACAGTATGAGAAGCAGCAAAAGCATTTTATTTGCTGTATAATTAGTGTCATTAGAAATATGATTGGTAAAAAAAAACATGCGAGTCCACACAGAAAGGAAAGCTTAATAAAACCCAAAGACAACTGGAAAGATGGTGGTGGTGGTAGAGACTTAGCAGAGAAAACTTTTTTTAAGTCTTCCAAGGTTATGGACATCAACAACTCTTTTTGGCCATCAGAGATGGTAAGAAATCTTCCTACTACTTTGCATCAGAGTGTCCTCCTCCACCTTTGTTGGACTGCTAGCTTCAAATCACTTAAACATATTGTGGAGTGTGAGAAGGGAACTAAACACAACATCAGGATCTCTTTGCATGAGGTAACACTTTCATGCAACTGTTCCACACATGCAAAGGCATAAAACTTACTGAGCAAACACCATCTTCTCAAAAATCACCTCAAGTCATAACAACACTTCAATTTAATTCCTGTATTTTCCAAAAGGTGGTAGAAGTACTGCATTTTTTAAACAATAACATGCTTATCCTCCTTCAAAGAGAAAATATCTTTAATCTTTAAAACAGAATGATTTCTTTTCTCTGACACTGAAATGACGAGACAGTCTTAATTCATGAAAGTAACAATTGTGTTTCTGAAGCAACAAGTTGCCACAATGATTATTTGTAAACATTATACCCACAACAGTAAGTACATTAAAATCCCACACTTCCACCTTAAAATAAACCACAAAGATTTGACATGAAATACATAAAAGGTTTATTATGTATGTACCCCATCTTCTTATCTGGAGGAGAAAATCTGAGGCAACAGTTTGGTGCAGTATAGAGAAGCAAAGCAATATACAGTAGCTGCACACAGCTTGATTGGTTTCAGACCACAACTAAATAATTTTACTATGACTGTTAGTACAGAAATGTTCTGTAATTAGAAAAAATGAGAAGTATTACTCTCATGCTGTACAGTCTTATGTTTCTTGGTTAGAGAAGAACAACCGATTGAGTTTGAATCTTTCGCGCCTGAACCTTGCACACCAATTTGTTTGGCTGTTGCCTCTGGAATGTTCAGCACAAAGGTTAAGCTCCAGACATAATTTAAGTGCTTTTCATGTGCAAACTGTTACCTGCTAAAGCTTTCAAAGTACATTTAATTACAGATATGAACACCCTGTAAAGATATGAGGATATGACAGCAGACCCAGAGGCCAATACAGATTTTTTAAGAGAAATGCTATGTTCCACTGCAGTAGTTCTAGTCCCTGATTAGGTCCTTCCAAAGAGGGGGCATATTTCAATTGTAGGAGATAGACCACTCTTTAACAGAAGCATCATGGGATGTTGTTACCAGAGTATGTTCATCCAACCACGCCAAACCGCTTACATGATGTAGTCTGTGAGCATCTGTATTGCAGTGCAAAACAACAGAAAAGAATTAGGAGGACTGGGTTGAACAGGTAAATTCAGCACATTCCAAATATGTTTTTTAGCTGCATTAAATACTAGCACTGGATTTTTAAAGTAACTACAAAAATAACAGAAGAATTCCAGCTAGTGTGGCTAGATAGAGATTAGCAAAAAGGCTAAATTACTTTGGGAACATTCAAAGCCTGCTTACTTACCATTAATCTACAAAACAGTGTTGGATTTCAAAAACGACTAGCAACTTACAAAAGTAGTATGTTGAAGAAAACATACCTGGTATCTTGACTCTGGTCTCTGGATCACTCACAGTCCAAACATACACCATCATGTCCATGCCTCCAGAAGCAAAGTGTTCATTGTCTGGTGACCATGCAATACAAACAACCTTCGCATGGTGTCCGTAAAAGACATTATGCTCCTATTTGAAAATTAGAGGGACAAGGGTTATTCCAGTACTTAAAGCTACTTCAGGAAATCATCAGCTTTCAATGTGCACCATCAGAACAAGCTATTGCAAGACTCCAGACAACGTACATGTCAGATGCAGATGGATGTACTACAGAAGCCAAGTGGTAGCTTCATTTTATGAGGCTTATTTAAACACTTAGTAGGCCAATAATACACAAACCCCTTCTGTAAAAAAACCACTACGATATTTTTCTATGAAAGCTTGATATGTTAAGTGCATATGCAATTTAGAGGCTTCTAAAATAATCCCACAGATGTTTCTCAAGGCAAAATTATTTCAATTTTTACTTAGAAAATGAAATGCTTTTTGTGAAAAGACATACTGCGTTTTTACTTCAGTGCTGTTTTAGTCAAAGTTTAAGGAGTTTACAGGTTGATACACATAGACTGCTTGGGCTGAAAAGTGGAAATTGTCCATTTTTTGGTTTTTGTTAAAAGACAGGAGACTGGCAGATAAAGCAAGATTCCCTGTCCTAGCATATCCCTTTCATAGCTTAGTGCTTACCATGGAACTGTGTGCCAGAGCCAGAAGAATTGTATTACCAAGTCTGATTTATTTACTTCATTGAATTTTATTGTACTGCATGATTCTTAAGCTGAGCCTACATTCTTGTCCATTTTATAAAAATGCACACAAGTTCTCTAACAGACACAGCACATATTTTTTTATTTCCTTTAAAAAACCCAAACTAACAAACTAGTGGTTCAGCAGACCCAAAGGAACTTTTTATATTTAACTAAGGTTAGTCTGTGGAAATTCAGCTCCTTCCCTGTTTTAACTATGCATTTGTTATTATATGGGTTTCAGTGTTTTCCCAGTAGCTGACCTATGCTGCACATTTCCTCAACTATTCTTATGGTCTGGAGGGTTCACATAGGCTGCTGTAAGCATCAGTACTAGCCCAAAATAGCAGGTAAACAAGCCACAGAAACATCAAATTTACAAATTTACAAATTAATAGTGATTAAGGCTCAGCAGCTTTACTACATGTGTAGTATGGAGGTTTTACAATGTCCTTCACTACCTCAGATTTAGACATGAGCTGTCAATTTGTTTTCAAAGGTAACTTGTTACAACAACTCTTACCGCATAGCCATCAGCAACACTAAAGACAGTGACAACTTTGTTTGCATCACAGACTGCAAGAAAGGCACCATCGTGAGAATATGCCAGGTCAGTAACAGGACCTTTGGCTTCCAAAGTCTTGTCATCACTTTTCAAAGAGGTTCCTTGGATTGAATACAAATGGACATTCCCATCCTGCAAATTAATAGCAAAGAAGGAGAAAAGGTAGTAAAAACATTTTACAATAGAAAGAGGAGTTTCTGAAACTTTTTGCATTAATTCTGTCTGGTAGTGCTTCTGTTATGAAAAAGTTTAGATAAGCTGTCATTTGTGCTGGCTACAATCCACCAAGTGTGGAAATAAACCCATTTTCTAGAATTTGCCAACTCCAAGAACACACTGGGTAAAAACAATTTGCCAATTTCAAAACAGCAAATATAAGAAAAACAATTAAATTCGAAAAGTGAAATAAGACTTTAGGTCACAGTTGTGACAGAACCTGGGGAATGAAGGTCCAGGAACATCAAATACACACAGCTTACTTTAACAATACTGTTAATGTTGTTACAAATTGTCACCTACCATTTCTCAACACAACACACCTACTATTATTAAATGCTTCTGTTACTTGCTCCAGTGTTCAAAGTAGTACAGTTTTAGGAAGTGCAACCTTACCGCTCCTCCCACTGCTGCTGTGCTTCCTGTGGGGTGAATGGCTACAGCTTCTGGCTCATAGCCAAGGTCATCAATTGTAAAACATTTTTTCTTGTCTTTCATCAAGACAATCTAAGTAAAAAAGAAAAACAGAAACTAAGACCCTTCTTCAAAGTATCTAATATAAAACTATTACTAAACCACATTGCTTAGTCATAAATACAAACTCCCTCTGGTAAGCTCAGAAGTTGACTGTATTCTCATCTTAAGGGAACAGTTTCATTCTTAAAAAAAAAAAAATTGAAGAAATGCCTACATGTGGTGACTAATCTGCTGTACTGCAGTACTCATATGTTCTAAATTACATGATGGAGGACATTGTCCATGAAATAAACATGGACAAACCAGTATTTTTAGTAATGCTTACTCCCTTCCTGGTTCATTGTTCAAGGGAGGGAGGCAGGCAGGACCAAATTAGTAACAAGTTAATGCTGCAGGGTTAAATTTTAAAGGCTATTTCCTATCCAGTTCTATGCTATGGTTAACTGGGATTGACTCACATGAAAACAGGTTTAGACAACACTATCAAATGTCCCAAACACAAAACCAGCACCCATGAAGAAAGGATAAATCATTATTAGTCAATAACGTTTTGATACAGAAGAGCCTTGGTGCAATGTCTCTGGTTTTCTGTGATCTGCATACTAGTGGCAAGCAAGCTAGAGCTGCTTATTCCGTACAACAGCACTAGCCAATTGGATATCTGGATTAATTTCAAAAAAATAAAATGCAGGAGAAAAAGATCCTTTTGCCAAAATTGTGTCACTGAACAGATCTGGCAAGAGCGTGATTCTGAGGTTTAACCTTTCAGCACAAAGCTGTATTAGTAACAAGTACAGAGGCATCCACACAAGGGACTTTCTGAAATGTAAATCTATACATAAATGTGAAATTGGTACAGGATGCAAAAAGACAAGGCTCAAGTATCCTGCTGAATTATGTTCCCTATAGGTCTTATTAGGAAATTCTGCAGATGTGCAAGGTAATTCCACACTAAATAAATAAATGTTACCATACATGGCATTATTAACACAGCAATAATTAATAATCGACATGTTAATACTTACTTGTCCAATGCATAAAACTACAGTATAACCACCAGGACCCACAGCTAAACATTTTGGCTGAACATCCATTTTCACAGCATCCTGGCCACTGGAAGAGGACGTGCCAAAGTGAAGAAGCAGGAAGGACAAAGCAGGAAGAAGTTATTCCATGTCTACAATTGTATTAGATTGCCCATTCAAATAATCACCCACTAAGCACCAAGAAATGCATAACTTAAATTCTTATCTACTAATCTCAAAGTTCCCTACTGTTTTGTGTTTAAAGTTTTACTATCTTGATCAGGTAGTACACCTTCGAAATGAAAGCCAAAGCTAAAAATTAAACCGTAGTGTAGTAAACGGCCTAGATCAACTTAACAAGATTCTTTAAATTCTGGTTTCTATGAAGAAACAGGTATGTCCCACTCCTCCTAACCACATTTACCTCCACTATCCCTGGGTATTTATGAATCACAAAACAGACACCCTTCCTACATCACCTAAGTCACCCAATACAAGACAGGTCTCTATCTAACCCATTGAAGGGATAAAGCAAATTGAAAAGCCTGGGATCATTTCTCCTCAGAAAAAAGCACAAGGTTGCTGCAGTTTCCATGGTAACATAAATAAACTCCAGCATTTATATTTACCATATAAAGTCAACAACACTCTTGCTGGAAAACAATTATACTGCAAAAAAAGGCAACATTTTAACTAACCTGTAATCTCTCTTGCTAAGGTTGGTGTAGCGCACAGTGTCATCCATACTGCAGGTGACCAGCTGGTCCATTTCATCCACTGCCATTCTAGAAACCTGGTTTGTGTGGCCTTTCCCAGAAAAGCCATCATTCTCTCCAGTTTCAGAATCCCAATAATGTGCAGAATAGAATTAAGGAACACTGGAAGATATTGGTACATTCAGATTCCACACCATAAAAGGTGGATAAATAATTGAGAGAACATAAATAATAAATAACTGAGAGAACAGCTAAAGTTAGAAGGGACCTCTTGAGATATAGTCCAACCTGCTGCTCAAATTGGTGTCAGCTACAACAGGCTGCAGGGCTCTGTAAGGTTTTGAGTATCTCTAAAGATGGAGATTCTACAAGCTCCATGGGCAACCTCATAATATTTATTAAATTAAACTCTCATGTTCTGTAGTGAGCTAAAGGACATATCACAAATGGTAGCAAGTACTGAAATAATTATCATGAAGTCTAAGACTAGAAAATACTTGTTAAAGAATTTTAATGAGAAGCCCTTGCAACACTGGCTTTCTCTCATGATGTCATATGGTAACATCAGTGTTAACTATTCACACTGTATTACAGGTCTGAAAAGAAACAGGACCTGTATCTGTAAGAGTTTATACCAACATGACACCATTTTAAAGACAGGATTGAGGACTGTAGTTGTGACTATATGCTTCAGAATGTTGGAAATGTAACTTTCTGCATTTTCTGTCCTAAGGGGAAAATATGCATTGTTGTTTCTTGCTGTTACAAGAGGCTAATTGACTTGCTCCTCCATACTATCATCCTACCCAAGCTACCTATCATGAAGAAGCACCAACCATAAATTAAGAGCTGGCTTATATTTAGCAGGAAAGTGTGAAGGCAGCTAGTAAAACAGGTATTAGGGGAAAGCAAAATAAACTTTAAACTAAATATCCAAAATGTCCAATAAACTTTATCTTTGGCAAAGCTTTTCCTTTTCCATCTCTCCTAATGAGCTCTCTCAGACTATAAGACTAGAACAAGTATCACTATCATTCAAAGGATATTAATATGACCATCATTACTTCCAGAGTAAATATAGGACTTTCCACCATTTTTGTGCACTGTAAGACACTGAATCGACTTACTATGACCCTGTGAATAGAACATAAAAAATTACTGATGAACAATTTTTAACACATACATACACCTATTTGAGAAGAATGATAGGTTATTCAGAATATAACATACTATTCACAAGCATTAAAAGTCACCCAGTATAAAAAACACTATTTTTTCAGTGCAGTCATTTAACTGTTACAGCACTGCTATTGCTATGTCCTTGATGAGAAACAATAAGCATCATGGATGTCCTTATTAGCCTGATGAGCCAAAATACTTTCATAACCTTTTCATCACTGCTTTTCAGGCACTTTATGATTCAGGGAAGAGGACTAAATATGGTCATGTACCCACACCAACTTCCAGAATTATAGCAGTGATGGCAAAAATCTGGGACGTTGTTTCTAGTTCATGTAAAAATGTAAGTTCCCGTGAGACAGTCTTGTGTCAGCAACCCTTTAAATCCTAAGATTAAAGTTTGATTTCATGGTAACTCTAGTCACCTTGTCCACAATACACTAGTTCTGGAAGAATGAGACATCACTGGTAGTTTTCTACCTATGTTGTATTTCTTTTCTCATCTCAAGAATGCTTAAAAGCTGCAATAAAAGGTAAATTGATAACATTAAAATGAAATAATCAGTCTGGGTATTTGCACAAAACACAGTTTCACACATGTAAATAGTAACCTATTGATTCATATGACTTCAAGAAACAGTCACACATAGCTCATTTGGCAATGCTAATTTAACAAAGCTATTTTTCAATAGCTACTATTCCATCTTGACAACTTCAGTCACCGAGTCATTTATTGCAGAAACTCATGCAGTAACAGAACTTTAACCTACCTTTATGACACGCAAAGGTTTATTTGGATTGTTCTTGTCCAAATAATTGATATAGCCAGACAGGGAGATAGTCAGTAAATGGTCTTTCTGCCACAAGCAACCCAGCTGCTGATCCAACACGTTTGATCCCATGTTAAAAGTATTTACAATAGAATTAGCACCAACATCCCAGATTTTAGCAGTTTTATCTCCAGAAGCAGAAAGCAACTGACTGCTGTCAGGGCTCCAACTAATCTGTAAAAACAAATGTCACCACAAGACAGTAAATGTATTAATCCAAGACTTTGCAGTTCATTAACTAGGCAATGAAACACTACGGATCATTTGCACAAATGAAGTGATACTTACAGCATAAATACCTCCATCATGTGCTTTGCCTCCACCAAGAGCACACACTTTCTCTCCAGTCTTCCCATCATAGACAAAAATCTTAAAAGAGCACACATATATATATAACTTAAAGGGAACAGCAGTAATGGAAAAAATCCCAAGATAGTGTCTGATACTTTGATACACTAGACTCCTTTTTAAGGAGAGGCACAAGCATTGAATAATTAAGACTAAACGACTGAGATGAAAATTGTAAATAATCACAGCAAGTCCCCTATACTTTGGATCCAGAAATCTGAAATTCTGGAAGATGTTACAGTTTTGAATCCTGCTGTGATGGCATCTGCTTAGCACTGTCATGGGAGTCTGCCCTCTGAAAAGGACAAGCTACCTATGGTAAAAGAATCATTGTCAACATGCCCTTATCAGTAGGGAGTACACATGGAGGCAGGTTGCTATCTATGAATTCACGATTTCAGCCAGACTTCTGAGGATCCTAACATACATATTCCAAAAGTCCAACATGTTCCTGCCAAAATAACCTCTAAGAGAATGCTAGGGAGATGGAATGAGGAAAAAAACTGAGTAAGAATGGTCTTGTTATTACCACATATCAGTTATTACAAATTTACAGGAGGATACTTAAAAGTTCAAGCTCGTGGCATAAAAAAGAAGCAATATGGATTTTCCAATACTAATCCTATTCACAAAATGGGAGAAGTACAAGAAAACCTTCTCATGCTAAAATCAATATTAAAAGAGTTCCTTGTTTTTTACCTGCCCATCTGCACTAGCTGTAGCAAATCTGTTCCCATCAGGAGAAAACCTCACACAGTTCACAAACCGTGTATGGTCCTGTAAAAAAAAAAAAAGAATCAGCAAACAAAAAAAGAACAGACCGTTTCATACAGAAGACATCCTAGTAACAATGAAGTTCTCCTACATGTGAACTGTAAATCGGCTGTGTAGGAGATGCTTGCTATAGGGAATTGCTATGAGGCAAGTTTAGCCTCTATCTGAAGAGAATCATGGGGACCAAGAACAGTCTGGGGAAAACACTGTGACATCACTACTGATGTAGTTAATTCAATGCACACCAGAATGATTACCCAGTTTCAGAGATAAGTACTAAAAAAAGTCAGATGCAGCCTACATGCAAACATAAGATTCTTCCCAAGTGGTCATTGACTTCTTCTGCAACATTCTCCAGATTTCAACTTTCGCTTCATTGCGCAGTGAGTTTTAGACACAAAGGTATTTTATCCTGCTTATTGCCAAAACAAAAAAAGCATAGGCAAAAGGAATAAGTTACTATTTTACGAAATTCCATTTCTGGGAGACTGCATTAGTGGTAGTTCTGTGAAGTAATGAGGCAAGACTGATGTATGCTCCCCAAATAGACTATTTACAAGTAGGAGACTATTCAAAACATGCAAACTAGAAAACACACGTTAAATAGGGAAGCACCACAATGAGGCCAAAGCTCCCATGCAGAGAGATTTGGAAGACTATTTTTAGTATTATGGAAGACAGGTTCTAACCTACTTGCTTCAATTATACTTTTTTTCCCCCCGCAACAATACTGCAGGCTCTAATCTAAACTATATAACAGCCCGTACCAGAATCCCATATATCAACCCAAATATCACTTTTAAAGGAAGAATTCATCATGTACCAGTCCAGGCAGCACTGGTAAGCAATTTGGACTTGAGAGTTCCAAAAGAACCAGCTTAGCAAAATGCAAGTATCAGCTTAAGTTCGGAAATATATTAGGCAACTACATCATTTCACTGGATTGCAGAGCTCAAAACAATTCCTTTTCTAGAACTGGAATGGAATCCTTACTGAAGTCAGCATATGAAGACTACTCAAAGCTCACGTGTAAGAAAATAAAAGGCCTACTACACTGTTTTTAAAACTAAAATACAAACTAAACATTTTGAATCTACTACTGCAGTAACATCCAGTATCTTTGCAATAGTTTTTTTAAGGCAAGAGATCTGCCATCAAAACAGCTGCAGAAGCTTGAGGCTTTTTATTTTCTTTGGCCTTAAGCAACAACGAATACCTTCACAGTGGTAGTTCCAGTCTTCGTTTCATTTAAGAGATTGTAACAAGTTAAATAAGAAACAAAGTTAAAAGGAACATAGAAACAGAAAACTGACCACACAAGTTACATACTCATTCCAAGAAGTAGAAATCAAGTTATGCCTTCAAACAACTACACTCATCCTTTCTAAGTGGCCCTGGGGTTTCAGATTTGAGCACTCTTTATCAGATTGGAAAGCTCCATTAAAATCTCCATATTTCTTAAATCATATACTTTGGAAAGCTTTAAGAAATTCTACACATATCTGAACTGGGAAACAGAGCTATGAAAGCATCAGTAGAGCCAACAAAACAGCCTACTTCCTCCCTTCCACTGCTTAGTGAGAATGAAAAAAAAATTGGAAAAAGTGTTTCAGGTTCTCTTTTTAACCAATCATTTATTTTGGTTTTCTTGACCTGAGACGAATATTTGGTTATACATGGTTTTAAGAAAGCCACTTGACACCAGCTATGCTTCAAAAGAGGAAACTGAGAATTTCTGTTAGAACAGCTGGTTGTGACAAGAACTGCAAGCTTGTTGGAAACTGCACAGTTTAACAGAGCCACATCTAAACTTAAACTCACGCTTAGTGTAAACTTGAACTTGAACGGCGGTCCCTCAAAGAAGGCAGCACAGTTGTCATCACTGCCAGTTGCCAGACGATATGGTCTCGTTTGTTTAATGTCCACGCTATTGATCACTTTATTGTGCCCAGTAATCTCACCAACAGAAGAGCCACTATCCCACAGGAACACTGCTCCGAATCTAGTTAGAAAAGCACACAATAACTACAATTCATCAAAGTTACACGTAGATTAACTCCTTGAACATCTGCAAACTGCAGATTTGAGTGCACTCAAAGAAAAGAAATTAGGTCATCTCATTAATCTCATACAAGCGCATCATAGCTCCCTGAGGGCTATTTGAGATCTTGCTAGTGGGATATTCTAATCTTCAATAGGAGACTTTTGCTGAAGGGGACAAACAATCAGGTTTTGCATATAAAGCTTCTAAAATTTGGATATCCAATGTGTATTCCTCACTAAGACTATTGGTTTATAAAAGAAAGCAGTGAATTACTTACTCCATCTGCCTAGCCACAACACAGACTGCAGAAAGCTAGGATAACAACGACATTGGATCTCAATTATCTGGCTATTTAGCCTAGATTGGGTATGATCACTTTTACAAATATTATTAAAGGTTTAAGGAAGAGTTTTAGAAGCGTTTTTTGACAGTTCTTAATCTAAATTACCTTAAAAAAACCCCCAGTATAATCAATACTAAGGCATTAAACTGTCAAAGGATTGCTATTTGGAAGGCTTTCTTCAGAATCCCTTCAAGAATATTCTAGACTGAAAGTGCATCCACCTACAGGAAGCTGGCTTAAGTTTTTGAAGGAGAACAGACTCACACTGTACCTACCCAGGGGCAGATGGAGCAAGGGAGGACAAAGAGTCTCTTTCAAGGATTTCAGTACATGACAGATTAAAAAATGGTGCAGGGGACTAGGGAACTACATGATGCTTTTCAGCCCTTCAGGTGTAAGACTACCTGGTCTGGACTCTGCTTTAAAAGTTCTAACAGTCTTTGAACATTAAATGGAGGACACAAACCTAAATGGGCATCTCATTTAATCAGGTAAAGGACAACTGCTTGTTGTCCTTTCATTAAACTACCATAATAAAGCCTAAAATATAGACATACTGCCAAAGGACAAAATTCAGATAAGACTTGTTTTTTAAACTCTTATTCAATCAATTGAATATGACCATGAGTCTAAGGAAGGAAGAGGAGAAACATCCTGTTTTCCCCTTCCTACTCTATCAGAATTTGACGAAAAAAATCCACTAAACAGCTGTCTTTGAATGTAATACCCACCTACCTCTAAGAAACAATTTTTACACTAGGCAATTGTAACAGAACTGTATTTTCCAGCTAACTTACATCTGTCAAACACTGCATAGAAAGTTTTGCTGCAGAACAGTCTTGAAGTCAAGACAGGGAAAAAGCAATGACTCCATTCCACTGAAGAATTAAAAACTTTCTGGAAGGAACTTCCTTTGTTAGAATGTAGAAGTTTACAGCAAACGCATGTATATATGTATAACCATACCCACACACAAACAAACACAAAATAATTACTCACTTTTCCCTTCCTTCTCCAACCACAGCAATTCTCTTGCTGTCTTCAGTCCATGCAAGGTCCTTTATTTTTCCTGCAAATGGCTGATACTCATACTTCAGTAGGTGTTCCTTCTGTGTAGTATCCCAGATTCTCAGCTTTCCAGAGACATCTGTCATAATAAAATAGAATATAACTATTGTTCCAGCATGACTCAGTCACATGACTCATCAATCTGCCAGAGTACAGATTTTCAGCTACACTGAAGACTTGTACTAGGGACCTACTACCTTACCCTACTACAACTACTACAAATCCCTTTATCTAGGAATGCTGAAGACTCTATCCACTTCAATAATTTAGGTTTTTAACCAGATATTACAATCCAAGACATGCAGCACCAAATACAACAGACTGAGAAAATGTTTGCAGGCATGTGAAAAAAAAACTGCACAGTAAGAGTAGGAACTTTAATGTTATCAGCTGGTATATATTAAGTATCTGTTACACAAAGAACAAGCCAGCCCAGCCCCCTGCCCAGCAGCTACAGGACAGCTCACTGACCCTTCACTGGGCAATAAGCCACCCTACACCTACAAGAAGGGAGCAGTCCAGTGAACAGTGGTTGATGCACTACAGCTTGTACCTTCAAAGGAGGCCTGCCTTGCATGTGAACACCAGGTATATGTAGATGACCAAAGAGATTTCTGTCCACAGAACTCAGTGCAGGCATCCCCACCATTAAGTGTGTGCATGCCTCTGTATAGAAAAATTACACTGATGTGCATGAACTATCTGGAATACTAGACAGGAATGCAACAGAACACTCAGGAACAGTAATGTCAAAAGCAGCAGACATGGCACAAGGAGTTAACGATTTAAGACTTAAGATAATGAAATCTCCCTGGCTCACTGTTTCCACTGAGTATTGTAAAACCCAAGAGCTATTCAGAGCAATTACTGTGGTGCAGGATTGTAACCAGAGGAATTGTTCTATACACAGACAAATTTACACATCTCTAATGAAACCCACACAGCAAAGTCTGTGTGTATTGTACCCTTCAAAAAAGCCACTGTTCTAGAATAAACCACGTGCTAAAATATGCATCTTTCACCTCAGCAGAATGCTTAAATTCTGTTCACCATTTACTGGTGCATCTTTACAATTCAATTTAAATATACAGCCACCCTGCATCTTTGGGACCTGGTTATCCTGATCTTCTTCACTTCTTCTAAAAGGATAGATGATGCAGAATTTTATAGAGAGAATTTGTTATTGAAGCAGAATTTTAATGAAGACTTTACAACCTAATTGTTTTCTCCATCTATTAATAGCTAAGACAGAGAGCTTTAACTTTTCAGTATCTCCCATTACTACATCTGCTATGACTGCAAGAGAAATTACCATAAAAGCCAAAAGCACATTGCCAAAGGTCTATCTCATGAAGCACATGAAGCATTAATGCAGGCTGCGCGGCTAGTGCAGATTTATAGACAGAGAAATGAATCTTACATGTTATACTTAGAAACAGCTTAAACAGCCTGGTCATCTATCCCCATGCTCAGCAGTATCACAAAACTATTTATAAATGACATACAGAAGACACTTTTTAAGGGAAATACTGCAACCTAAACTCTTCCATTTGGGTATGACAAAAATTCTGAGAAAAATCAACCAAATATTTCCCTAGCACAGTATCTATTACTGCTCTTTTACAAAGAACTGGAAATCTAAAAGCCTACAAGAAAAAATTAGATAGTTATCCTGAGTATTAAGTGCTGCACAAACCTAGAGCACCAAGTTTATAGAATACAGAATGTAAACTCGATTTTAAGAGGGTACTCAATTTGACACATGGTCTACACACAAGACTGAGCCCAGAAAATCCTGACTGTGGTCCCTTTCAGACAAGAACGTGAGAAAAAGGAGAAGAAGAAAAAAAGAAAACAAAAACCAAAAACAAACCACAAACTCTGCTATCCATGCTCTTAAAGGTTTCCCGATACTCCAAAAATACTTACTCTAATAAGCTTTCTGATATGAAGGAAACTAAGAAGGACAGGACATTTTACACTTAAAGAGCACAGCTCTCTCAAAATTGCTGAATGAGAAATTTCCATTCTACTAAGACATTTGCAGGAATCTATGCTTTCTTTCTAAGGGTCTCACACACACACAAAGTGTTACTCCTCTTTTGCCAGTAACTTTAACAGCTCTGTCCACACATTTCATGCACATGCACACAGATACTTTACCTCCAGATGCTATGTAGAATCCACTGGGAGCATACTTGGCAACTACAACCTGGTGGGCATGCTCAGTGTAGATGTCAGCAATTGCAGGATTCTATTTTAAAGAGGAAAAGAAAGTTACAAAGTTGTACTTCTTTTTCAAAGGAATAAAATCAGAAATTCAACAATAAAATTCATAACTTCTCTCTGCACTCCCTTCTCTGAAGCCCTGCCTTCCAGCTTAAATTGAGCAACTGTCTAAAAGTGAGAAGTGCAGCACACATTGCAGAACACTGCTGATACCACTGAAGCAACACACTACTTTCTAACAACTGACACAAAAAAGGATTTCCTCTTAAGGAAGCCTGAAGTGCTGGGACCCTTTCTTCTCCAGTACCTGCCAAACAGTAGAGAAACACTCTCCAAAACAACAGGTCAAGCATAAGGCTCTCTTTTTCTAGGCCTAGTCCAGGATAAAGCAGTTACCCAAGTAGAATATTAAACATGAGCTGGGCTTTGCAGCACACATTTAAAATTCTACTGTAGTCAAGTATGGAACTTAAGCCTGCAGTCAACCATAACACATGGCTGTTAATCACCACCATGCACCCAAAATCACTCAATAACCAATGAGATGTGCTAGGCTTGCTCTTTCTTGATAATTGCAATCTGCTTAAAAAGCCAGTAGACCTGATATGAAGAGTTGTACAGGAATTCTGAAAGAAATTCACTGCCACCCAGTCATAATTTTAACTCTTCAGTCTCAACTATGTTTTGATATATTTCAGGTTGTACAATAAAACAAACTATCTCAGCGAATCAGTAGTGTTATACAATAGAGGCACCACACGAATCAAAAAAGGATGACATCAAAGCAAAAAACTGCTTTCAAATTAATTTTATCAAGAAGCCATTCTGTACCCCACTCAATTACAGTGTATATATGCTACAACAGTAATACACTACTATTTAGAAATGTTTTTCTACCATTTAACAGACTTGTTCCAGCTCCAAAAACTTCACTCCTATGATCAAAACAAAATTCCATTTTAACTGCTATAATTAATACAGATTTATTCAATTGAACCAGAAAACCACCTGATGTTATGGTATGACTCAGCCATCCAATCAGGAAAACCTAAGACACCCGCTCTGTGTTAGAAAGCAGTCTGCTGCTCACAAGTTCTTGCTGTTGCAGTACTATTACATCTCAGGAGACAGAATACAGCTTGCTCATGCAAAAAGGAGCTCTTTTTCATTCCTGCTTTCATCCATTGCTTGAGTGCATTATAGCCCTGCTTAAGTCACAACCATCTGCACTTACAGCATGCACATCCCTCTTCATTATGTGTCCAACTGGATTTCATCTGAGCAAGACAAGATAATGTTTTCCCTATTCTATATCTGCAGCACCTACATGTTCAGGGAGTTTAAATGCCCCTTGCATGTTGTTATTAATGGCATGGTAGGTACTATTTTATAGTAAGAATCTCCAAGAGTCCAGAAAACTAAGCTGAGACACTAACTTATAGGGTTAAATGAAAGATAAAGACCCAAATTTAAGATACGATAAATAGGTTGCAGAAACTAGATAATATGTCAGAGCTGTCAAATCGTACATTATTTATTCAATAGTGTTATTTCTGCTTGTAAAGTCAGTTTTCTAACTTACATGTTTTTCGCATCAAGCCCAACCCCCAGAAAACCACTTCTAAAAAGATATTTAAGGAGAAAATTATAGTGTGAGCTGGGACAAATGTAGTACCTAGATTAAACAACAGTGAGCTTATGTGGCTTATTTCAAACACTGAAACCAGAGCCACATATGAAAGTGAGCAGTTTCAGTTCCAAGCTTCAAAGTAGTCTTAGACCCATGAAGATAAAATATTAATGAAGTTTGAAACCTTAAAAATATCACTAGTCTTTCTCATAGAGCTTTTTCAGCACTGCTCCAAAACTAGTTATTGTTAAAGGAAGTCTCTAGATCATGCCCAAAGATTACGCCTTAAGCCTGAATACTATATTCATCTGATTAGCTAATGCTAGATAGCTTTAGACTTAAGCAGAAAGGTGATCACTGCATTTTGATGACCTGTTTTTTTTTAATTAGAGCACAACCATTCCATGGTAGAACTGCTCATAGAGGGATTACACACATCCCCCACCATCTCATTTCGTTGTTGCAAACTATTAGAGGCTTCTATATCATGCAAAGGAGGCACGGTTCATAACTAGGAGTGGACACACTTGCAAGTCAGATTACAAACTGCAATATTCTCCAACACAAAAGCCATAGAACAGGCTTTGGTCAGTTTTTGTGTTACTGCTAAAATATAGTCTGTGGTCACCTGTCAATTATTAACAGTAGCAAACTTCCCTTGTCAGTTGGGCAAGTCTGCATTATCAGCACATGAAAATTGCACCATAAAATGGAAGGATTCGTGACTTCCACTCTCACTTCCCCCTGAGAGTTAAATAGCTTGAATTTGAATTCCCACAATCCCACCTCGCCTGTTCTCAGGTCATCATGTGCCCTACGACCCCCAGATCACGCTGGGGCTCACATTTGGATTGGGCTAATCTTCAGTGAGCTGATTCAGGTAAAGCAAATTGCTTTCTTCCAATTTAACCTCCAAAATAGGGTCAGAAGAGCATTAATGACAGTGCAAGGGAGAAGGTCAGCATTCACAACTTGGTCAGAAACTGTAATGTAAGTAGAATGGCTTTTCCCTCTTCTCTCATCACACTGTGTGCCATTACAGGGTTTGACTGGGGCTTCTGGTTTCAGAAACTTGAACTTTTCTTGATACCAAGAGCAAAACACTATTACAAAGACATTATACCGACACACTGAAACCAGAGTGTGAGCTTACTTCTGGTTTTAAGTGGGTGAATTGAAACTGATAGCAATCAAGAAATCTGCAAGGAATTATTAGTAGCGCTTATCTATTATTACATGACAAGAAAGAAATGTCTGAATATAGTGGGAGTGATGAGATAAAACAGGGAAACAGCTCAGTTTACAAAGGTGATTTACAGAAGCAGCCATAAACAAATCCATTGTTGTGGAGACCTAAAATTCCAAAGAGGTATGTCCTGCCCCTCCTCCTGCAGCCCTTCCTGCTGCAAGCCAAATCTGCTGTAGGAAAGTATCTAGGGGAGAATTTGATTTCTAAATAACAAGCAATCACTTCGAAGAAATTTATTTTTTAAAAACCAGTAGAAAGACAATGACCTAAACAGGCAACATTTCCCCCATACTTTTCAAAAGGATGCCATTTTTGAAAAGAAATCATTCAAATAACTCTCTTAACATTTCTCTAGTTAGCACCAGAGAAAATAAACAAACCCAAACCTCCACGCTACTTGAAAACATTAACTGGGGCGTTCCAATATTTAATCGATGAGCAAAATTCCCTATGAGCAGGGCACCCAGCTTGCCGTGGAGTCCAGCAACTCATAACTGTTTTGATTCCTGGAGTTGGGGCTAGGTAGGGGGAAGGAAGTGAAGAATAATGCGATTAAAAGATACAGGTTATGCTCCTCTGACAGGCTAAGGGCCCAAAACAGCAAAGAGGGAAGAGTTCATTCATTAGGCAAACACAGCACTCAACTTCATAATAGTGATACCTAAGAAGATAAACAGGGCCAACCAGAATATACCAGTCTCTCATCTCTTAAGTCCTATGCGAAGAGGGAAAGAATTGCACATTTTACCGAGATTTTCTACATGTTTTTACAGTCGCTGCCTATGGTTTTATGCCTGAGTCATGCACTTGACTTATTCTGCCGCTGCTGATCGCGGATCTGTGACCTCGATTGAAATCGACAAGACTGAATGAAGCACAGGCTGCTAAAGGAGGGGCAGGGAGACAAAATGAAACTTAGCGAAAGCTTTACACTAGAAAACAAAATAAATCAAGATACATTACATCAATGTTTCTGATGACGACACATTTTCCATTGGTATAAAGAAAATTGTTGCCCTTAGGATCACCTCCAATAATTTTGGAAACGCCTCGTTCAACCTGCGGGAGGCTGGCGAACACTTTTTCTACGGAAAAAAATAAAAGGAGAAAGGTGATAAAAGGAAAATAAATAATAATATTAAATAATTTTTTAAAGAAATCAAAATAAAAGGAAGGCGCTTAATGCCTTCCCGTTCCCGGCACACGCCCTGCCCTGCCGGCAGCCGCCGTCACTTGTTGCTGTCAGCGGGCTGTGAGGCACCGCCGGCTCCGCGCCATCCCGCGGGGCCGCACGAGGGTCTGCAGCCCGCAGGGCTCCCGTTCCCGTTCCCGTCCCCGCCCGACACCTCGCCGCCCCGGCGCCCCCGCCAGCTTACTGATCTCGTACGGCATCTTCGCCCACTTGCGACGGCGGCGGCAGGCTGGGGCAGGGAAGGGCGGCGGGCGCGGCCGGGCCGGGCTCTGTGGCTCCGCTGCCGCCGCTCAGCCCCGCTCGGCCCCGCGGCGCGAACCAGGAAGCGCCCGCGCCGCGCGCCGCTCTCCGCTGCCTTTGACCATATATAGTCAACTCTGCTCGCGCCGCGCCGCTCCCCGCCAGCCCGCGCCGCGCGCCCTCCCCCGGAAATGCCGTGCGCTCGGCCGGGCCCGGCGGGGCCGCGCTGGGGCGGCCTCGGAGGCGGCCCCGCCCCGCGGGGAGCTGCGCGCAGGGCAGGGCGGGCCGGGCCGGGCCGGGCCGGGCCGGGGCCGGGCTGGCGCCACACGGCGGCTCTGACCGGCCTCGGCCGCGCCGTGCCGCGCGTGCGCGGGGGCCGCTCCCCGCCGCGGCGCTCCCGGGTGCGTGCGCGGGGCGGCGCGTGCGCGTGCGCGGCAGCGGGGGTGCGCGCGCCGGCAGCGCCCTGTGCCGCGACCCCCGGACGGGCAGGGATGGGGGACATCCTTCGGGATCACGGGCAGGGATGGGGGACATCCTCCGGGATCACGGGCAGGGATGGGGGACAGCCGCGGAGAGCCCGTCGGGACGGTAGCGGCGGCAGGAGCAGGGACAGGGTCAGGGGCAGGCTCGGCGGTGCCGCGGGCATGCCGAGGTGTCCGGTGCAGCCGCTCCGTGCCCGTCCTCGCCGCTTTCCCGGCGCCGCTCCTCGCCGTGCGCAGCAGCCGCTGGCTCCCGCCTGTGCCTGAACGTGGCTGCTGTGCGGACTGTGCCCCTGCGGTCGCTGTGGGGATACCGGGATACCGGGAAAGCTGCTGCGATGACAGAGCTCCGGTTGTGCTGGGGAACCTCGTCCTTGTCAGCAGGGATTGAGTCGCCGTAGTCACCTCCTGCGCTATGCAGGTCCCTGAGTTCCTCTTGCAGAGCTCTTGGGAAGGCAGTGCCTGTCCGCAGTCAGTATTTCCTATAAGATCTGTCTTATCTTCATCCCTTATATATCTACAGTCATCCTATACTTTTATGCCGTTCAAGTCCAGATGCTGCTGAAGTGCTTTACAAACTGCTAGTTTACCTGAGTTGTCGCCTGAGGCCAGGTTGGATGTCTGTTTCAATTAAGCTGAACCGCGTACATCCCTTCGTGTTTCCTATATGACTTTGGATAAATTGAATTCTCTCCTTTCAATGCTATTAATAAAAAAGCACATCACGTGTACGATCAGCTCTGCATGATACAGCAAGGCAAAGCATTTATATCTAATTGGCAGAAACCCCTGAAATATGTGCTATTGCGTTTTTGTCCTTTTAACCTGTTTCATTTGTAAAGTGAGTGAGTTTTTTCCCATAAAACAGGAAAAAAGCATCAGGGTGTATGGGTATGACAGGACTGCCTTGCCCAGCATGTGAATACAGAGTATAAAAAGAGCAAAGCTTTTGATATGCTCTTGGCCCACTGACCTGTAAAACAGGCATGGGGGAACCCTGTGGGATTCTCCTTTGGGGGCTGGGAGAGCAGGTTGGGGAAAGGAAAGCCTTTGGATTCTCAAATGCAGGAAGAATCAGTATTGCATTGCAGGGGTATAAAGCCTTTCATGCAGAGAGGGGTAAGCATTTCGGGATGAAAGGATGCTGGAATTTGTCAAGAACCTACCTGTCCTGAGTTGGCTTATGCAGCCGTTCTGCTCAAGGAGCAGTAAAGACTACTCCACTACACTGGGATTGTTGCAAGAGGTTTCTGTATTTTTCACTTCCGTGCTAAATGTATTTGGATTTTTCCCTTATTCTGTGTTCAAAGAGCCATATTTTCCTTGAATAATTGCCATATGCCCATTAAAAATCAAGTCATCTATATGAAACCAGCTTTTTTTTCTTCCTTGGATCATTTAGAATTACATGAATCTTTATGTATTTATTATGTCAATATTTCATGCTAAAGACAAAGAGTCTACATTGACCATAATTTTTTTTGTGCACCAAAGCTGTATTATCTCTTTTTACATGCTCAGAATCATATTTACATTTTTGCGACTACATTAGTTCATTGAAGATACTTTCCCTCCTTGTAAGACTTGCCTCTGTAGTTTCTTAAAGCACTGACCTCTGCTCACGTCCTAAGATTTTTAATATAGATTTGATATTTACTTGAAATTATGTAGCTGATGAATTATAAATACCCTATTGACTAGGTTCTGATAAATAGCCAAATAATGGCCATGGCTTGGAAGTAGCAAGTGTGCCTGGAGAAACTTCTGTAAAAAATCCAAAGTCAGTTTCAGAAGCTTTTTTTTTTTCATTTTTTATAGATGTCTAAAGTATTTAAGAGATGAAAAATCCAAATCTGGATCTTCTCAATAAAACTGACGGTACTCCTGAAGTTTCCATTTTTCAGACCATAGAAAGGAATTTATTTCATTAATTATTACTTTTCCCTTGGTAAATATTTGATTTTTTAATTACTTGGTTGGCAAGTCTTGGCAGTTTTTTCTTGTTTCCACAATTGTTCTTGTACTTTAAGTTCTTGGGTTTTTTTAAACACAGATCTTCAGCCAGCTCATATTTAGCTGCAGATTTATTAGGAATAGTTGAAGAAGTTACTGCTCCCAGATGTCCTGCAGCTTTTCTCTTGAATGAGAAATGGGATATCTCTGCAATGCTACTTTGCACTGATGTACCTGAGGAGATGAAAAAATCTGCTATCCTTGGCCTGGCACTGGGCACATGTTAAGACATTTATCAGTTATTTGGAAAACCTGGTTTCTCTGCATCTTTTTCAGGAGTGCTTCATCTTCATAGCAGTAATTATTAGTGATGTCATGGACATCATACAGTGATTGCTTCAGAGCATACTCAAATGTTATTGTTCACTTATTATTTACCTAGTGGGTTGCAGGTACATACATGACTTGTGAAACATGTAATGATTGATTCTGTTCCAGAAGGCTCCATTCTCCAGGTCTGTAGGTATTTGCCATTATGCACGTGATATCAAAGATGTTCACATATTGAGAGTTCAATACTAAGGTTATGCTTAAGGCTCGGGGCCAGAAAAAATGGAAGTGTCTGTGAGGGAGGTGTGTGCACTTACAGCTGCACTTCAGAGCAGTAGCTAAGAAAGTGTTGAAAAATCAAAGTTTATGCTGTTGCATTGCTGAGCACATGGAATTTCTAAAATTCATAGCAACTTTCCACGGTTTTTCAGCTTTTACCATTCGTCTTTGCTGACTAAGAGGTGACTTGAATACTGATGAAAGCACGCCCCTTAAATTTGCAACTCAGCAGTGTAGCCTGAGGCACGTGTTAACAACTCCTTAGAAAGTATTTCACAGTCTTTTGGTATTTCCACATCACTTAGCATAGCATTGCATTTATATACAAGTTTTGTCTGATGCTGAGTAGCCATCAGCTTTCCTAAAAGGAATTTAAGTAAAATACGTCTTTATGCTGTGGTTTGGTTTTTGTTTGGTTGGTTTTGTTTTTCTCCCAGGCTGCAGCTGTTTCTCCCTGTTTTGAAGTCTAAATGGTGAAATCTGCCCCCAGATAGTAAAACAGAAGTGGTACAAGAAGTTTGAAATGAGAATTAATCTTACATATCCATAGATGAGGCTATTACGACATTGTATAATGCACCAATTGTGAATATGTAGGTTCTTTAGGAATTATATATATTTATTAAAACATTTATTACAAATACCAACAATATAAGTACTCTTTCTTAAGACTTAACAATTAATTTTAATTCTAGCGAGATTTGTGTGGAGTCAGTATCAGAATGCTGATCATCAATTCAATGATAAAAGACAAACCGTGATGAATATTTTCTGACTCTGGTATACTGAAATACACTGAAAGCTAAAAAATACAATAGCTTGAGTTACTATCTTCATAAAAATACTATGACAACATGATAATTCAATACGCAAAACAGCAAACATACTAAGAATTCGTATGAAATTCTGTTTCCACTGACCTTTGTAGGATCAGAATTTGTTCCAGATGGTGAAGATTGAATTCCCTCCAGTTTAAAATAATGTAATTCTTGGCTGCTGCAATCCTGCACTTGTTTCCTCAGGCCACCCATTATTCCACCATCCCTTGCCCAAATACTGGCATTCATGTGTTCCCAATTCCTAGATCTGAGACCTGAACTGGTCCAAACCAAACTAACGAGTTGCCAGGTTGGTTTTCAATTAAATAAATATTGGATTGTTTCATAGGACTGTTAAATTAGTGCAAGAAGATTGCAAAATCAGCAATACAGTTTTAGATTAGCTTCAGCTGTTACAGAGCTAAACCTCGGTTATTTCTTATTTTTACAGGTTCTTAGCTTTGTCAGAGAGACAAGGCAAATTTGATTTTTCTTTGCAGAGAAATCTGAGGCAAAGCTTGAATGAGGTAAGACAATTGGAATAGTAACCACAGGCACACTTCACATGCCCCAGCAATAAGGAATGATTGCAGAAGCCCTCTCTGACCTCTGTGTTTTGGAAGGAGCAGTGAGAGCCCTAAAAAGCCAATATCAAGTAAAGGCTATTGACACTTTAGTCTGAGGAGCATATATGGACCTTTAATTGCTATGCACTTCTCGAAGATATATAATGTTATTCTCAGATGGGCTGGAACACCGCATTTAACAAATGTCAAAATACTGTTGTTAGTCCCCCTTCTCCAGAAGCTACATCCCATTTTATGTTTGAATCAATCTTTACCTGGAGCTAGTAGTAATACAAGGCTATGATGTTACTAAACTAAATCCTGCTTTATCAAGGGTAGTTCTTGTCAGTGCCATTGACAAAAATTTGTTTATTTAGTACCCTCGGTGCAAAGAAGAAAGGAAAATTATATGTAAATTTTGGGATGGAAAAAAACCCCACAAACAAAAACCCCTCTTGTATCAGCCTGGTCTGCATTTTTACCAGTAATACAGCATTCTGTTTAGGACATCTTGTCCGAAAATGTATAAGAATTAATCTGAGGCGATGACAAAATAATTAACAAGTGGGGGAAGGAAGGAGTTTTGTTCCAGTTAAATTACAAATACAGCACAGGCTCATAAAAGCGAATTTCACAGGGATAGGCAGTAACAAGTGGTCCAGAGGGAGGCAATTAGATCCTTCTCACCCTCTTAAGGGGACAGACATTGAAATCAAGAGGCAATTGATTTAGAAGAGATAGAAGGAATGTTGCATAATTAACCCATGGCATTATTTGCCTCAGGCTACCTTCCAGTCGAATTCCTTCGCTGAATTCAGTCACTTACAAAGATAACACTTAAGATGTTATATACATTAGAATACTCCCTATAATTGCCCTAAGTAAGAAGAAAAGAATAGTTTGCCTGGTTAAAGACATAGGCATACATCACCTGGAAGGACATGTAAAGTTCCCCATGTGAAACATTACCTGACTGTGATGTCTTTGAGCACAGAGCTCTGACTGCTGTCTGCAGCGTTATGTGGGTTATGGGTTACTCTATTTTACTCTATTGAAAATTACCCTGCCTGAAACAGGTGTAATGGACTCTTGGGAAACTATATATATTTATACCTCCATATTTCACAACAGTCTAAACCAAATTAAATGAGGCAATTTGCAATTACCAAAACTGTTGAGCAGTTAAATCTTAAGGAGCATATAAAAGGATCTTTACCCTATTCAAGATTACAAAACCACAGTTGTCATGTAATACAACACCTATATTTGTTACAATGACTGCTGTGCTGTAGATACTCTGCTGTCAGTAATGTTTCCACTTTTGCTAAGCTCAGGAGAAGCCATACCTGTGTTACTCCCAACAACAAAAGGAGTACAAAGTTTCTAAACTAGGAAAGCTTTTATTCTTCCCAGAGGCAGATTGTACACTGTCTTTAAGTGAAACACAGCTGCAAACAAAATACATTCCTTTCTAAATGCTTATTGTTGATTTGGTCTGTCAAGAAAGGCTGTAATATTTGGTTACAGTGCTGTTATCAACAAGAGGAGAAATGTGGGCCTATACTGGAGACAAATAAAAATGAAGTTTCTCATCATACAAAGATTTTAGCTATTAAAAAAAACAAAAAAAAGAATAAAATTAAGAGCATTATGACCAAACAAACCTAAAAAATTCAGTGACTTCCAGCTATCACTCAGGTACCTGGGATACCCCCGAGGGTTAGACAGTATCCTCCATTTAATGAAGCTTTCAATGCCTTATAATGGAAATGTTGATGTTTGACATCAACATTTTATTTTGGGCCGTGGTGCTCTTTCCTACTTGCTGTTTTTGCAGCTGATAATCGGCCACTCCATTTATAGTTGTCACGTTTCTCTGGTGTCCCGTCTCTGCTCCCTGTGGCATACCACTAATGCCACTGGTAAGAGCCAGAATAATTTTGCCTGCCATGTGACACGCACACGGGAAGGTGCAGCTCTCTGGGATGCAGTAACTTTCCCATGCCATTCCTGCACTTGCTTGGATTTGCTGTGCTCTGGTTTCTAACAGCTTGAATCCAAACTAAACTTGTCAAAGCTGAGCATGTTAAGGGATTCCATTTAGGCCTCAAAACAAGGTTGCCTCATTTTCAGCTGTTGTGAACACATAATACACATTTCCTCACCCCCGTTAAGGGAGGGTATGGTGTGCATGTGGCACCACCACAAAAATCAGACCTACAATAGAAACAGCTTAAAGTAATTACCTCGAGGCATCCACATGTGAAAGTGTTGATCTTCTGCCTTCTGATGGTAGTTTATATACAGTTAGGGTTCCTATAATATAGCTAAGAGCATAGTGAATATTTCTTATATCTTGGGG
This sequence comes from Acridotheres tristis, assembly GCA_037013685.1. Taxonomy (NCBI): domain Eukaryota; kingdom Metazoa; phylum Chordata; class Aves; order Passeriformes; family Sturnidae; genus Acridotheres; species Acridotheres tristis. The sequence continues at coordinate 58,793,822 of CM072888.1, read as the reverse complement.
CATGAGAAGTTTCTTCCTTCTAACATTAATACTAATCCTGTGATGGAGAATATTTGCTTTCCAAGAATTAAAATCATAACACAATTTCTCCATTCTGCATTAACAAGCTCTTTAGAAGTTAGATTTTGTTCTCATTAGTAGAGCAGAACCATACTCTTAATTAAGCAAATGAGGCAGACAAAGACTAACATATGCAAATTAAAAAGAAGCCTGGTAGGCAATAAGAACAAAAAAGAAGCAAAGGACTTCAAAAAAGCAGTAGTGTCAGGGAATAATTAATCTAACTACAGGGAACTTCTGAAATGAAGAAGGATTTGCATCAGAAGATATGTATCCATAAAAAGCTGTAATCCCTAAGCTTTACTCAGAGGTCTGGAAGAGGGACTGTCTCATCTCCACTATGTAAACCACCAAAATTTACATAGGAGATTGCTCAGCCTAGCAAAGGGAACTCTCAATCATGCAGCATTTATGAGGACAGACTTGAATTGAGCTGTAGACAGGTTAGTATCATTATTATAGTATTTTCCACTTAGTGAAAATCTGATTCCAAACTATTTAAAAAGCCTACAGAGACCTTTGTTTTCCATGCTTCTCTGAGCTCGATTTTAAGTAGGCTCTGCCAAGATGACCCCACTGAAAGGGGAATCAGAACTTCTTAAAAGAGAAGCTCCTTAAGTGAGATTAGATTAACTCCATTTGTAACCAATGTCTTAAATTACTGCAGTCGAGCTGTTCAATGGGTTAAGTGTCAAGAAACTCTTCCTATTCAATAGGAAATCGTTCTAATTCCGATGGCTCTGAAGCCCAGTAAGAGTATTTTCAACAACTTCAGGTCCATGAAGTTCAAAGATCTACCAATTTAATAGCTGCTGGGCAGGACAAAAAGAACAGGGTTTTTTTGTGTTTTGGGGGGGGTTGTTTGTTTGTTGTTTTGTTTTGTTTTTGTTTGGATTTTTTTCCCTATTTCAGAATGCTTCAATGCACATGTAAAAAATGCAATATAAAGTGGAAGAACAAAAATTAAATCCTGCCAGGAAATTTCATATGGGCTTCTTAGCTCTGCTTTGTCTGTGTGCAGACATTATGATAGAATTGTTTTTCCAATGGTGGAGTTATTTATGCTTTGGAAGTGGATTGCTAAAAATAGTTGATAATGATCCAAATTTCTCCTATAATTTCTTCATCATATATAATGGCTATCTTTTACAGACCCTAAGTAAACAAAAGCTAAAATCATCAGCACTGAACTGTCAGGAAAATGATGGTGATCTGTCTACTATAGAAAGACAAAAGCTTACATCCTTAAGGGAATTAAATGTCTAAATCCTGTTTAAATTGCCTTCTTTCCACTGAAACCACTGAGAATCGGGTCTTTAAATAGAACTTAAAACCTAAATCTCTGGTGTTGCACTCATGTAGTCATCTGCAATATCTGTGTATATCATGGAAACACCATAAGGAGACATTAAACTGGTTTATCAAGTCATCTATTGACTGTTGTACAATCTGTGGGCATCTTTGGGCTACATAATAATTTTAAATGGAGAAAAATAACTTTTGAAACACTTTACCTGTGAGGTAACATATCTGTGAATTACTGTAGCCAAACACATTTTTTGGATTACCTCATGTTAGCATACAGAGAAGAATTTTTAATTTTTAGAAAGAGAACTTTCTAATTTTGCTGGTGATTTTGGCATGACTGTTAATGATGACATGTTGTTAGGCTTTTCCTTAGACATGAGCCATAACAGCATTTACTGGTGGGGACATTAGATTTCCTGTTTGTTAGATAACATTAAGTGACAGTCCTTATTAAAAAGGCAAAATTCTAAAAGTAATTGAATTTATGACACAGAGCACTTCCTGTTCTCAGTCACATTTTCACTTCTGTCATAAAAGAACACAGGATCACTTGTTGCTGAGAGAAATACACTATAATAATGATTAAAATTATTTTCAGCTAGAATTAATACAAATTGGTCTGCTGATTTCAAGAGTTAGCTCAATGAAATTAAATGCATTAAAAAAGGAGATACTTGTGCCAATAATGCCTCCTCACATGTTTATGCTTAAATGTCCTCTAAAAAACCACAGTAGATTGAGCTGTAATTCCTTTGTAGGGGGTTTGGTTTCTTTTTTCTCTACAGGTTTAACTAATTCTTTTTCATAGAAAAAAAGATTTGGGTTTTATCCTTTGGTTCTCACTTGATCCCTGCTTTAGAAAATCTAGGTGGTGAGTGATCCTGTGTTGTTTCTTGGACCATATGAATATCATTTACTCTGCTTCTGACAACTTCCTCTAGAGAAAAAGCAGACAGAAATTCACACAATCCTGCTGATGAGAGGTAGTTAAGTGAGACATACTTATTAAAAAAGAAATAGCTTTGACTACTAAGTAAAATAGGGGAGTCAGAACATGAAATCTGTTTTTATATAAACAGACTATAAAAAATATCTATCACTTGTACAGCTCTGTGAGATCCACTGATGAAAGGCTTTTCCTAAATGCAGAGAATTATAATATAAAGTAAGCTGTCAAGAAATATTGTCACACTGTAGAGTTCACAAGCAACCCGTGAAAGAAGGCAGTGTCACATGTCATTCAGAAGCCTTTGTGAACCTGGAATGACTCTGGCTAGGCTGGCAGAGCTTACCTGGGCTGGCAGAGTGTCAGCAGTAGGTTGCAATTGCCCCAAATACACAACTGCATCAAAGATTTCCATGGTACCTGATCTGTATGCTTCTCTGACATATTAGCTATTTGGTAATAAAAAGGTTTGGATGTTGGATAAAAACATGATTAAGTGACCTTTGGAGGTGGTCTGGTCCCATCCTGCCTGGTCAATACAGGGTCAGAGAGAACAGTTAAGCCGTAACAGACCCCAAATTCTATCAGTACACTATTTGCTCTTCAGCAAACCATGCATTAATTGCATGCAGAGATACAGACATGCAGAAGTACATACCTTGTTCATTCATGACATTTCATCAGAAAGGTATTGTGAATAACACCATATGTTCTTGAAAGGCTGATCACCACATCTGAGTTATAAATAAATGTTTATTAACATCTATGTGATATTGCATCCAGTTTTGAACTGTCAAAGCATAGTTTCAGCGAACCCACTTAACGGAGGATGTAGAGGGCACTTAACTCAGAGACTTGTGGTACAGGATCACACCACAGACATTTCAGGAATTTAGACTAAATTAACTCTTGTTACTTTAATAGCACGACTAAATTGTTCAGAGGATGGATTTTCACCTTGCTTTGCATCACTGTTGGTTTTGTCTGGAAACGTGTTCTTGCATCCTTATGTGCTACCCGGCTTTTACACACATAAAGGAAAGAAGCTAAGAGTGCATTATTCCCCCTTCTCTTCAATCCAAATTACTCTGGCAGCACATTCAAATTTAATGTAACACTCTTAATCTAGGGCAACCAGACCTGATTTAAAAAACTTTTAAAATCACTCAATTTATGAGTCCCAAGATACCACACTAAATCATGTGCTAAAAGCTTTGGGTTTGTGGTGTTTGTTTGTTTGTCTGTTTTTCTGTTGCTATTTCAGGAATGTTGAGGTTTTATGGTCTAAAAACATTTCTGGCAGATGAAATTGTTAAATCATTCAGATGCTGGTTCTCTTGATGTAAGAGCAGCCATGACCTCCAGTGCATAAAAGCCATTATTTAGCACATCAAGCTTTGCAGGACTCAGCACCAGGAAGACAGTGACAACCCTGCCATGGCCAAATATGCTGCTGTATTGTGTCTGTAAAAAACCAGATACTGTCACAGGAAAGTGAAAGTGTGCTTAACAGAGGGATTTTGCTAGTCATAGCTTTCACATGTTTTGTGTACCTCTAGAGTCAAAATGACCAATATTTTTGAGTCTCTTGTTAAAATTTACAAAGAGTAGAGCTGTAGAATATATGTAATTTTGAGCAAACAGGTCTAAAAGCCACCATGTGTTCCCTTCATGATGTTGAGCTCATGAATTCAGCTCATTAATTTTTCATTAATATTTTCACAGGATTTCACTAGCCAGTAGATTTCCTGTCCCCTTTCTCATATAAATTATTTATGTGAAGAATAATATAGTCAAGAACAAACGCATCAGGTGAGGAGTACCAATGGCTCCTCTAAAATTAGTGGTTGTACTGTTCCAGTGAGGTGAGTGAACTCTGCCAAGGAAAGCTTTCTGGTGATAATGGATATCTGGATGTCTTCCAGACAAGGGCAGTGCTAAATCTGATGTAGCATCATTTGTGCTGTTGAGCTGTACCCAGCACCAACAAAGGCTTACAAGCCACCCTTTTTGTCTGAGTGACTCATTTGGAAAGCAGAAAATTGAATGCCATTTGGGCATCATTTTTTGGCCTGCTTTTTTTTAGGTGTCTGATCCAATGAGTCTGTTCTAATGATTTTGGGAAGAATTGACTGTGGGAGTCCTTTTTTCTGCCCCACTTCATCATACAACATGGGAATATAGAACTAGAAGTGATCCTGTGTGTATCAGTTATCGTCCTTTACTATTACAGACACGGTACAATGAGTGACTTTCAAACCCCAATTTGGTAACAGCTAGGTTGTGGCTTTTCTTTTCACAGGAGCCCTGGGAGGGGGGTGACAAGAGGCCTGATAGTCCCTGCTCAGCCCCTTGGGGACCCTCTCCATGCTGCCCAGATGCCATTTCAGCAGTGTTCTTTGCCCAGCCACAGGATCCCCTGACTGAGGCCCACCTATGGGAAGGCTTGGCCTGACCCTGGGCTGTTCCCATCCCCAGGGAGGTGCAGATGCCCAGGGCTGAGGCTGGTCTGGTGTCCCTAGCTGCTCTTGGGAGCCCTGATGGAACCCCTGGGCATCTCTCACCTGGCCTCACTGTACCCTGACATCATTTTTGTATCCTCTATTGCATCTAGAAGATTGTTTCACAAGCTCTGTATACTTATTCAGAGCTTTTTTCCCCTAATTTTCTATCCTAAAACTATTTATTATGAGCCTATAATTAGTAGTGACAAATTGTTCTCTCATTTTGGCAGAATTTTCATAGCAATGCAATGATATATTTGTAATCAATGATCATATAAAATTCTCAGTTGTAACTGGATGGAATAAATATGTCAAGCTACTTGTGTGTGATGGAGTCTCCAAATTCAGGGTCATCCTGGCCATTTTTCAGTTTATGTCTCAAGTGTGATTGGAATGAGAGGCATTACCCAAGAAAAGACAGCAGAAATGCTTCACACAAGAATATTGATAATTTCCTGTTTCTGCTTATAATACTGGAGGTACAACATCCAAGGATTATCTTTGCCTTTTTCAGAGTTGCCTTTCATTATCAGCCTGAGGTATCTTGTTACTTAGCACATCTGAATCCTCTTGCCTCCAAACCATGAGATTCCACTTTAAACATCAGTCTGTGTTGTAGGAGCCCAAGGACACAATCATCTGTTGTGTACCTGTTGTCTCCTCTGCTCTCTTAGGCTGGCAAGAAATGGGACAAGGAAGAAAGCAAGGAGCACAGGCAGCAATTCCCAAAGAGTGCAGGAAAAGTGACACAACACCCTAGGGAAGACTGAGCTATAATTTTGAACTGTGCTTTGTAAAAAATATCAAGATAGTTTAAACAGAAGGTTTCTGATCTCAGGGAAGTCTGTAACTGTCTGGAGACCACCTGTGGGCTGATGCTGCAGGCTGTGGAGACACTGATTTCTGTACAAGTGACATTTCACATTAGTTATGGAATGAATAAGCACTGACTAATAAGCACATCGTCCTGAGCTTTGCAAGCCTCCTTGGTTTTGTTTCTCTTTTATTTTTTCATAAATGTAGTTTCATAGTTGGCATCTTAGTAATTTCAAAAAACATCCTAATGGTTCCTAGTGAAACGCTGTGTACAGGATTGCTGCTGCTCTTTCACAGCAGTGCAGAAGCAGGAACTTGTAAGTAATCATGACACAGCACACAACTTGGATCTTAGTACAGAATGCTTTTTGTGCACACATAAGAAATACTTTAGATAAACTCACATTATCCTAATTATCCTTTATTTATTTATTTTTAATGTACCAAAGGACCTTTGAAATTTGGATTTAAAATTGTTTGCCAGAAGTTCTACAGCAACACTCCTGTGCCTACCAGTAACATCAGTACAGAGTTCAGTATTTGAAGATTACAAGCAACAAAGCAAGGCTCACTTTAAACAAGCTTCTTCATCCATCGTGCTCTTTTTATCTGCTTTTACCTGAGGCATTCCATCTCAGACAACACAAGTACAGACCCCTTTTTAATACTGACGTGGAAATTCTGACATTAAAAGTTTCCTTAAATGGCAAGATTGAGGTCCTGGTCTCTTTAGGGAAAAGAAGACATACTTTCTATGCTAAAGTCTCGGCAGAAAATCTTATTACACTAATGATGGAACTAATAACACTTGAGTTCTAGAGCCTTGTATACTCTTTCTATACTCCTCTCACTATATTTTGTCAGCATTTTCCTGTTCTTTCCCCTGTAACACTCTTTGCACCTGTAATGCCTCCAGTAACCCTCCCTTAACAGCTAACCATCACCTTCACACCAAGCCTCCTTTACACTGCCTAGGAAAGCTGCATTCAGCATGGAGCTGTGTTGATGGTGTTTGGTTTTGGCAGGACAACAGGAGGCTGTTGAGTTTATATTGGGGCCTTTCCTTGAGGGACGTTAATTTTGGTTGCTTTTCAAATTGTGCATGGACACTTTCTAGGTGTGACAGTTTCCAGTGCTGTGCTTTGCTAGAGGAGAAAGAGCCTTGAGAGAAGAAGAGAGAGTCTTGAAAAGAAAGGGGGAAGAAACAGATTTCCTGTGGATTCTAAGTGTTCATGTCTATCTGCCATCTGTTTGTCTGGGCATGAATATAAGTATACATCATATACTTATATATACATATATTTATATATATATATAAATATAAATATATCATATATGCATGCTCTGAGTGCATGCACCTTCTAGGAACACATCTCAGCCTCACTGCCGGTTGGACAGGGAGACATGGATGGTGCAGCCTCCCCTCCAGGACTGTTAGATACAGCAGGGTACACTCTCTTCTAACAGTGATCCTTAGCCTACAGATGGTAGTGCTTCAAATGACAGAGCTGGTCTGTACCTGGTAAAACATACTGAAGTCAGGATATGTTGGAGCATTGCCTCAGCACTCTGAAAGTCTTCTAAGCGTGACAACCTTTATTTAATAGATGTTTAGTTTCCTAAGTGAAGGCAAACAGTAGGTTTTTTTATGATTTTCAAAGAAAGATGAATCATTGTTAAAGGAGCATTTATAAAAGGTATATTCTGATTATGAAGGCATTTTTTAAAGGCAGAATTATTGCAAAAGGACCAAAACAAAACACCTCTGCTTGCTGTGTAACAGCTTTATTTGGTCTTTGATTTAGACAGACACCATCTGATAAACCTCCCACATATCAGAAAGCCTGACTTCTCTGGGGGAGTGGGCAGAGGCGATGCTGACAGGCAAGCAAGCATCAGGGAGAAGCAGCTCTCACTTCTGACATTGGTTTCATCTTACTTCCAGAGCCTTTCCACCAGAGATACAGAGTTCTTTTAATTTTTAAGAATTGTTTTCCTCACAGATCTGTGAGATTAATGGCAAGTGTCAGTTGATGCAGAAATGAGTCCAGGATAATCTGAACTGTGCCATAGTCTAAAAATAAAAGGAGAAAGAAGGTTTACTTCTTTTTTTTTTTTTTTTCCCTTCAGAAAGCAGTCATGCAATATTAACTTCAGCCCAGCAGAACTGTCTGCATGTGAGCAAGGGGATGAGAAATACAGATGATTCAAGAACATGAAGTGTGTTTGAACTAGGCAAGTGCTAAGAACAAAGAACTGAGTGAGCAGTTTGGGAAGCAGCAACTCTGCCAAGAGGTCAGTGTGAATTTGAGGGAACAGTTTTTCCCTCAGCTAGAGCTTTTCTGCAGGAGCCATGGCTTCTGTAGGCACTCCTGAGCAGGCATGTAACTATCTTGCTGGTGTACTGGCAGCAAAGCACAGCAGGCTGGAAACACAAGATTTCTTCCTCGAGTTAAAGTCAGGTCAGTCATGTTCCCTGCAGTCATCCTGCAGCACTGCAGGGGCTGACGTGTTCCACTCAGGAACCACAGCGGGAAGCACAGACTGCTGGCTTGCACGGAAGGTGAATTCTTTGGCCTCTCTGAAGGAAGCAGAAGAAAGCTCACAGTGGTTCTTGTTTAGGATTGGGGGAAATATGAGTGTTTGCTTAATTGTGTTACCATGACATTTTGTTCTGGCAAACCAGAATCTCTACAGCAAATCAGATAGAGTATTCCAAAACAAATCCTGTTGGTTAAGCAGATTCATTCCTGTAAAGAAATAAGTGCCCATGATGATTGCTCTTGTACCTTTCTGGAAATAGGTAGTGTGGCTGATGTTTACTAGATCACTTCACTTAGCTACAGAAATGAGTGAAGAAGACTGCCAGTACTTCAGCTCTGGCAAAGTTAATGTAGTCTATCTTTATATGGGTCAACATCATTGAACCAAAAGGAAAAAAAAATCCTTTTTAGGAAATATTTAATGTTACACAAAAAGGTACACTATGGCATAAGGATTATTTTGAGAATAAAAACAAACATCATGAAACTAAAGATATAGTTTGAGATGCTGCCAAAATACTGTTCTGCTGTGCTGCTTGCAGATCAAGGAGCATTAATAAATTAGTAAAAGGAGTCCTTCTGAAAAATCAGCAAGAGCATAATGAAATTGTCACGATTTTAGGGGAAACTATCCAGAGGCGAAATGGAAAAATCCACTGTTACAGCTGAAGAATGCCTGCTTTGTATCTCTATACAATTTATTTCAAAATTGAGATGTCTGGCAGATTATGCCTGTTAAGCAGATGATAAACAACTCAGAATTTTTCTTACAAGTGGTGCAGTGGTCCCTGAGAACAATAGCTTCTGCTGACATCTGTTTAATGAAAACCTAATCCTTGAAAACAGCTAAAACTGCAGCTAAAAACTGCAGATGGCAGCCCTGAACCTCTGAAACTGCTCATGGAGATTTAACTGAGCACTCTAATGATTGTGACTATCTATCTGTGTCATCACTGTGAGGAAAAACCCTAATCAGCAGCTTTAGATACCGCGCACACACTGATAGTGAGAGGCTCAGACAAATGGAGACAAAGGTGAAAAAAGGAGTTGTGTTCTTCCTGATTCACAGAGAGAGCAGTAAATGCACAGGGGAACTAAGAACTTGTGGCACTCTATTCTTGTGCTAGCAGAAGTGTGTGCCAGGCTATCCAGAAACTGAGGCAGATACAGGAGCGTGGAGCTGGATCTCAGAGCAGCTTGTGAATTTGAAAGTTGCTCTCAGCCCCCACCTCCCTCCCCCTCTTGAAGCTATCTCTTCTTCTAAAGGCTAAACAAGCCCAGCTCCCTCAGCCCTTAGGGAGCCCTTAGCTTCAGATGTCCTTGGTCATCCTCCTTTGGGATGCCTCATCTATCTTTCTGGTAGTAGGTGACCCAAAATTGGACACAGTAAAATATCTTTCAGACTCTTTGGATTCAGAAAATGCACCACTCAGTTAAAAAAATTGCTTCTTCTGAGGTATTCTTTATGGGTGAGAACTGCAGTATGAAACTGTGAACTTCAATGTTTGTAGGGCACAAAAAAATCTAGTTAATCAAATCCTGGAGTTTCTGCTTTTAAGAATCACTAAAGATTTCAAGAGACTTCTATGATTTATAAGACCAGAGTTTCTAAATACATAAATTCTCTGTATCGGAGTGAATTACAACCTCTGGTTCTTGAGGATTCAATGCAAATATTTCCTGGAGATAGTAATTCTCTAATCATCTACAGCATCACTTTTATCTACCTTCTTAGAAAAATATTATTGAGAAGGTACTGGGTTAATTGGATACTCATTAATTTAATTTTTTTCCTCTCTTGAACATTCATCCACCTGCCAGCTGCATAGGATTGTTTTTTATTTTTAATTAACCAGTGTTTTTCATGATGTAACCTTAATACACTATTTCCAATCCCCTGGCTACATCTGGGTCAGTATGAGAGAAGACAGGGGCATTTCCTTTGCACCTTGCTGGAGGGCGATAAAGGTGTAACTCTGCATGTGAACAAAATGCTGCTGTGACTGAAGGAAGTCTTTCATCCCTCTCAGAGAAAAATGCAAGGCATGCAGAGTGTGAGGGGGATGCTGCCCTGTGGTTCTCCACATGCAGCACATGTGGAACTGGAGCAATGGGAGCCCTTCCAGCCTTCCTGCCAGCGATGTGAACAGGCAGAGATATCTGCCCTTGTGTATATATCAACATAATGCCAGGGCAGAATTGCACCATGTTATTTATCCCTTCTGGCTGCTGGTGACTTGCTCAAGGAATCACTGACTGACCCTCTCCCTTTAGGCATCAGTCTGCATCTAAAACAATAGTACTAGAACAGGCTGAGGAAAAGGGCAGAAGTATTTACAGCCACAGGAACATAAGGTTTATATTCCCGAGTATTGGAGTGACAGTCCCATGGCAGCAAGGCGCTGCTGGAGCCGGCTCGGTGCCGGGCGGTGCGGTGCCAATGACACCTAGTGACAGGAGCTCGGATCGAGCCTTCCCACCAGGGCTGCCTGCTCGCCTTCCTGCACCAAGCCTATTGTATCTTGTTTTCTAGACAGCATCACACTTCAGCCCCGCTGCCCGCCTCTGTCACCTCCCCCCACCTCCCTGTCATAATCTTTTTGAAACTCATTTTCTATTGGAAATTGGATTTGTGGTTGCAGCCTCCATAGTCCATGAGGATCTTAACTTAACTTACAGTACTGTTTCATTAATCACCTGCCTGGGAGTGCTTGGGACAGAGATGGGACACACAGCACATCCCCAGCTGGAATTACAAGGAAAAGAGTCAGCCTTGTTCAGTAACCATCTTGTCGATGACATATTCTCTCTTTTACTTGGTTATAGAAATTATGACCAGCTGACAATCTCGTGCTAGTCTCTGCCATCTATTTTATTGTTGTTTTTATCTATTCAATCTGTCACAAGCTAGGGAGACAAAACTCATATTTCTAAACATTTAGTGTCAGGCTTGACCACATGCAGGATGAGGAGGGAGAGCTTTGAATCTAGAATTGGAGAAAGGGATTTTCCAGTGGCAGAACTACCACACAAGACAAGAGAGTGCTGGGAACCCATAGCCTCTGTAATCTGATTTATCTACCTTGAAATGTCTAAGCAGTAAAGTCTTTCTATTGCATGCTCAGCAGAAACCTGGTATTTTCTGTGGGGTTCTATGTTTATCTTGCTTGCCAAGGGAAGAAATATCTCCGGCACAAGAGTTGCTCTTTAAAGTATCATAACTTTCCTTCTTCTGCTCCTGGAGATGGGCAGAGAGTCCAGACAGACTGACTTGATCTATTAACATAAAAGTATATGTATTTCTTGTGAGTTTTACTTTATAGGGTTTATGCCTAAAAATAGTAAAAATTAAAACTTTAAAGAAATGAAAATGCAATTGGACAACATATTATACTTCTGTTTATAGCTACTTGACACAAATTTAATGGAAATACAAGCTTGGATATCAGCTTGAGTCACGTTATCTATGACCCTTTGCCAGAGACCTCAATTTCCAATGCTCATCCCTAACAGTGACCTTGAAGGCTTTTTGCAATGATCAGGATTTCAGAACTCACTTAAATCTGTGCTTTGGACCAAGTTAAGTCAGTGAAGACATGGAAGGAATCTGTCAGTCATTTATAAATATTCCTAGACAATGGAAATTGTCCAGCTGTGAGGATCTCTCTCTAAAATATGCTAAAGTGCAACTTAGCCTCTTGATGAGAATATATTTTAGTCTCATTAATCAAGTATGACTGTGATACACTGATAATGAGATCAGGTAAAAAATGGGAACTGTAAATAGTTTAGAATCATAAATGGCAATGGTAAAGACATAGAGTTCTCTAGTGGGCATAGATTTTTCTTCATGTATGATCAGAACAACCACTTCCACCTAATAAAATTTCTTGCTCAAAATCACAATTTTTTCCAAATGTTTTGTCAATGTGCTACAAGAAAACAGGAAAAATATCAGCCAGTTATGGTCTCAAGTCTTCCCTTGTAAGCAAATGTGACACAATGGAACAGTGAGCTCAGTGAACTAGGAAGAACACATAAATTCAGTTTAAAATGTTCTTGAAGTCTGAAGGACTCTGTGGCTCAAATTTCAGAGGATGGTGTCATTAATCAGTGCCTGTCTGCAGAGACAGTCCTTGATCAGAATGACAAGATTCAGCAATCACTGCAGTCGCTGTTAAAATGTAGAGCAAATTGCATATAAAATATTTATAGTCTTTGTCTGTATCCCTTTTTACTGAGACATGGAGACATTCCAGTGGATTTGATTTTTTAAACTGATGCTCATTCATTTGCCAATCTCATCCCTGCTTACATTGTCTCCTGGGATCCTAGGCTGAGTTTTAGGATTTTCTGCTCTTCTTACCAAGCAAAACTGGTGATTTTGTATGTCTGTGACACTTCCCACGGGTGTTCCTGATATCCCCAGGAGTGTACACCTGGTTTCCAGGAGGCAAGAAGCAGAAGAGATGTCCTGAGATGTCCTCTAAAACAATTTCTTAATAACTGCTGTTAACTGTTCTTCCTTACAGAACACACGAGCAATACAGACAATTTTTACTATGTTTATAAGTATCTGGCCTTCTCTGCGAAGATGACTGCATTTTAAAATTTCTGTTATTAGGATGACATTATATTCTGTTATTGGTGGGCTTTTTGCACCCTTTGTGGAAATGGCAGCTCCAGATTTGCTTAAGGGCTTTTTGTTGCAGCTGCTAATCTAAATGCAAAGTGTGAGGCTGCCTGCTCCATGCTGGGTAGGGACACTGCCTGGTAGCTGGTGTTCCACTCTTTCTAGTAGGACAGAAAAGACATGGGCATTCATCTGACACTATTCTCCCTGTCTGGCATTATCCTCACTTTCAACCCATCTCTTTTTCTGGCACAGGAATTAAAAGCTGCTATACTTTTATGTAAATTGCCGACATAAACTTTTTAACTCCTAATACAATCAGGTCATGAGAACTCTTGTATTGGCTGCTGTTTGCAGGTAGGTATGAGATTGCTCTCCTCAACAATGGCTGTTGCTGCCAGCCATTAACCTCTGGGTGGCTGATATTTGGAGAGCTGAAAGGGAAAAGTGTTCATAATGAAGGGAATAATGTTAGTTATATCAAATGTATTGGATTGTATCCAATATTGCTTGTTAATTCTAAATTAATTCAGGTTTCCAAGTTATTCTGAAAAGAAATGACAATTTTATTTTTTAAGCCTTATTGTAAGGACAAATATTAGGATTATGTTGACTAATTCCTAGTTATATGCTGCATATCTTTATAGAACCCCTCCATAAAGCAGATTACAACATGGAAATGTTGCTAATTGTATTTCTCTGAATGAGGGACAAGTTTACGTAATTCTCTTTTTGACTATTGGATTCTGTTAATCTATCAATTTTTAAACAAATTATTTATTTTTAGTTATTAGCTAATAAAACATGCCTTATTGGAATATTCTATAATATTATTTCCTACTATATGCTTTCAATTTTTTAAAATAGATTTACGAACTTTTTTGTAACCCACACTTTCTTAGTATTTAATATAAAAGATGTGGTACAGGTAAATTGTTTTCCTATATAATTGTTGAGTGTCTGATCCATTTTCAATTATAAGGAAAATAAAAGACTCATATTAGGAACCAAATCCATCTTGCTTATGTCAGAGAGCCTAGGTGAAAGTAAACCAGGAAAAGTGAGAATTGGATCACAGCAAAATTATTAGCATTATTCTTGGTATATTTTTTTGAAAAAAGGTTTTGTGTTCCTTAGACTGAAATTCAATGAATACAAAAACACAGGTCAAAAAAGTTTTGAGATGAAAACATTCATGTTAATTTTGCAAAATCAATAGCTGTAAGAGAAGAAACTGGTAGATCAAATATGCTGAAGCTGTAAGGAGTGACAAGACTTTAATGGCTCAAAAATCTTAGACACAGAAGTCTAACATAGACCAAGCACCATTTTCCTGGTCAGTAGTGAAGACCTTGCACACATGTGCATGCTTTAAATATAAACTGCAGAAATTGTTTCGCACTCTCAAAAAGGATGCTTGTCAGAGGTGACAGAAAACTGAAGGAAGGCACCTGGGAAGAATCCAGGCAGTCCACAGAGCTGGTCCACAGTGTGGGCCAAAGAGAGCAAATGTTCTGAAGGAAGGAGAGGAGTTTGTGGTGTAGAGTTCACTCACTTCATGTGTTAATCCTGGAGAACGTCTCAAGCTATTCCTGTTATTAGTTTTTCACTGGGGAATCATGAATCCACTGCTGTCCTTGTGCTGTGTGTCCAGTGCTGCGCTGCAGAACGTCCCTGGCACGGCAGTGAATGGCTGTAACACACTAATGACACCAAGCTTCTTATTTCTTGCCCTTAATCCTCTGGCTGCTGCCTTGAATCTGTCGCTGCTGACAACAGCTCCATCCTGTCACTCAGATCCTAATTGAGGGAAGCTCCTCCCTCCTCTACATCCTGACTTGGCAGTGAAAGTCTTTCTGCTCCTTCCCTCCTCTCAGCTAAATGCAGTTTAACCATACCCACAGTCCTTCAGGCATCTTTCCTCCCTTGACAGAACTTCTTTCCTTGCAGTCTCACTGGGAACTGTCTCTCTTCACTCCCCATCGCTCAAAACACAACTCTCCCATATCTGTCACTGTTTCTTCTTTTCCCTTGTAACTGCAACCACTTCAAATGTCTCGTCTTTGTCTTGAGGGTCTTTGTAGCTCCCTCTCGTTCAGCAGCCTGATCGTCTCTCTTACCTTGCTCTCCTTGCCCCAGTAATGGCTCCAGTCTTTTCTTCAGATTGTTTTCTTCCTTTATTCTTCTCTGCTGGACTTTTTCCACGTTGTATTTTTAGAGCCAGACCTGCCATCAGAGGCTCAAAGCGTTCATAAAGGGTATCATACTTTCATACCATATTTCTGGGAAGCTGTCAGACACTGTATAAACTTCACACACCACGAGATCTTTAACAAGGGGCTGGTATAAAGGTTTGAATCTCTGATTGGCATCTCCCTGTCTTAACCTATGTCCATCTGTAGAACTGCAAGCTTGTCAGGGCTGGCTCTGACTCTATTTTATGAGACTAACTGCCAGGCTTTGCAAGATACTCTGAGATAAATCTGGTTACATATTGCCAAAAATTTTTAAATACAAGATATTTCTTTTATTACACTGTATACCCAAGCAACTCTTTTTACATATAGGGCAGTTGGGAATGCAAGTGCAGATGTTAAGAACAAATTTCAGAATAAATATCCTACAGCACAGCTGTTACTTTGATAATTTTTTTTAATCACAAGTTTGATTTTTTTTCTATAAGTGTTCCAGAAAAGGAGCTGAGATCTCTCTCTCTGCCCTGTATTTAAAATATCTCTACGTTTGTGTGAAGTCCTTTGGTATTTCTTGTCCATTGATTCCATTGTACCTGAATCTCATAGCTGATGACATGAACTTATTAAGGAAGATGATGCTCCTCACCTGCAGCATGAATGATGTCATTTTAATTTAGTAAAATATTATCTTTCATCACTTTTCCTATCAGCTGAATGTGAGGTCATATATGGATGGTGGAACCTGGTGACAACTGAAGCACAATATCCAGTTGTGTTCTGCAGTCTAGGAAAGCATTAGTGATCTCCCCATCTGTTCTCACTTCCATTGTAGTGGTTTGCTTGCCACATAATATTAAAATGCTGACAATCTCCAGCAAAACACAGACTAAATGTTTGTTCCTGTTCTTATCATGTTCAAACAGACTTGCACTTGCACTTACTTCACCATCACAAATTGAAATAATACACTCTGATTTAGCTGCAGCATTCCCGTGTTACTATGCTTGGACCTGCAAAGTGCCTCATAAATCAGAACTTAATGAAAATTAAACTGGATGAAAATTATTTGATTTATATGTTTTATTTAGAAACAAATAGGAATTTTACCAACAGATGTGAAAGTCAACATTGCACCAGCTATGGATGCAGAAGAGCCCAAAGACAATATATATATGTACATAAAATAAATTGATTATAAATAAAGAGGTTTATAATATTACATTAGTGTTGTGTCTACTAAAGAAGTAAATAAGCAATGAAAAAACTTCTTTACTAGTTGTTGTAACATAATTATAAAATCCTGGCTTTCCCAACCTGGTGAGTGGCATTCCCAGAGTAGTATTTCTGTTCCCAAACTAGTCCTGTTTGCTAGATGATAATAATTGTGAACAATAAGTCTGACTTTATAGTGTGTAAAATAGGGAGCTCACTCTCAGTTAGGTGTATGCAGCTTCAACTCAGAACAATTGTGTCAATTGGGATGTATTTAATATCTTCACTTTTCTTCATTCCAGAATTGTTTTTTAAACTTTTTTTCTCATTATATAAATACAGAAAACATAAGATACTCAGGGTATGCTCTAACTGCTGTGAAAAATCAAACCATGTGTAAACACAGAGTTAAACTCTGTGTGTATGAGAGAATATGTATGTATTGTATGTATTGTGATTACCCTACCAGCCCAGTGTGTCATTAGTTTGGCCTGGTCAGACAGACAGTGCTCTGTGTGGGATTATAGCATGGGCTTGTGAGTAAAAGTGGGACAGAGGGATAGAAGGACAGCCGTGTAATCAATGTAAACTCATTTATTGTATAAACAAGCATCTCTTCTTGATCCAGATGGATTTTCCTTATGGATAGGTGGTGGTGTGGCCTTTCTTTTGGGCAGATGGGTTTATCAGTCTGATCTAGTTTTTGAAAATATGAGAATTAGGTTTGTAATCATGTTCTTTTATTTGTCTGGCTCTCTGTTCTTAGAGGGGTGTGCCCACAGTGACTGATGAGCCCCAGCAGTCCTGCCTTGCTCCACACTGGTGCCAGCCAGTTCCCAGTGCTGCACATGAGCTCTTACTGCAGGGCCAGGCACAGGTGAGACACCCTAAACACAACACTGCTCTGATGGGTCAGACAGGGAGTCAGTTTGGCTTAAAGAGTGTTGAAAAGCCAGGTCCTGTAGGTAGGCTCCACTCTCTGATACACTGTTTGCTTACTGCTCATTGTAGACCAAACCAGCCTTTTCAACATGAAGATATTTTGCTCTTAATGGTGATGTACAGTCTCATACAGCAATGGCACCATACAGCAATGGCACCATGTAACTCAAATCATGGCTTATTTCATTAAGATTAATTCTCCCCAAAGTGCACATCAGATTTCTCCATCCTTCCACTTATGTCTGGGGAGAAGTGCCACATTCTCAGAGGTGAAAATCATTCCAACTACCTGCCCACATTCTCCCATGCACCTTGCTACCTATAACCATACTGCTTCAGGACATGTTCCTGTGTGAAATTCCTAAATAGGTATATCTTGGAAAAGCCAGAACAGGTTCTTGAGACACACCAGTATGTGCATTCTGATCACCCAGGGATGCTGGAGGAACTGAGGAGCCATTGTAACAAGGCAGAAAGCATCTCAACACAGGAGAAGGGGAAGGTGCCATTCTTCATCTTTATCATAAATTAGCTCTCAAATTAAAAAATGGAAGAGGTGCAGTTTTTATTTTTTTCATGAGATGGTGTCCAAGATACAGGGATGACTGCAGCGCTGGGCCCAAATACCCGACTACTCTCAAAACAAATGATGCACAGCATAGCAAACTGCAAAAGCCAAAACCAGCCTTTCACACGCTCTCAAATTTGATGTACAGCAAGACATGGAGTGTGGCACGGAGCAGGTAAGGGAACAAACAAGTCAGTGTCAAGAACATGTAAGTCAATATTGCAACCAGTAACTGTTAAATAGATACAGAGTTAGGTTCCTCTACCATGCTCTGATCAAATCTGTTGTTATTCTGAACACTTAGTGCCCTGTGTTGTGTGCCAGGAAGGACTGTGCTGGGCTCACCCTGCATGTCAGCTCAGCCTCACAGAGCTGCTTGCTCACAGCTCTCAGTGGAATAGGAGGAAGAACTGGCATGGCAGAAATGAGAAAAGTCATGCCTTGAGATAAAGTACAGAATAATAAGTAAAGGGTTTAAAAAAAAGGATTAAAAAAAAAAAAAAAGACAAATCCAAACCAAATAACCCAAAGTGATGCAAAAGCAATCACTTCCCACCAGCTGACTGCTGCTGACCCAGCCCCTGAGCAAGAACCCCTCAGAAACCTCACCACCCCCCATTGCTGAGCATGGCATTGGATGTAATGGAATGTTCCTGGGATCAGCTGGGGTGAGTTGGGGTCAGATGTCCTGGCTGTATCCCCTCCTCTCGTTCACCCCCACCTCCTCACTGGAGGCAGTGTGAGAATGAGAAGGCCTTGTGCTGTACAGGCAATTCATCTCAGCCAGAACCCACACAGTTCCATAACTCTGTGCTTGTGCAGTCTTAGAGGTTTAAATTTGGATTTCCTCTTGGCCACAGAATGAGTTGGGTCTTTGATGATGTCCAGAGAAAATGTTAGAGCCCTTCCTGAGATTCATACAGCCCTGACTGGATCTTGCAGAGAAGAGCAGAGGGTCAACTCAGTGTCCTACAGCCTGGAATCACCTTTTGGTCTCTATTCCATGTTGGAAAGCAAAAAGGCAGGTTTTGGCATGCTCAAAGGGGCAAAGAAACTCAAATATCTGCTTTATTGCCCGTTGTAAAATGAAGCTTAATGATTTATTTTTCTTTTGTATGTCACACTCGATATCACTTCCCCTCAGCCTGCTGGGTGGTGTGCACCAGCCATGACGAATGTGGATCAAAAGAAATTCTTTCAAGCCTAATCGGTTTTATTCCTTAATTGACCTGAAGGATGCTAAAACAAATAAACTAAAATTTAGCTGATTATTGCGTGCTCTGCTGTGCTTGTGTTGAGGAGATTTTTCTTGAAACACTAAAAAGTCTACTAATTCAGAAAACCATCCTTAGTTTGAAGCCTGACAAAACAAACAAATTAGGACAATTACAACAACAAGAGTAAGTGCATAAATTTTGAAGCACAAGGAGTACATAAATAATTTGTATATATTTTAAGAGTAGTTATGAAGACATGAAGCTACCTGGAAATTATAGGTTAAAATGCAATATAGATATACCAGAATAGATGGCACCAGGCTGTCCTGATAGCTCTTCCCAGTTTTCCAAAGAAAGGCAAAGATATGAATCTCATGTGGCTTTCCATAAACACTGCATTATCAACTAATTTCTTTTGTGAAATGTGCTTGACGTTTCTATACAAGTCCTTACATTTTAGATGAATGGATTCTGTCAGGTTCTATTAATCAAGAACTCTCCTAGTAGCCTTCCTGTAGCCCAAAGGCACTATATGGATAAGTACTAAGGCATAGAAGACGATATAGAGGCCCAGAGAAGTTGGCTTTAAGTCACAGGGTGGATCAAGTGCTTCCTTCCCCTTGTGTAGAAAGAAAGCTGGATAGAAAAGAAAAATACCTCTTTGTATTAAATACAGATTTCTGATCACAATAGTATAATTTCTTTTAGAGATATGACTGGTATTTTTTAACATTGGACATACAGTTGTAATTATTTTTCTCCTTAAAGGCGTACAATTTAAAAGAATAAGACTTTGGCTAGTTATACAAGAATGAATGAAATGAAATGCCTGAATTGCATGCTAACATACTCTCACTCGTGCAGCATATTTTTGTCTTATTCTGCCACAATAATTACAAATTCTCTGAACCATATAAACAATCATGGACTATTCGGAAAAAGAAGAAATTATGTGTTTTGAGAAAAGTGCTAGAATGATGCAAGGAAGGAAGACATGGTCTTCCCTTCCCTACCTTTTCTGAGCATTTTTATTCATAGACACAGAAGATTTGCCAGATTATATAAATTGGTACACAATGTGAAATTAAAGATTGTCTGTTTTTGTGGCTTTGAAACTATTACTTGTATCTTGCTTATGGGAGGAGACAAATAGTGAGGAGGTAGAACAAACTGTCCACAAAATTGTCAGGTAATAGAGCTTTCCTCAAACATAATTGCAATTGCTCTAGTTCATTAGTCACAATATTTGCTTGAAAAAATAGCAGACTGAAATGATTTGATGTAAATAGTTGTGGCAGAAATTCTTTTCTCTGCAGACAAATCAAACTTGCCTTTTGTTATACAGTAGTTAGTTTTTGAAGCTCTGCATTATTTGGAAAAAAAAATCCATTCACTGGAATTTCTTATATTCCTGTCTATTGATGTCCACAATTTATTATAAGTGCATTCTCATCCTATCTGGATCAAGAAAAATCTAAAATTCAAAAACAGAATCAGTAAGAGTAGGCCCAGTAAAGATCACAAGCTTCATTACGTTCTTCTTGCATTACACTTTTTATTTCCTTAAAAATGACACAGAAAAGAGACAAGTTTACAAGGGGTTTTGGAGGGAAATCAGCCATACAGAGGCTGCTATAGCAGACTAGTGACAGACAGCAGAAAGACCTGGAATCCTACAATCCAGTGAATTACAGTGGAATTTCCAAGTATCTCATGAAGTCAGTCACAGCCCCAAGGACTCTTTTACCTTCTGCAAAGCAGCAGTGCTGCAGTAACAAGAGCAAACCTCATCTTTCTATCCCTCCTTACTTCCTGGGGGATGAAATCTTGATGCTCAGGCCAGTCTGCTAGAGCAGGAAGGGAGTGGATGAGAATAATTCCTCTCTGATCCTGAAAATAAAAACTAGGTGGACCTAATGCTTGGCAAAGGAGCAGCTGGCCAATCACAAGCACAGTTATTCATTTGTGCCCTTTTTTAGTGCTGGTCCAGAAACCCACTTCTAGGGTGGAAATTATGATTTATTTTCTATGAAATCACTGATCAACAGTGTGAGGAAAATGCTTTTGTTTTACATGGGGAAAAATGGTTATGTGGCAAGAATCACCACTGAGAGAGGGGTTTTACATTGCCATACAAAATAGGTAGGATAGATTAATTAGTGCTTTGGGCATTAATTATATTCGGGTTGATAATTCTAAGAAAAAAGCTGCACAAGAACACTGTGTATATTTCCACTGGAGAATATTCCATAACTGAAATCTGTAAGCTACTGCCACTTCTTTCTTTCATTGTCTGAGTTTCATGTTTTGAGCACAACTCTGGAAGGGCAAAAGACTACTTCAGTGGAGACAGGTGCTCTTCAAAAAGCTCAGAGTGACTGTGTCTTTTTCACTTTCTAATTTTTAATCTCTGGAGATGCCAGGTATCTCCCATGCAAAAATGGAAAGGACCTCATCCAGCCAGCGTAGTCACTTGGGTTGCCCACAATACTTTTCCTTCCTAACACCAGCTAACAAAATCTCAGCTGCTGCTGGCACACAGAAGACAAATGTGAGATACAAAATGAAGAATTGAAGGCCAGTCTATGCACTTCCTATTCCTGCATGCTTGCTTGGAACAAGGCATATTGCAAATGCTACAGTGTGGCTGCAGCTTACAGTCTTTTGGAAGTGTAAAAACTCAACGTTTGAGAGACAGAAAAGGCACTGGCTTGTAAATCATGAACAGTACACGTCCTGGGGTAATAAACAGTCACTGAGACAGCTGCTGTCATAACAGATGAGCAGAAAGAGATATTGCTACAACAGCAGCTCTTGTCTTCCTAACTGCATACATGAAAAAATCCAACTATTTCTAAGCAACAAATAGAAAGTAATACAAGTTATTTCTTCAATACTTCAAATGTAGCTCATCTGTTCCCTAGTGAGTTGTCCAGACTCCCAGTTCATATTATTATCCAGGAGCAATGTGGAGTAGGATGCAATTTAGCTAGTAGCCTCAGGTCCAAAAATGACTGCATTCAAAGCATATGTTTTTGGACTCCCCATACATCCCTCACATTAAACATTATAGCATTTAAAAAATGCATCTTTCCTGTCACAGAATACCATTAACTGGAAGAGGAATATGGTCATAACTGTCATAGTCATTAATCCCACAGTTAAAATTGCCACCTGTCTACTGCAGTCAATGGAAGTATTCAGGACAATTACAGATGGAGTCCATGAAGAATCTATTGCCTGTTTTGGAGACGTGGTACCATGTGGTGTAGTCCATGACAACTTTAACATAAACTAGTCTAGTGTTTCTAAGTGTGTGCAGAACACTGGAATCCCTCCTTCCAGTTTTCATTCATTCTTTCAGAGAGAAGTCTTATGGTGAAATCTCCTTCTAACTTCAGCACCATTTTCAATTAAGCCTGTAAATACTTAGTTCCAGTATTTGAGAGTTATTTGAAGGGCATTTAAGCCTTAAAATGCATTTATTTTCTCTTTAGTGTCTTTTGCAGATGCCTGTTAGATAATCCAGGAACAAAACTGCTGATTTATAGAGAAACACTGCACGTCACTGGTCTGATTTATTGGGTAGCCTCTGCTTTGTTAGTTCAGCTAAACAGGAATGGTATTTTAGGGAACAGAAGTGCCAAAAAACATTGTTCATCATTAAAAATCTAACTTTAGGAGCAAGTTGAATTACTGAGGTGCCAAAGTAGCAGAGTTATGTCATATCCTTTTTTTTATGGCCAGGTTAGATTATTGAACCACAGAACTCCAAGGTTAGCCTGGCTCACGTGTGTGTCTCTATGCCTGTCTCAAGCAGGTTTGATGGTCTGACTGTAGGTTTCCCATTATTGTGACTGGTTCTGGCATTATGGCACACTCCATTTTATGTATCTCCTGTTCAAACTATGAATAAGTAGCAAAATGTGGTACTCTTCATAAGCAAATCCCTTTTCTGTAGTTGTATGGGTTATATCTGAGAGTGTAGATGTGACTATCTATGAATTCTCTATTTTCTAAAGAGGCTTGATTTTATTCAATTTTTTTTAGACTATTTTATTTTTCTGAATCTCAGCTTTTAAATAAAAATGCTCTTTCATGTCTTTATTGGTCATGATATCTAATATTCTTTAAATGTACAAATTAGAAGCTTAATTTTTTTTAATGATTAGCATTATAGCTGTCAATCTTGCACTGAATTTGGTTGAAGTATCACAGTAGTATAATTTTTCAGAGACATAAAAACCCCAGTTATGTTAAACTTTTTAACTCATTCTCTAAGCTTTTTTCATAAAAAGAATTATTTTCTCACTTATCTTAGTTTTCACTGTCTCATATTCTTAGTTTTTGTATAATTTTTCTAAGAACACTGATTTCTTTACAATTTTATGTATTTATTTTAAAAAGTAACCAATTGGGGAGGATGGCTTATGTAAGTACATATATATATCTCTATATAGTGATATATCTGATCACCAATATCTCTTTATATAATTATAAACTGTGCATCTATACCTCTCTCTATAAGCTCTGTTGAGGGTTTTCATCTCTATGCAATTCATTCAGTATTTTCTCCCATTTGCTTATTTACTAATGTTTCTAACACTCCAGTGTTTAAGTCAGTTTTTCTACAATTTTACTCTTTCCTGCTTGAGTAAGAGCAGTAGGTGACTGCAAGACTGATTTCATTGTCAGTCAAAACAACAGTAGCTATAATTATTTTCTAAGCATATATTTATTGTTTGCTTCCATGAGTCCCGTTCTTGATCATGTAAACATGTGTTATTGAACTTCATGAGCAGATTAATTCATGTCTGTACTTCCCTGTGTATTGGAGTGTGATCAGAAATTACAAAACTCCATGTGTGTTTAATTTTTGAAAAATACCCTAAAGAAATTTGGAGGAGTTCAGTCTTTTTATCCCCATTTGACACTTAGTGGTACAATGTTTCTGTCACGAAGAGAATGGCGATATTACAAAATAAGCTTTTCTACATAGCATTTTCGGTATTTTGATGGGATTTTTTTCACTGTATTGTTTTAGTTGGTCAAATCTCCACCATATGCAGAATAATTACTACCTGCATGAGTTATTTTTGAGACTTTCAACTTGAGATTTGGAGATACGCTTTGGTGCGCAGGATTAGTTGTCTCTGAGGCACTCTAATCAGTAGTTCCTAGAAGGTAATATGGTTTCTTGATGAGGTGTTTTCTGCATTAAGATACCTGTCACCTTCTCAGACATTGCTACTTTTTCTGGTGGTATCTAACAACAGTTCAGACATTTGTGGGGGTGCCACAGGACCAGCAATGAAGTGATTTGCTCATTTACATCAACAAGCCCATAAGAGAGGTAAACAATTGCCAGGATGGCTGTGCATAGAGTCCCAACGACTAGATTGCACAGCCTGCCTTAAATTTGCATGTGCTACTATAAATATTTTAAACCCTGAAACCAACCAATTCTTTTTTCAAAAGTAATTGGCAGGGATGCAGTATACATTCTCAGGTAGGTGCAACAGATCCAGCATCATGTGTTTATATTTGAGTTTCTGCCCATTTAAGGGATTGTTCTGTGAAATTAACAATTCTTACACTCAAGATGCCAAGGCATTTTGCCCTGCATAATTGAAGTGGTTGCCAGAGAAATGGCAAAAATACTTATAATTTTGTATAGCACACTAAAATGCAGGCTCACAGCTGTCTACACTAAATGTCTGATGCTGTCTCAGCTCTAAGTGAGAGAAAGTGAATAATCACCTCATACATACATGAGCCCTGTTTCAAGGTTTCATTCTTGTACCAAGCGTCAGCAACCACTGTGCCCAACCCCCTTGGATGCCCTGCTGCAGAGAGGGGAGCTCATTTTTCAAACACTGCTTGCCCAGTGTTGCCATCCGTGTGTGTGAGCTACCTGCACTGCTCTGAGCTGCTCATTGCCAGTGTTGAGCACACCTGAGACATTTTCCTCTGTGTTCTCTGAACCAAAAGGGGATTTGCCAGTAGTACTTCTTAAATGGCAAGTCCTGATGCTCTGAGGCTCTTGCAGGGACTGACAGATATTTGTGAAGTTTAAAAAGACTGCAAAAGACAGATACATAATTTTAAGAAATTGTGGTCACGGTTCAGAGGTCTCACAAGGGCAGAGGATCAATAAAAATTTAAATTATTCTCTGAAAAAGCTTGAATAACTTTACAGAGCATTGTTTCCTCTTGTGCTTTTTTACCCCACATTTTGGGGAGCTTTGAACTCTGCTCTAAGCCACATCATTCATGCAATACTGACACTAAAACAATTGCCATTTTGAGCACAGGCACAAGATACACTGAGATGGCATTTCAGCAGTTGTTTACATCCTTCAGCAGACAGCAATAGCCCCTGATCAGGCTTTACCACCCAAGCCATATCATACATCAAACAGCCAAGGGACACACATGGCAGCTCAGTCTTGTTACAGAGGCAGTGGTAGCCGAGGGGTGCAAATGCTGACCAGGAGGGCAGGACTGGAAGCCTTGGCAAGTGGTGTTGCCCTACATGAAATTTTTTTCACCTCAGGAGATGCTATGGAAAGAGGAGACCACCTCACAGGGCAGTCTTCACTCAAATGTTCAAGTATTTCAGATATTCTTCCAGTTGATAGCAGCATCTGCGCAGTCAAGTTCAGTGAAAGTCATCTTGCCAGTTAGTCTTCCAGAGCCTGGGTCACCTATTCAGGTGGGTCAGCTACCTGCCTCTGGCACAGCAAAATACTGCAGAAGGAAGTAGGAGAGAGCTTCAGCTGCTTGTGATTCTTTTCCCTTCTTCTGCCACTCTATTTCTGTCCTGTGGGAGAAGAAAATGACATTTAGCAAGAAAACAGCTTTCTGTGCCTTGTAGCAGCATGTGTGAGTTCTCCACAAAGATTATGCACGTGTTTTTGAAACATGCTCTGTGTGTGTTGTATTGAGGCCACAGCATATGATCATTCCTTTTCTGCTAAAGGGAAGGTAAGTAAACAACCACACAAATATGAGAACAGCAATGCTGAGAAATCAACCCATGGCACACAAGGATAATATAAGCAGAAATATTGTCCCGAGAGTGATTATTATTCAGACCATTTACAAGAAATCTCCTATAAAGTTCAGTGTGTAAATTATTTTCATTTACAGGAATGGCAGGCTGAGCTTTTAGAAAATAGCTCTGAACTAGGCTGCGTGGTTGTCTGTGGAAAAACCAGCTGGTGGATCTCAAATTTGGTATTTTAGTTTCCCCCAGCTTCAACATTTATGATTCTTCCTGATACTAATATATGCAATTCAGGTTTCATTTCTGTGCTGAAAATAGAGAGTAAAATTACATCCAGGAGGCATTGGTTCATTGCCTTGAGACTTGCAAGAAATTAGTTTAAAAAGCAGTCTAACAAGGGATCTAGCTTTCACATCCCTCACATTAACTGAACAAAATTCCCATTAATCAATGAAATATTTGAATAAAACACATTATTGGCAAGGCTCATAGTAATTTATAAATCCTGGCTGTCAAACAGGGATACAACAAGAGGAGGAATACTAGGCAGAAAATTTTGGTGTGTTTTCAGAATAAAATTTACACTACAACAGTACCTATAATTGAGAAGTTTTCTAGCCAAATCCACCCATAGTCCTATGAAAAGACAAGGATTAGATTTCAAAGGCTATAGAGACACCCTGACTTGAAAACAGGATGTAAGTCATGTAAAAGGAAAGACTCACATTGTACTAATAGCTTCTATTATTGTGAAGTAATTTAGGTCAGACAGAGATTATCTTTCACTGTTCAGAAGCATCTTTCACTGTTAATCTCACCATTTGTGTTCTGTGAATGTCAGATTCATAGGTATAACTGTGAACTAAAATACTGTCCTGGAATAAACTGAAATCCTAGACAATTTTCAGCATTTTTGCTGAGTGTTGCAGTGTAACAAACCCTCTGAGTGTTGTTGATTCCAGAAGAATTGGGGCATTAGAGAAAAAAAGTTAAGCTAACAGCCCTACCTAGGAAAATAAGGATGGGTAGCCTTATTTTAGGCTAAAAATTTTTCCTGGATAACTCTGAAAAATCTGTTCATGCAAACGTTTTACCTTATTTGAAATGACACGTTACTGTTTTGTAAGTGGTGCTGTTTTAAGTAATGGCTAATCAATAGCTGTATTAACTTTCCAGAAGACAGAACCACAATGGGTTCCAGATGGGCTGGGGGTACGTGGTGTGTGATCTTGAAGCCCAGTTTGGAGGAACTGGTCTTGATTGTTAACTGCACTAAATGCTGAAAATGTTTATTAATTGGGAAAGAATGATGTAGAAAGATTTGATTTGATGGCACTTCTCCAAGAAAGTTTTAAAGAAATGAAGGACATTTATTTTAATTCTTGTCAAAGCCCAGAACAAAATGGACCCATTTAACTTTCTGTTTTCCACTAAGGTTAAAATGGCACCTCTGCTAAGTTATTTAATTATTTCTACACAAAATCTCAGTTTCATCAAAGTTCACATGTGCCAACAAGAGAAGGAATACAGTACTCATCAAATGAAAAATTAAACTATAGTGTAGACATGTTCATGAAGGCCTTAATCTATAAAACATGAAGGCAATGTTACTCTAACTTCTACCTTGACTTTGTTCTCTTTTGATCGAAGACATTGATATTTAGGTATAGATATTAGCCAGAAATGCCCATTCAAGTTTTTTTTTAACTTGGTGTCTTTATTAAAGCTGGTCATTATTTGGCAACAAAGGAGATGGTTGATGTTTCCAGCTGGCATTTTAATAAAGCATTATAAGAGTAACTGAAGGACAGCTATTGCATCTGAAAATCTTTGCTGTTATTTTAGCAGGCTCCAGTACAGCTGTTAATGCATCACATCCTGCTGCTGCCAGGACAAGGCCATTTCCTGCCAGAAGTTACAGGGAAGTAGCTCAGACATGATATAAATCTTACAAATGTTAGAATAATCTAATATCAGCCTCTACAATTTACATTTTATAATCACTGTAAACATCTGGTGCCTCTTAAAAGTTGCATTGCTTTGTCAGGAACTCTTACCAATATGAAGTCTTAATCTGCAAATCTCTAGGCAAAGGAACAAACTCCCTTCAGTGTTACATCTGTGACCTCCATGGATCAACTGATCACTGCTACAGCTGCCACTTGAGTTGTGATGCTCAACTGGATCTTCTTGACCACCCCAAATACTGTATTCTAGTTCTGCTTCGTTTGCCATTACTTTTAGATTTGTTTTTCACTGTTTCCATCATCCATAATTAACTGCAAATTTTGCCTCATGCTTGAGCTGTGTTTGGTGGAGTTGGGAAGTAAGCAATTAACTTGTTATACTGACTTCCCACACCTCAATCAGTGACTTAAATTGAGGTAACTTTCCACACCTGCGTCCCGACTGCAAATTTACATTAATTTGACATTTTGTCCTCATCAAGAAGGTTTTCAATACTCAATCTTTATTTAATAGCAATCTTAAATTCTTTTTCAAGTGCATTGCAGCTTCAGTTTAATCATTTGGACAGAACTATGGCTAAGGTTTGGTTCTATTCCAAACAAAATAGATTCCTCAGGCTCTATTCTTGCACTGGTCTGACGTGTTGAATGCAACTGGTTGTTATTTGCGGCTGGCTGACAGCTGTAATACATTTGTAGCCTTCACTACTGCAATGTGTCACTGGCAGGAAACTTTTAGCAAGGAGCATAGCTGGAGCCATAACAAAATATTTCAGTGATTCTGTTAACACTCAGTGCACTGCACCTCACCCCGTGAGTCTGTTCAGCATTGAGAACTCCTTCGTGTGCTGAGGGAGTAGGGCTGGGCAGCATCATCAGAGCCACAGCACAGCAGGAAAACCAGGAAAACAAAACCAGAGATCAAAAGGATGGGTTCAGACTGCCACTGTCCTCCAAACAGCCTGGAGTGGAAGTAGGACACAGGTAGAGGTGCAGGCATGGAGCATCCTCCTGGCCCACTACCACTCTGCACCATTTCTCCTGCTGCTTTTCAACAGGGTGTGACCTGGGATTCATATGTATAATTGTATTTAGGCTATTCAAAATACAAGGTAAAACCTAGGAGGATTTGGCTGTGTATTGACTGGATATGACCTTCATAGTTTCAAATATTTTTTCTATGATTAACATGCAGTTTATAATGTATTACTGTATTCTTCTTATGAACTAGTAGAACTTTTGTTCTTTTTTTTTCCTTAAATATAAAGCATATGAAGGATTTTTTTCCTATTTAACTGTCTCTTTTCAAGAAGTCATTTCTCTCATCTGATGCAAAAAAAGGTTTAACATGATGAAAGCACCTGAACAGCAGATTTTGTTTCTCTTCTGAGGTAGTTCATTCAACGTTAAGAAATGTGAGACAATCATAATTTCAATTTAACACACTTATCTTTTTTCCATTATCCTTCTTTTATATACCCCTGTTTGAGGCATATGCTCTGTTCTTTTGTTTATATGCTTAGTTCAGTTTGTAGCTCCAGCTAAAATAAGATGCAATGAAAAGTTTTATTCTAGTTTACATTTTTGTATGCTTTTAGTCTAACTTAAGCTTACTTAAGTAAGAACTGTTCCTAAATTAAAACAGAACAAGATTTTTGTCTTCATTCCAATTGCTTATTTTGCTTTTAGTTGCGTTTTAACATTGTGAGCTTAGAGAGTACTATAATTCCATTAAATGCCTGAATTCCATTTCCAATGCTGTTCCTGTGCAACTATTATTTAATGCTTATATGCACTTCGTTTAAATAGGTGACAGGAAAAGTATTTAAATCATGACTACTTACTCCAATTAACTAGGTAATGAGTGAAATAATGATTAATGGATAGAAGGCATGAGAGGAATTCTAAATGCTTTCTAACGATTAATGAAAAGAAGTGTGCTAAGCTGTACAAAGAAGTGACAACTGCTAGATATACCCTGGGGACTGCTGGGTGTCAGGCACAGTCCTCAGTGTGTTACATCTTTCTTGACTCACATGATTCTAGATCTCAAACTGACTTGAGCAGCTTTTGAGGAAAAACATATTACCAGCTGAATACCCCAAAACAGCCTGCTGGAACAAAATGTCCTCATTGAAAATTTCAGTTTACTACTTTTAAGGGCAAAAGTTGTGTAATATTATCCAAAGGCTGATACCCTGTTTCACTTGATTTAGGTTAAGATAACTGGTGTGGAAAGTATTTGTTTACAACTTCGCAAACTGCCAGGACAGCTACACAGATACAAGTAGTCTTATAAATGATATCAATGGGGAAAAAAAGAAAGAAAAAGGTGCTTCTATCTTTTGGTACCAAACAAAAAGAAAAGAAAACAAAAAACCCATGAAGTCTGCCTGCAGACAATCTGTTTTAGGCTCTATGCTGGCCCACACAATCAGAAACTTCTCTCTTCAGCCAGGTTTTATGTCAGAGGTTACATTTATCAGAAAAAAAATTATCAGAAAAAATCTTTATTGACCCCTTTCTGGAAGTTTTCCATCTTTGACATTCTTGGAGATTGCTGTGATGCTTCTCCCCTAAACGAAGGACTTTCTCACCCCTTTCAACAGAGCTCCTTTTTTCAGACACATCCTGCCCTTTATTGTTCTATTATGTTGGTTATTAATAAAAAAGTAAACATTTCCCAGCCTGTACCTGGTGAGGTATGAGGTTTGTGTACTTGACAGGCACGCTTAATACAAACATGCAGATGAGATTCACCCACGCCGTGCATCACTGGCACCTGGCTGAGAACAAACAGTGTGGGAGGCACCTCCTTTGGGGTGATATTTGCATTGTGATGACTGAACTCCAGATCCTATCTTTCAAAGGTGTGGCAATAACAATATAACTTCAAATGCAGCAAGCTCCAAGGTGTACCTCAGGCAGAGTGCCCGATGAAGAAGGTAACTAGAGAAATTATGATGGCAGCTGCAAAGGAGGTTGTGCACTGAGTTTCTGTGACTTTAGCTACTAAAGCTCTTGAGGTGTGTCATGGCTCAAAAAGTTAAATTTTTGCTCTACTATCAGAATAGTCATACAGGGGAAATACAGAGGAAATAAGATTTACTTTACTTGGAAGACTTTTCCTGAAATATATGAAACCTTTTAGGGAGACAAACAAAATCCAGAGCACTCAGCAATGGGATGTCCTATCTAGAGCACATTCCATCTATGAAGGAATGAAGAGACAGTTCTACAGATCACCAGTCATTGCTAAGTATTGTACATTAAATAGGTAGAATCCAGTTATCTACTCTGGAAATAACTTTTTGTGTGTGTTCAAGTGTCATCTTTTAAACACTACAGAAAAACTAGTGACATTCATTGAGCCATTTGTTCTTTGTCTCTCTCATATAACAGGTATTTTCACAGTTCACTTTGCCATCTCATAATTTTAATTTCACTTCTAAACTGTTAAACATTTCTGATGCATGCACATTATCACAACTCTTGCACCCTGTTTCACATTGGTTTGATAATAAGTTACGCTGTCCTGTGGGAAAGTAGGAGAAAACAGAGAGATACAAACTGCTCTTCAAAGTATTTATTTTCTTAACCTGAGGATTTGATAAAGGAAAACTCTTTCCACAAAACTGCTGGATCATGGGAGCAAAAGGAAGAGGAAGGCAAATCAGAAAGTGTGCCTTCATTATAGAAGGTGAGGGAAGTGGTAGCAGCGACGAAGCAGTGACATCACTCAGGATTACTCCTCTGTAACTGGAAGAGAGGATGCTGGAGCAGTTTCTGCTCTTCCTTTGTCTCCTAGCAGGGACTGTGCTGTTATCTACACTTCCCTGTTATCTTGTGTTTTCACTGTGTACAGGATGGTTTCCATACATAAGATACATCTCTGCTCTCTTTGCAATTCCCAGCTCCCCAAGCCAGCTTTTCCCAGCTCCCAAGGCTGCATTCCTGCACCAATGAGTCATCGACCTTCTGTGGTTTGTGTTCCCACCCCAGCTGGAGCCTCTGCTCTGCCTCCCTGGCACTCTTGGGGGCTTTGTGATGTTACTGCGAAATGCTACAGGCTTTTGGCATGCAGTGACAGATCTTCAAAGGGCAATAGTATCCCAAAGCTCAGTATTAACATAGAGCACTCCAGAGAGAAATTCAAAGTGGTGAAATTAGAATTTCACTCCTGAACCCCTTTCTGAAGGACCCCAGCTCTGACTGTTGGTGTGAGAAGAAGCCCAAGATGTTAAGTCTCCGTAGGTTATATCAGCCTTTGAATACACAGCCCACGTCCATCATCCCCTACCTAGTCCCTCCATAGCCTTGCAAAGGAAGTGTGTCCTGAGCAGAAATCACTGCAGGATTGCTGAGCAGCACTGACAGCCTCTATGAGCAGTAAACTCTCCCCTAAACTAGTTCAACCAAAAAACTGAATTCAATTATTTAAAAAGCAGAGAAACACTTGAAGAACACACTTTAATCCCAGTAAAATCAAAGGAGTGAATTTTTCTGGCTGGTCATGTCACAGTATCACTACAGTCTTTGTAGGGGTTCTTGAAGCACTTTTAAAGGACAGAGAGGTATGCAGTAACTGTTTTCAGTCATTGGTCACTCTGCTGCTACTTCTGAAAGACTTTAGGACAGACCTTCTCACTGAGCTTTTCTCACTTTATTCACAGCTTACTTTCCTAGAGTACTTACACTGCTGTTCATTTCTGTGCTTAGTTAATGAACTTCTTGTCTCTGACTCTAAGCTTCCACCTTATTTAATATCAAAGTGCCCCAAGCTTTTGATCAGTTCTCATAAACTATAAGTTGGTTTTTAAAGGGATAAGATGAAAAAAGAGATGCTAAATTCTCGTATTATGTAACATTTATAAAGTAGTTATGCTGTTTTCTGAAATCGGAGCCAAGTATCAATGGGTAACTTAAATTCCTATATGCTAAAGCACCCCAAATGCCTTTTGATTTCTAAGCTGCAATTTGTTATGTCACTTTTTAATATTCCTTCTGCTTGTGTAGCAACAAACCTGCCTTTATGTAAGAAATGCCTATTACTGTTTTTGATGGTAAAATCACTATCAATAACTCATTATTTAATTCTAGTTTACAGATCCCTAGCAACATCTCTCTGATGCTCCTGTCCTTTTTGACAGGCAGAAGATAATTTGCATTGTGCACCTAATGCACAATACAAATTAAATCTGAAGACAGAAGCACAAAACTACAGCAGCCTAAGAGTATAAAAATGGCACATTAAGCCAATGGTCTTTCGAACCCACCAATCTGTAGCAACCAACAGCAGATGTCTTGTGCAGAATACAAAACCCAGTGGTCATGGAGGGGTATTTTCAGAGAGCGGTGCCCCTTAACTTAGTCCTCTGCGGATATTTCTTCTTGCATTTGCCCAACCACTTATTGAATCCATACACACTTTTGCATTGAACAACACTAGAGTTTTTATAGCTTATTTACTCATTGAGTGGAAGATCATCTGTTGTTTGTTCTGCATCTGCTGCCTGCTTGCTTTGTTTGGGAGTAATACTGCTGTCCCTTGAACTATAAACTACAATTGTTCTCCATTTATTCTCTGTGTTGCTAATGGCTGCAGAGGCCTCCACTGTATTCCCTTCTCAGCAGTTTCTTTCTCGTGCTGGTACTTGCTCCTCACAGAGCTGGTCCAGACTTTGATCATCCCTGCTGCCTTTCTCTGAACCCATTCTAGTCCCTGGGATAGAAGAGTCATAACACCCCAGAATACCCAAGGTGCAGGCACTTGGGGTTCATATAGGAAAAAAATAATGTTTCCTGTTGTGTTCTCTATTCCTTTCTTTGTCATTTCTAGCATTTGATTTGTTTTTCTGACCTGAGCACTTGACCACCTTGACATTGTAATAAAATTCTCAATTCCAGTAGCAGAGAGGTTATTATTTTATATATAAGATTTTCCTATGTGAATCATCTGCACTTTACTACTTTTCTCACTCTTGGTTTTGTTCCCAATACTCATGGCCTTTGTCCCAAATAATTCAGTGATGATTTTGAAAATCTTGTTTTGGTTCAGATCATTTTCAGCTACTGCCTGCTTTACATGTTGGAAGTACATATCCAATTATTTGATGTAAATCAAAGCTTCCAGGCTACTACTCAATTTAAATTCTCCTTCACAGGCATGCCTAATTTGAATAGAAAAGGTTAATATCCCCTCTTTTTATGCAGAGACATATTTCAATTCAACCAAGTTTTCATCACACAAGACAGTCCTATGATTTCTACCTTAGACAATATGC
Source organism: Acridotheres tristis (assembly GCA_037013685.1). Classification (NCBI taxonomy): domain Eukaryota; kingdom Metazoa; phylum Chordata; class Aves; order Passeriformes; family Sturnidae; genus Acridotheres; species Acridotheres tristis. The sequence goes on along the minus strand of CM072888.1, from coordinate 58,759,618 downwards.
AGTTCTTTTTTAAAAATAAAATGCTCTTATACTTTTTCCCTCTGAGATTTCCATCAGTATTTTTTTGTAAAGTTAGATTTGTCATCTTTTATTCTATTTCCACTGCTTTTGTCATTGAAAATCCTTCATAACTATCTACTTTTCCTTCCGTAGCATGCATGTTCCACTTGGAATCTACTAGATATGAAATTTCCCTATTTTCTGGATTCTTGCTTTTTACAAAACTTACGTTGTCATCTGACAACCTGCACTTGGTCATGCTGCATTGTTTTTTTTGGAGTCAGGAATCTGAGGCAATGCAGAGTTCACAGACCTGTATAACATGCTACACTGACACTAATTCTCCTTGTCATTGCCTCTCTTGTGCATTAATGCCTTAAGCATATGGATGTGCAATACATTCTCTTCTGTCAGTGCCACAGAACTGGAAATTGCAACAAAGGCTTTTTCTCTTTTTGTCCTGTCTTCTTCCATGATTAACACCTTCTGTTCTGACCAAAAATTCACCATTAACTGCTTGGTGATAGTACTAAACACTCATTAAAGAAACCTCTCTGGGGAAAAAGGCCATCAACAATTTTGAAGGCACAACGTGTGGTATTTCAACAGGAGAGGAAAAGACAGATATTTCCTGTCCTCAGGTTGTGGATAAGAGTCAACACACTGAAGCAATATTATACCTGATATATATATATATATATATATATATATACCTGAATATGTGCAATTATATGCTAAAGAGGTGGCAAAAAGGTTTTGGAATTGATTTAAATTTTTTATGACCATCTAAAATTTCTCTACTTGCAGTACTCCAGTGGAGGTACACAGCACTATGAAATGAGTATATTTTTCCATTTAACTGTTTTCAGGCTTTCAGGCCACTTAGAATTCTGATTCAGACAGTCCCAAGAGAATGAATTTTGTTTTCTATTTGTTTTTCCTCTTTGTGTTCTTGTAGTAGATGGAGAAAAATATCATAATGTTGTGGGTGTTCTGTAGAGGCCTATTCATCTGCTTCAGTGAGTCTGCTCATTTTGCATCCAAGCACTCAGTTGCTAAAATCAGCAGACCCTATCTAGTATAACAGCTGATATGAGAACAAATAGAAATTTAAACAGTTTGTATAGATTCTTAAGAAAATCATTACAATAAATTATCATAAATTCTAAACACAGAAACACATTTGGTAACTCACACTGACATTAAGAGTTTCTTCTTTTGTGCTGACAGGTATGATATTTGCAATAGAAGAATTTGTGTGCATGTGCTGCTAGGAGGGACCAGAGGCTTTGGGAACTTTTGGTCTTTTCCTCATGAAAGATAGTGTTAATTGAAGATCATGCTGGGATTATGACTACACCACCAAACATACTTTCTCCTTGCAAATGTTATGATAACATTCCTGGAGATGAATATCAACTAGAACCACATGAGGCTTCTATATTGACCCTTAGTAGAGTAGTAAATTCTTCAGAGGAATTTACCATCCCAAGTTTTGGGTAACCTTCATGGAGTGACAGCTGATGCAAATGGTCACTGATTTGGAGAAATCAAAGTTGTGGTGGTTTCTCACAGGAAGTCTCTCACCTGAAGTCTCATCTAGGTTTGTGAACTTGTGAGAATTATGGTTTCTCTTAGAAATGGTGTGCAAAGGTAATAGCTTGACTTTTGTTATTCCACATTTCAGAACAGGTGTGCCTGCCATGCATTGCCTGCTTCATAGTCAGCTTTACTTTGCTCGTGTGCTGACTGTCAGATGTGCTTATCCTGCAGTTTGAGGTCTCCTCCTCTGTACGGGGAGGCTCAGACTCACCCTCTGAACAGATTCATTAAATGATGGTTGACGTGGCTACTAGCAGAGTCAACACCAGAGGGGTGTTTTAAAAGTCACCTAGTTTTACACAAGCTATGTAATAATCCAACTGACTATGCACTTTTAAGAAAGATGTGTGCATATTAGGGGAGTAAGAAAAAGTGGAGACAGTTCAGTTGCTGCTGACCTCAGATCTAGAAGGATGTCTGTGAGAGGAGAGGGCAACACAAAGATATTGGGCTGTTGGGCAGAGGGAAACAGCTGGAGTCAAGGATTTTCCTGGGTGGTCATTTAGGCCACCATGTCTCACCCATGGCCTAAAACTCCCTTCAAGCTTACAGGTCTTCCCACTGCACTCTACAACATTGTGTACATTCATCCATTATGCCAACATCAAAGGTAATTGAAAACAAAGGGAACAGAAACAGCCTCATGTTTATTCTGAAATGTTCAGTTTGTAGCAGGCTGTATCAAGAGAAATTAAGATCAGAGAACTAAGATAATTAAATGGCACTTGCACAGCAGGTTGTTTCAGGTCCGTCTCTTCAAATTCTGCCTTTTTGCTCATGTGTTCTTTCATCAGCAGCCTATCCCCCACAGTGAGATTAAATGAGGATTTTGACCTGCTTCATCACTTCTGTAAACAAGGAGATTCAATGAGTTTCAGCTTGTTCATTGACACCTGGGGCTTGACCAAAGCCTGGGAGAATCAATGGAGAGACTTCCATCAACTGTAGTGGATTTTGAATCCTGCCTTTGAAACTTGGAATAAAGATGACAGTGAGAAAGGAATACACTTGTGAGCATAAAAAGAATGGATCATACATCCATATTTTGTTTTGGTCAGTTGACGACTGACTTTTAAATACAGAATTGAACACAGACCTCATGATGTTTCTAATCGTGTTGTGAAGTGTTTTGATAAACATTTGTTACAAAAAAATAGGAATATGAATTAAGTAAATTTAATATCGATAAAATTGCATTACAGCAGAAAAGTGGAGCCATTTGCACTTCTTAATTTTAGTTCTGCAGAAATATAGTTAAAGGCACTAGCAATCCATGCAGCATTCTGTGTTACTAAATAGGTCAGTGATGTGGGTTGGGCAAGGGCTTTAAAGTTCTTTCGAGGAGGTAGATGGGGTCTTGAGGCCATTCTGATTTTTTTTTTTAGCAGGACCCTCAGAAACTCTCAGTGATAACAAGAAAAAAGACTATTAATTTGCTTCTAGGATAAAATGGCTGTTTAAAGATACAAGTCTAAACTCAAGATCTTATGTAGAAAAATAGTTCATTTTAAGGACTTAATAAATTTAGTCAATTTAACTCCAGGCCATGTTTTAGCAGTAATAATGCAAATTAAAACACACTACAGTAAAATAACAGCATAAGGAGTGTCTACATTGGAGTTTTACTGTGTGGTTCCCTTTATGTTGAATAGTTTCCAGAAATGGAGATGATGACTGTATTCTCTTGAAAAAAATGCCAATCTGCAGTTGCTAGGAAATGCTTTCTAGTCTTGGAATTCTAACTTGACTAAATTCCCTGTTGAAAACCTCATTATTTTATGAATTACTTACTGCAACTAAAAATATCACTACGGATGCCTGTTGAGACACAAAATTGACTTCAAAAAGCCAAATAAGCTCATTAGATGTATTCAAAAGATTACCTGCATCCATTATCTGTTCAAAGTAAGTTAACTGACTTCAATTTAAAAATAGAAATCCTTTCTACAACAGTGCACATTTTTTCAGTGGTGGTAACAAAACTGACCACGTGTAAAAAAAAAAAAAAAAAAAGAATACATAAATATGTGAGTCTTTCCCCATCATAAGCTGTTTCCTTCCAAAGCAGCTTGTAAAAGCTGCAAAAGAAATGAGGTGTATCAGTCCCAGGTGTCTAACACTCTGCCAGCACAGTCCTCCCAACACAGCTCTTCTCCAGAGCTGCTCTCTGAACTGTCCAGACTGATGCCATCAAACCAGCCACAGGCAGCTAAATGGTGAAGCCTAAGAGACTTCACTAATTACTCGTGTAAGCTCCCACAGATCACCAGGTATCTCTGGCCTTTTGAGATTGTGTATAGAACTCAAGAGGTTTGAAGGGACAAACTTTAGGCATGTGGACTTGAAAGTGGTTATCGTAAAAAGGCTTCTCTTTTAGCCTCACCTCAAGTAATTTATTATTATCCTTCTCTTCTGGGTACATGCAAAATAAAAATATCTACAGATGTAGTGTATAAGAATCAAGTGTGACTTTTTATTAGATCTTATTTCTGATAAATAGCAGAGATGATAATCCATAGTTTATAGTATTCAGTGTGTTGTACCTGATGCTTACAAAGCTGTTTTTCAGATATGTGAGCACCCAAGGTTTTTGAGGCTCTGTTTTGGAGCTGCTTGGTAATGTGATGCAATGTTTCCTCTCACTACACTTATGACTATGTCAGAAGATTAAGGAATTGGGTAAGATATCTTTTGTGATTGTACAAATATGAAACATAACCTCTTTGTTCCTTAATATTAGATTGGAGAGAGTGAATGATTAACATAAAAGAGCAGTGAGACTCTTTGAATGGAAATGAAATGGTAGTTCACCACTGAGAGTTCAATAGACACTTGTGACTCATCAAAGGGTTATTTCAAATGCATTTATTGCTAAAGCTGCTATAGCAGCAGGAAACTTAAAAACCAGATGTCTTAAGTATAGAAAATTTGTGACTCTGCAGCATTTTCTAAAATTCAGGTTCTTTTGCTTCATTTTATAAACTGGGAAATAACTTCTATAGTAATAAGCTTACTAGAAGACTGTCCTAAAAACAACAATGTTCTCTTAAATTACATGGGTACAGCACTGGCACCCTTAACTATCAGATGTCAGAGACACTTCACAGTATCTACAGGTTCAGGAAAAAATGTAAGCCAGAAGCTATAAAAAAAAATTAATCTTCTCACCTCTTTCTAAGATTAATTGAAAAAAATTAATTAAGAAATTAAAAGATGTTATTTAAACGTGATTTTGATCCAAAATGAGGCATTTTTGATACCACGTCATGCCTCAGGATTGTATTGAAGGGCTCATATTTCATAAAGCACATCTCATGTCATTCATGGTGTTCTGTGCTGACAGAGCAGTTCCAGTGCTTTGGGATGTTGAGCAGCAGAGCGAAAATGCTATTCTCAGGCTTGACTGAAACATATATTTATTAATTCTAGAACCTTGACAAGGATAAAAATCTTTTCTTTCTACTAATTCTTCACCTTTACTTCTTCAGGAATTAAAATCCATAGATACCAGAGTAAAACACAAGTGATAATGATGTCTTGGATTTCTGAGTTATTGGAGGAAAAACAAAATCAAAAATGGCCCTCAACTCCTATTTTTCCTTTCCTCATTATTCTAAAGACAAAGGCACTCATTGGACATTCTGGATTTCCATAATTACTGAATATTTTTAATATGAAACTAAGATCCTTGTAGAAAAAGTCACTCAATAAATTTCTTTTAAATAAAGGAATGTAATTTAAGACCTCTATAGCTTAACAGGGTTTAACTATGTACAGATTTAATGAGGACAATCTTTTGCCTCACTCTAATTTCCTCATAGATGGTAAAACAAAATTTCACAGAATGGGTTGTTATCTGAAAACAACCTCTTGTAATAGTTGCAATACCTAGAGAAATCTAAGGCAATGAAATTTGAAATCCGAAAGGCCTGAAGACAGTATTAAGACATGTTAATGGTATTTAGTTAAGCACTATTTTTCTGTTTTCTGTGTAAAATGTAAGACTCTATTTCAGATTTCTCCTGCTGTATTGGTTTACGGGACACATGTTTACCATGAACACATTTTACTGCCTGATGAAGACTGTTAATCAATCCCTAGGTAGTTTCAAATATTTTTTAAGGAATAGCTGTCAACCACAAAAATAAGTGGTGAGGGAGAATTGTTGACTTACAACTGGGTGTGTTTTTAACCTGATTGAATATTAATTTTTGCTTTTGTTTGCTTCGTATTTCCTTCCCATCCTCTTTTAGGCAGCTGTTAGATACCCTGGAATGCTCACCTCCTTCCTGGGGGCTGCCCCTGGGGATGTGCTGGCTGATGGCCACAGTCCCCAGACCCTTACCCAGGGCTTTTCTTGGCACAGCCCTGGCAGGGAACATGGTGCCACGAGGAGCTCACCTTTGGACTCTTTCTTACAGGCAATCATTGCTTCCTGCTGTGATAATTGATAAAAGATTTGTGTTAATCACAAAAGTATTGAGGTTTGTATAAACCAGAATACTAAGGTCTGAAGTGAAGCATGGATACTAGATAAAGGAAAATATATGATTAAATCATTCTATTTTAAATCACCTTGTTATGAATACTATATTTTCCAAATAAGTTGTATCTACTACCAGCTTGCAAAATCAGACTTCCCAATAGCCTTTCCTGCCTTTGTTTGACCAATGCTGCCTGTCTCAAGGACAAGAATTCCACAACTTCGCTGGTGGTTATCTACAAGGACCTGAGGGTTATCTGTGAAACCGACTACGGCCGAAGGCTTTGTGAATTTATTCGACCACCACTGCTTGCTTACCTGGCAAAATTATGACAGCAAAAACCCCCAAAAATTATTGATTACAACGAATAAACCATAGTATAAGAAGAGGAGCGTGGAGTGGGCGGTGACCCTTCACATTCCTCAGAGCTGCTTGATCCGTCTATAACAAATAAAGCAATCTCAATTTTGTTGAATATCGAGACTTTTGTTTCTAATTTATAACACTGCCCTTCAAAAAAGTGCCCAAGCTCCCTCCAAATTACTGGCTGCTCACAGCCTGTCTGTTGAAAAGCCATTGTAGAAATTCCAGTCTCCAGAAGTTCGGAACCTCGTCCCAGTTTCTGCCCTGACCACACTCTCAGCTGGCTCGTCTCTTCTTCAGCTTGACTTCCAGCTGTTGACCAGAGCTCCACAAGGATCAAGACTCATGCGATTGCACAGCCCACAACCTTCACTTCTATGCTTAAAACTATTTCTTAAATCAAACAATTTGATAAACGAGCTGTCTACACAGGAGTGTTTCCTGCAGGACTGTAAAACCAGGCTGCTCGGTTTAACTCAGCCCCAGCGCGGCAGTGCAGCAGCCCATGCAAACCGGCGAGCGGCAGCACAGGCGCTGCCACGTAGCTCAGAGCACGGGGCGAGGCTTCGAGTGCGCGCTCTGAGGGGACGAGATCCTGTGTGGGGGCGGTGAGCTCACCGACGAGCGGGGTGGAAATACCAGAAATGCCGCGGCAAGAGAGGGCAGAAGAACGCGAGGGACGCGTGTTTTCTCCTCCGCAGGGCTCCAAGGGTGTTTCCCTTGGGCCAGGCCGGGCGCGGAGCGGGGCCGGGCGCGGAGCGGGCCGGCGGCCGCGGGAGGGCAGCAGAGCTCCGCCGGCCGCGCCGCACGGCCCGGAGCTCGCCGTGTAAAACCGACCGGCTCCTGACTCTGCCCAGCGCCCTCATCCCTCCCGCCCAGCAAAGCGGCAGCGGGAAGAGATCTGCTCACCAGCAGCAACATAGACCTAAAGAAACCTCTAGAATGCGACATATGTTGCACGCACTTTGCTCAGCCACTCGAAGAGGGAACATTAACAAACAGCGTCAAGAACAGCCACAGAAACGCAAAACAACAACTCAGCTGGTTCCTTCAAAGTCCAAGCCTGCAATATGTGGGGCTGGGAAACTCAGAACTGAAACTTTGCTCTTGCTGTTTTAAATCCTGACTATTGTCATTGAGTGCACGTTTTGGAAAACAAAGATTGTATTTCTCTTTTTTAAGTGCTCTGAATGCTTACAAAATAGTGTATTTTTACCCTGGAAGCCAAAATGTTCCACCCAACATAGTGTAGCTGTACAAAGTGCATTGCCTGAGTTTAGTAGACTGTACTGTTGCATTATTGCAGCCTATAGAGTGAAAAAAACCCCGTATCCACTTGGCTGTAGTTTTATCACTGTCCTGAAAGGGGCAGGAGATGGTACTGCAGTGGCTCAGAGAGAAATTCTGTTTGTCCCAAAAAAGTTCCCTTCTTCATTTTCAACTTGAGTTACCGCTACTGGTTTTCCAGCACATTGATTTTTTACTTTTCTGGGGGGAGTGTTGGAAATTATATAACTTTCCTAAAAATTTTTCCAATTAATTGTTTTAATGAATCGTAAGTCTCATTTTCCATTCTGTTATATGCCACTGTAGCCAGAATTTAGCAAGTGCTGGGAGAGAGGGATTAAAACTGGAATATTTGGCGAGGAGGGAACAGTTCTACTCAGGATGCCAGTGTGGAAAAACTCAATTTATTATGCCTAATGTTGTTTATCCTCCACCTGCTTTGAGGAAGCAGCTGTCCTGTGTAGGGATAACACTCCCACTCACATACTTGAGCCTCCTGCTGGGAGAGGGAGAGATCATGGAAGCACAGCCTTGGGATAAACTGTGCATGCATGAATCCCTTTGACCTACTGGGGCAGGCAGTGAGCCCCCTGCCCATCCTCATGGTCTGCGAGGCTGAGTTAGACAGAGCCTGTGTCCCCATGTGCCTCTATTTCCCGGGATGAACTAAGCCTGGCAGAGCCCCTGTCCCCATGTGCCTCTATTTCCTGGGATGAACTAAGCCTGGCAGAGCCCCTGTCCCCATGTGCCTCTATTTCCTGGGATGAACTAAGCCTGGCAGAGCCTGTGTCTCTGCCACCCGGTGTTGTTAGTGAGGAAATGAAATAAATCCACTCTTTGCACTTCAGCTGGGGCATGGAGATCACCCTGGTTACCTCTGTGCATTTATTCACACAAGGTTTGCCACAAGCTGCTCTAGTTTGGGAAAATTACTGAAACTTCAAGTTTCACTAAAACAACTGTAATCAACCTTGATATGCTTCAGTGATCTCAGACCTGGGTGAGACATATATTGCTGAAACTGGACACTAGGAATGCAGAATTAATGAACCACAAGGATATTTTGCAGACCCCTGAGATAAACACAAAACTAGCAAAGACAATTCAGCAGTTGTACTGAAACCCTCTCTACCTGGAAAAAAGATAATAAAAATACTGAAAATATGGGCTAATTAGTATGAGAAGAAACAAATCAATCAACAACCAACAGAAGAAAGAATAATAATTATTGAAGAAAATTATATAAATTATAGCAAATGAACAGTAATTTCTTTGTTTGCTAAAAATGTACAAATAGTGAAAATTTTTGGAAGTGCTTATGCATGTTCAGGGAAAGATCCTGCACACATCCAGTGCTGTAATAAAGTAATGCCTGCAGTCTAGTACTAAAAATAGTGTTAGAGACTGATTTATGATGACATGTCAGGTGACAGAAGGGCTTGTGAATTTAGCAACACACAAAGCAGACCTGTTCCAAGAGAAACACCTAGAGCACCTGATATTTCTTCTAGCTCATTTACTTATCCTCTTTATTTTATTTTTTTTTTTTTTTTTTGGTGAACCTTCTCTAAACACAGCTGTTTTATAGTTTTGTAGTTGAGATTCAAAGCTGAAGGAGCTGGGCTTGTTCAGCCTCAAAAAGAGACAACTGACCAGAGATCTCACCAATGTCTGTAAGTATCTGAAGGGAGGCTTCATGAAGAGATGGAGCCAGTGGTGCCAAGCAATAGGACAAGAGGCAATGTAGAGAAATTAATTGCATCTGAATATTGAGCAAGAATTTCTCTACTGTGCAAGTGACTGAGCACTGGAACAGATTTCACAGAGACGTTGTGGAGTCTCCCTCACTCGAGATCTGCAAGAGCCATCTGGGCACAATCCTGTGCCATGTGCTCTGGGATGGCCCTGCTTGAGCACGGAGGATGGAGCAGATCCCTCCCAGTCTCATCCAGTCTGTGATTATGTGATCCTGTCTACCTGTGGTTCTCATGGATCCACAAGCAATCAGCATATCATATCACATAATTTTGTTAGAGGATGGAAAGGAATGCAGGATGGCAACAGGACAAGCAGTGGCAACTGAGAAGTGCTGGTGAATTCCTGGTGTCAGGACCAATTTCATGGACAGCCATGCTGCAAAGGATGCAGGAAGTTAAAGAGGCTTCTTGCTTGGCTGCTGCTTCTGTTTGCCAGTTAGCAGGAAAGCTCTGGAACTCCGAACCAGCACTGCAGGTGGCTGAGTCACAGGACAAATTGAGGAGGAGCAAAAGACCAGGAAAGAGCTGGGAATTCGGAGGTCACCAAAGATGGCTTGCAAATGGCAAACCAAAGGGGAGAGATAAGGTGGAAACTGCTGGAAATTTCTCCCTGTTTGTTCTAAGTCGGTTCAGGGCTGGAGCCTAAGTTGAGAAAGAGGTGCTAAGATCTGATCTGATGGGTCCGCCTCGTGTCTTCAAAGAAGAATGCAAGGTTAGAAAATGCAGGGGCGGGACTGAATTTATGAAGATGTAAAACACGGAAGAAGATGCAAATGGTCTCTCAAGCGTTCCAAAACAAAGCTTTTTCTGGATGGCATTGTTTCATTTGGGCTTATTTAAATACTGAATAATCTATTTGCATTTGTTAGAGGAAATTGCCATTCTAACCTCAGAGATGGCTAGCAACACTTAGCTAAGAAAGAGAGGTTAAACTGCTTAATCAGTGTTGAGTATCAGATAACTGATTCTATTTTACTGATATGAAGTATATTTATTGCAGTCTGGACTTTTTCAGATAGAGATAGATGAGGTGAGAAAATCTGTTGGCTAGCAAACTGTTTCTTGAATTATTGTGTAAAATATTACAATCTTGTATTTTAGGAATGTTCCTAATTTTTCTGGTTTTGAAAAAAATTATCTGCTAAGTGTAGTCCACTTTTATGAAAATTTGCAACAATTGGTGCTGACCAAGAGAGGCAGGAAACAAAGTATAGAATTACAAGAGTAAATATTTATTCATGCAGTGAGGTGTCCCAGCCAAACTGGGTCATCCCGAATGTGGTTTTATACAGGGTTCTTATACCCTTCAACCAGTCCAGTACAATATGATTTGACTAATAACTAAGACTCACACTACTGATTTCTAATAACTGTGAAATTTTGCCAGGCAACTATATTTCTTCAGCATTCTTGCTGCTTGTCTATTGATGCAGATGTCCCTGGGGTCAGTTTTGCCAGATAACACTGGAAGGGTTTCCAAGACATATTAGAGTGACTAGAATTCTGGCTTTATCTGGGTTTTCCATGGGTGCCCTTTATCTTTTGTGGACAGTTATATGCTTCCAAGAAGCAAAGTCTTTATTTCCAGGGCTGGGTTGTCCTTTAGTATGTTTTACTCGAATGTGAACAAACTCAAAGTCTCCAGTAAAATTCCACTATCTCATTCCATTTCACTGTATTAGGTGAAGTAATACATAGTAACAAAGTGAATACATGTTCATATTACAAAGACTGATTTAACAGTTAGGGAAGTAAACTTTTATAACACTACATAATCACCTTTGCAGCACAGCTGACACCAGTCAGCCATTGCAAGTTGTCTCTGGTGGCCTTCATGAGATCCACACATACAACTTCCAACTGTAACTGCTCACAGTTACAATGAGCACTCATGATTTTTAGCCCTCTGTTATATCAATAGTAATTTTTTTTTTGTCAGATAGAAGCTTCCTTAGCTGTTCCTTTCATGAAAGTTGACAGCAAAGTACTTCTGATCATCCTTTTAACCTTTCATTGAACCTTTTCCACTACTATTCTGTCTTTCCTAAGTTGAGGGAACTTAGAAACTCAAAGAGCTTTTAAAATGTGTGTTAAATCATGAATTTACATGGCAGCATTAAACTTCTTTGTTCTCAGTTATTTTACAAATCTCAGCATAAGGCTTATTTTTATCAGCTCGATTAAGCCCAGAAGTGAGATTTTCACAGAAACTTTTTCTAAGGCCAAGATTTTGGTCCTGTACAGTACTAGTTAGCTTAGAGTTGATGATTTTTTATTTGAAGTTAGGATGTTTTTCATCACTGTACATTATCTTTATCTATCCAAAATTTAATCTGCCCTCTTACTGTCTAGTTATTCAGCTTCATAATGTCCTTCCACAGATCTTTAGTGGTTTTTTTTCCTCAGGTCCCTCAATAGTTTGGTATGATCAGAAGGCTGTCACTTGAGTGCCCAGCTCCCTTTTCAAGTCACTTGTATGTTGAGCAGGTCCAAGCAGAGATTGGTAACAGCAGTGCACCCATCATCTCTATGCTACAAGGACCACACACTCGCTCCACCTTTAACCAGCTACTCATGCCACGATATTTGGTCTTATGCCATCTGACAGTCTTTGTCAAAAGCCTTCTAGAAATCCCAACCAGCTAGAAAAGTTTCTTCACAAGTTTGAAGATATTCAGTAGACTACAGTGTTCCAAACTGCCACTGAGAGAGTGCTTTCTTAAACTGCTAATCAAAACATGTAACAGACTCTTGGAGGCAAGATCTCATTTTGAAACTAAAAAAAATTATAATTGAGAGGATTCTTTCTCCCCAGACTTCCCTGTATATAGCTCTTTTATTTATTTTTTTTTTGGTGACCTGAAGAGCCTATCCCAAAATCCAAGACCCCTGAGGATGTACGTCCATGCCTAGACAAGATCAAGCACTCTCAAATCATTCCAGTAGAGAACAGATCAGAAAATGTGTCATAGGAACAGAGTTGAACTTTGAAGACATGTACGAAAAGGCTTCAAAGACTTCATCTGGCAAGACTTCGGGCCATGTGTTAGATATGGTTTGTTTTTAAAGTGGAGTGATTGGATATTGCAGTGACATCAAAAGTATTTTATAGGGCCAGCTAAATCCTCTTTTCCTCCCTTCAAATTTTGCTAAGACAAATTTTGGTGTATTTCAAAAGACATCTGGATTTCACAGGAAGGATATGAAAATACACAACTACATCACTGTAGTACTTCACGGAGCGACGCCCGCGAAACGTGTGCCCAAGCCATACCCTAGTAAACCACACCAGAATGGGAAGGGACGTAGAGACTTTATTGGGAACAACAGCGCATCCTTTGCCCTGTTGTGTCAGCGTGCAGGGACGGCCGGCGGGCACCAAACAGCGCGGCTGTGCGCTCCTCACACAGCGCCCCGGGGCTCCCCTCGCGGTGTCCGCAGCCCCGGTACGCGGTGCCGCGGGCAGGTGCGCCGCTCGGTAGAGCTCTACGCGGGCGGGCGGGGCGCCGTGAGGTCAGTTCCGCCGCGCGGCCCGGCCCGGCCCGGCGCCGGGGGCTCGCTCGCCCTCCCTGCCGGAATGAGCGCCGCAGGGCGGGGCGGCAGCGGCCGCGCAGGACGCGGGGCGGCGCTGCGCTCCTCCTGTGTCCGGAGACAACGGGAGCGGCGGCGGCGGCCGGCGGGGTCAGCGCCGAGGGAGGCCGCCCTTCCTTCATCCCCCTCGTCCCGCTCCGAGCCAGGTGAGGCCCCGTCCCGCGGCTCCCGCCGCCCTCCCTCCCTGCCCGCCCGCGCGGGGCTGCGGGGCCGGGGCGGGCGCGGCTCGCGGTGCTGCCCCCTGCGGGCGGGCGGCGGCAGTGCGCGGCGGCGGCGGGCGGAGGGTGCGCGGCCCGCGCAGCGCCTTCCCCTCAGCGCATCGCCGCGGAACCGCGCCCCGGGCCCGCGCACCGAGCGGCTGCCACACCCGGGGAGCCTCCCTTCCGCGGACAGGCGGCCCCGCCGGGGCCCGGGGGGCCTGCGTGCCCAAGAAAAGGAGGGTTTTGGTGCTTGCTGTCTCGTGGACGCCATCAGGCCGCTTTGGACTCGTCTGGACTGAAGCTGTTGTCCAGGTTTGTCGTCTTGGTCATCCTCCTGAAGAAAAGGAGCTCTCGGGTTAGTAAATGTATTCATGAGCGAAATAGAACATCCTGTGTTTTGTGTGCAAATGAGGTTCTTTTGAGTATTTGGGCATCAGATTGGCTTAATTGAATTCCATATTGAATTTTGTTGCAAGACAGTCTATCATTGAAAAGTGTTACATTGAACACTTAAAATAATTTAGACATATAAACCGATTTTCTTCTAAGTAAATAATCCAGTGTAATCGTAGCCAAAATGTCCTGCAATGTACATTTAATTTAAAAAGTCTGGGTTATGTGTAAGAAGACTAATGGTGTTTTAGAGGATTTTTTAGCAGTCTGTTGTGCATTGTTACTGCAGTAGATGGTTGCAGTCAAGGCTCTTTTCTTGCACATACATACAGTATGTGGCTAGTTTTAGCAGGAATGAAATCTGTGGAAATCAATTTTAACATCTACATGAGTGCTTTGAGATCTGGGCATGGAGGGATATGTGCTTTTAATGGGACTCTTCCCTCTCTGCTCCCATTTTCTTCAGTGCCATACTTTGCTGTATTTCCTACAGGCCTTAGAACTCAAGAGTAGGGTAATGCTTTATACTAGTCAGTATGCTCTGGATATACAGAAAGACTTTGAAAATCGTTGCAAATTGTGTGAAATGATGAAATGAGCAGCACAGATTAAAAACAAATTGATCATACATGTAATGATAAACAACTCTATAAACGTCTCTGAGCACTCCGTAGAATACTGCTTTTGATATAGTAGTTATTTGGTAATGCCTTGTTTAGCTTATTGCAGGAAGACCACCATGCAGTTGAGTGATATGACAGAAATGTGTATCTTTCAGATACAAATAAAGCTAGGCCTTGTTCCTAGAGCCGCAGGGAAGCAGACCTCCATTTCAGTAGAATGCTGCATGGTACATACATGTATCTGTGTCTATACAATGCCAAGAAACGTTAGTAGATTGGACAATTTTTCACTTATGCATTCAAAAACTAATGATTTCCTTTCAATCGGTGTTTTGCATGACTTTATAAGTAATAAACATTTTAAGTGTAACTGATTTTTTTCTGTAGAGTGAAAGAACTGTATATCTTTTAATAAAAATGAGCTCTAAAAACTTGGTGCATGGTCCTTGCTCTTCTTAATTGTCTGCATTGTCATTCCTCATTCATTTTGTTTTGAAAAACCTCGTGAATTTTAGCTAAAACCCAAGAACTGTTACGACTGTGTGATTAGCTGTTACTGTGAGACAAAATGGCTTTTTAAGAAGAAATACTTGTAGACAAAATTTCTTTGGTGTATTTGAATTGTTTGTTTTTAATATAAAATTAATTATTTTAATTAATACAATATGTAATACTTGAGTGAAGCACTTTGGCTCTCTCCCAGTCATTAGGCCTAAAATTAGTGACTGGTAATTGGCAGCTGTGTAGTTGGGTCAGTAGAACAGTTAACTCTGCTGAACAGAGATAATCGATGCTAAACAGTCAATATGAGTACATATATATATATATATATATAAAATTGTAATATACAGGGCAAGGCAAGGTAATTTTAAGCATGCCCAGAGATTTAAATTTTTCACAGTGGCTCAGATTTTATAGACTGCATCCTTCTGATGCAGTGATGCAGATTGTCTTCCAATTCTGTTTAAACTTCTTTTTTTTACAGATGACTTATATGGTCTTTTCAGTACCAAAGCACATCCCGATTATTGGCTGCAGTCTATGATCTTTGTGAGAGGTGTGTGCTTTGCTGAAGTAAGGGCTCATATTTGATCACATAGGCTAAATGCATCCTGTTCATCACACCCTTTTTGTTGATTGCAGCATCTAGTTTGAGCTAAAGGAAACTCAAGCCCTGGAATACACATATTCTTCTTTGAAACGATGAACAAATTTTCAATGTATTTTCAATGTAAATAGAAATTTCCAGTCTGAAAGTGGCCACATCAGCGTTTTGTAGCCTGCTGCAGTGCAAAAACCCTTATACTGGTTGAATTTGGCATAGTCAGGCTGCAGAGGATGGTGTGTCCTATTTTCCTTTGTTTTAGTGCACCTTTGTTTTTTAGCCTTTATGTACATGGAATATCCACAGTTTGCAATACCTTTTAATTCCTGTGGATCTGTTAATCTCTTGTGTCTTGAGCAGCAAAGTTCAAGATAGGATACTGTTGTGTGAAAGGCGGAAATGTTTATTTCGTTGAATGCCTGACCTTTTAATGTCACTGAATTGCAGGTGTTTGGTAGGAGTGAATGGGAAAATTTGGTTTATCTTTCTTGTGATGTCTTTTTTCCATGTGCTTCTTTTTTTTTATTATTTTTTTTTTCGCCCCCAAACTAGAGTCTCTTAATTTTTTTTAAATGTTTCCTAATATGGGTACTTTGTAGTGTTTCTGAATATTTTAAATTTTTTTTTCTGAATTAATTCCTGTGAAGACAGTGACTGGAATTGATTTTGACAATCTTAGCATCTGTTATTTCATTTTTCATCCATCCCATTCCTCTGTTTGCCATTGAGTCTCTTTGTAGACTTCGACGTCTTCCTATCTTTGTGTTGGTCTGTTGCATATGATTATATGATTATAACTTGAAAAATCAACTATCCATCTTTTAATTAAATCTTCTGAAGCATGTTTCTGCCTACCCTTCAAATACCAAAACAAATCTTTAGGGGAATTCCTCCCCCTCCTCACCTCCCCCAGTGGTATGGAGTGAATGTATATAACGTTCACCTCCCTGTGCACATTGTTGATCTCGGCTTTCTGAAGTAACCAGACTGATTTTTTTTTAATACAAGAGTGAAATTATAATATAATTTTGGGCTTGTTTTAGCCAAAATAAGTATTAATTGGAGCTGTTTGTATCAAAACCTATGTTATTAACTGGTCAGTGTTCTGGGTACATGATGAAAAACTAGCTAGGAAGACAGCAGAAATGTTACTTTGACATCACTTGGTTATTCCGTTCTTTTTTTACCTTTTACTGGGTCTGGTTGAGATGGAGTTAAATTTCTTGAAAGCTGCCTCTACAGTGCTGTGCTTTGGATCTGGCTAAAACAGTCTTGGTAACTAACACTCTGGTGTTTTGGTTGTTGCTGAACAATGTTTGCACAATGTCAAAGTTTTCTTCCCCCCCACTCTAGTGAGTAGGCATGGGGTGGGCAAGAGATTGTGAGGCCACAAAGCTGGGACAGCTGCTCAGAATTGGTCTGGGGGATAGTCCACGTCTTACAATGTTATGCTCAGTCGTGAAAACTGGACGTAGAGGAAGAAGGGCAGAGCAGATTTGCCCTCCAGGGTGCCTGCTGCTTGGAGACTGGATAGGCATTGGTTTACTTGTGGAAGATGGTGAGTGATTTCCCTTATGCCACCTCCTTGCTTCTTTGCTTTTGTTAAACTGCCTTTGTCCTGACCCATAAACTTTCCTGTGCTGCTTCTCTACTTCACTCTCCTTGTTCCTGAGGGAGGGGAGGGTGGGACAGCAGCAAGCAGTTCTGTCTGTGGCTGCTCAGCTGCTGCCTGGAATCAACCTCGGCACATACGGAGCGCAGGCACACACCAACGCTTGAAACCTGCATTCTAGCAACATGGTATTTGTCACAGGTCTGTGTGAAAGTGTGGTTTTGGGCTTAAACCACGGCAGACTTTCCTACATATAGCTGTTTGAATTAGGAAAATTTGGAAGGATCACTAGCCTGTTCTTTGAATTGCCTCTGTTAAATTTTTCTGGCATAGTCTTGGACTGAGAAGCCCAGAACTAGTAAATTCAAGTGTTCTGAAAATGTTGGACTGTGTTTCTTGTAATTTCCTGCCCTTTAAAGGTTATGGATTGTTTTTCATGTTCTTCCATAAAGTGAAATCTACAAAGTGAAATCTACAGAGTTTAAAAAATACAAGAAAATTCTCTGGGTTTATACTTTTTTTTTTTTTTTTTGTGGTCAAGGATGTTGATGGCATAAATTGTCTATACTAACTTTCAGTTAGTTCACATGGAGGGCAGTTTCAGTATTAATAGATGTTAACAGTAGAGGAAGGCAAATAGTGATACAATTTCGTCATTTCCTTTTAAATGCCATATTGCTTCTTTCTTAAAGCTGTATAGAAATGCATAAAGCATCTTTGGTCCAGATCTTGAGCTTATCAAGATCTCTTACCATCTTTTTCCTGAAACAAAACAGTGGATGTCCTGAACAAAGGCCTACCACCACACTTGTGTGTCAGTGGGTTAATCTTTTGTGTAGAAAGTGGTAGTAGCCTGGGAATGATGTTCCATCTGAACTACAGCAAATGTTTTACTTTTTTCCTCTTTTGAATCGGGGTAATAAAGCACATAATGTCATCCACATTAGAATTACTTGAAGAAAATTCTCCAGATCATGATACAGCAGTCATGTATACTTTCCTCCTTCCTGCAAGGCTGCTATTGATTTGTTTTTCACACTGTGTGTATTTTCACAGCTGTCTGCATTGCAATGAGATGAGATTGCTACATTTCTAGAACTACCCACTAAGGAGTTTTAGTGTACACCTATCTATCTGCTTTAGGGTGAAAAGCTTGTAATGTTGTCCCTAACCAATTTTTGAACTTATTTTTCCTCTTATTTTTGGTTACATCAGAATACTTTGAAGAGGCCCATCTTTAGGACAGCATTGCTATAGCAGTTATGGATATTGATGGCGTACAAGGAAGATCATGGAATCACTGAGTGGTTTGTGTTGAAAGAGACCTAGTTCAACCTCCTGCCATGAGAAAGAATGCTTTCCATTAGACCAGATTGCTCAGGGCTCCATCCAGCCTGGCCTTGAACACGACCAGGGATGGTGCATCCACAGCTTCTCTGCACATCCTGTTCCAGTGCCTCACCACCCTCACAGCAATGAATTTCTTCCTGATACCTAATTTTAATCTACCTTTCTTCAGCTTGAAGCCATTCCCCCTTGTAAAAGTCCCTCTCCAGCCTTCTTGAAAGTCCTCTCTTACTGGAAGGTGCTATATGGTCTCAGTGAAGGCACCTCTTTAGGCTGGACAACCCCAACTCTCTGAGCTTGTCCTCCTAGGAGTGCTTCAACCCTGTGATCAGCTTCGAATGGCTCCAGAGGAGAGCCATCTTCCTTGTGTTGGGGGCCCCAAAGCTGGATGCAGCAGCAGTCCAGGTGGAGTTTCATGAGAGCAGAGTGGGAGAATTGCCTCCTTTCACCTGCTGGCTACGCTGCTTTTGAGGCAGTGCAGGGTATGGTTGCTTTCTGGGCTGTGAGCACATAAGATGCAGGAAAACCTTGGATTAGATGTCTACTCCTGTCAAGCCATTGGGAGGATCACACAATTATTTACGCTAGAAAAGACTTACAAGATCATCAAATCCAGCCTGTAACCTAGCACTGCAAAGCCAACCACTAAACCATGTCCTTGAGTGCCCAGTCTACATGTTTTTAATATCACCAGGGATGGTAACTCCACCACTTCTGTGGGTAACCTGTTCCAATTCCTGACAACCTTTTCAATGAAAAATTTTTCTTAATATTCAGTCTAAACGTGCTCTGGTGCAACTGGAGGCAATTTCTTCTCTTTCTGTCACTTGTTACCTGGGAGAAGAGGCTGACACCCACCTGGCACAGCCTCCTTTCAAGTAGTTACAGAGAGCAGTAAGGTCTCCCCTGAGCCCCATTTTCTCCAGGCATGACACCCTCGGCTCCCTCAGCCACTCCTTGTAAGGTTTACTCTGTAGACCTTGCACCAGCTCCATCACCCTTCTCTGGACTCACTCAGGCACCTCAATGTCTTTCCAGTTTAATTTCTTGATTAGTGTATGATTATTGTGATGGGAAGCTGCTTAAGTGAACTCAGCACTGTGCTTTTGGAGTCCGAATCAGGCCCTGATCTCTGTAGGTAGACTGGGTGAGGATCTGGACTTCAGAAGCAGAAGCCTTTTGTGGGGTGTATTGAAAAATAGAAATAACCTCATGCAGTTGAGTCTGTTTGTTATTGCAAGTGTGTACAACAGTATGTCTATAACTAATGATATTAGAATAAGAAAGGTGTTGATTGGACTTCATGTGTGTCTCAAAAGCCTAATTAGATTGTTTATTTTCCAAATAATAGTGGTCTCATAGTCTTGCCAAAATCTTAAAGGTTATTTTTCCTGTTAAATATAGTAGAGAGACAGAATGCTGGAATCTGTGAGGCAAATATATTGCATGTGTTAATTTGGAGTTTTGCAGTGATATTACTGATCTCCTTCTTCCTTGCATCGTTTATTTTGCTTGATCGACATTCTCTTTTATTAGGATGAATTATTTATATGCTTATCCATCTGTATAGAAGTGACTACACTGTAATATTAATAGAAGAGAAAGTAATTAATTTTGCAGCCACAAATTGTTTTGACTTCATTACTTTGAGAACATGTGAAGCATAAATCACATCTTGTTATGAATTAGTGTTCAAGACTGTATCTGAAACATTGGCACTGATTAGAAAAGAATTTCCTTTTGTATACCAGGAATTTCCATGCTAACTTAAAAATTATTTCATTTAAAGACATTAATTATTGTTAAACATTTATTATTAAAAAATATGTTTATTTAAAAGCTAATAGTTCTGTGTTTCTAGTAACCATCGTAGCCACATACTGTTTCCCTGCTATTCACACATGAATGGCACTTGCAATGTTTCCTGATATCTTGTCCTGAGTTGAGGGCTATATATGAACTGAAATAATACTCTGCTCTCAGTTCAGTTATCAAGTATCTTGTTTGGCTTATAAATATATTTCTTAAGTGTAAAATTTTTCATTACATGGGAGAAATACCATGAACTCTTTAGGTTTTGATGCATGGCAGGTAATTATATGAATTTGGGAACATTTTGAATGAGAGCAAATGTTAATTATTTGATTTTGTATGTTTTAGAGTTATTGGTTTTATGTGCAGAATACAATCGATAGTATAATAACAGTAGACTTGCACTCTGTAATTCAGCTGTAGTCCACTAATAGTTCAATTATTAGTTCATTGTATTTCAGTGATCACTGAATCTTAATTGATTTAATGTTCTGCTTTTTATTCCTTAGTGCTGCAAGCTGATTGACTAAGAACATGGAATATAATATGGATGCAGTTGCTTGAACATCATTTCTTCCAAATCTTATATTCTGCAGATTGTTGGCCTGAATGATTGATTGATAAGCAACATACACAAGACTAATACCAAGAAAACATTGTCTCTTGCTGCTGTGTTTAATGAAAATGATGCAGAGTTGCTTCTTCTGAAATGCAGTTGAAAAAAATGAGGGAAATTTTACCAAGATTGTACCCTGGCCAAATTAATGATAAAAATAATTCTTTAACTACATCCCCAAAGCAATCTGATGATAAAACGAATCTGTCAAAAGGGGCAGATGACCAAAACTGCTGTTACCAAGGAACTGAGGCTGAGAACAATAAGTTGTCACTGATAAGCTGTATAAAATGCAGAAATGTTCAGAAAATTTCAATGCAAGATATAGAAAAGCATAAGAAGCTTGAGTGGACTGAAGACAAAAAATTCATCTGCAAAAAGTGCAGTCATATTAAACCACCAGCTTTCAGTTTTTTTCCTGAGGGTGCCAGTGCTGCAGGCTATGAAAAACATGAAAGAAAAACCCCAAGTAAAACCCAGAAAATGTTTAAAGTAAAAAATTTTCTGCCAGGTAAATACTACTGTGATAAATGCAGATTTTCAACAAAGGATCCTTTACAGTATAAAAAGCATATAGGACAACATGAAGAAATTAAGTTTCTTTGTTCCCACTGTAGTTATGTATCCTACACCAAAGGAGAATTCCAGAGACATTTGGTGAAACACACTGGAACTTTTCCATATCAGTGTGAGTACTGTGAATATGGTGCTGTTAGACATGACTATATAGTTAAACATACGAGAAGAGTACATGAAACACCCAGGAAACAACTGTCAAATACTCTCATGAACCACAAGCAAAAGAAGCAGAGTCAAAGCACTTTATGTAAAAAGCAGAAATACAATAAAATTCCTCTCCAAAATGAATTTTCAAATTTGTCTTCAAAGATGATTTGTGAGATTCCAAGTAAAGCAACTAAAACAGTGTGCTCATCTCAAAATGTAGAATGTAGGATAAACACGGACAAGACAATATTGGAGCCATCTGAAATGAGTGTATGTGAGAATCAAAGTGTGGAGGTTGAGGTTTATTCTCCAAAAACAGAGCCTTTACAGCCTGGGATGCCTTTAACAGTAATTGCACCATCTGAACTTGTAGTTCCTTCCAACTGTTTAGCTCAGATCGTAGAGCTTAAAATAGTGAATGGAGCACAACAGCTGGTTCTTAAACTAATTCCGATGAAAGAAGCAACTTATAAACCTGTGAACTGTGCTGAAGAGGAACTTGAGAGTCAAGGTATAGAACGATCTGCAGAAGTAAAAAATCCATCTTCTGTGTGTCAAAATGAGTTACTAACTATGGAAGTGAATGTAAACAAATTATCCAGTGTTAGTAACCAGCTTAATTTGGATAGTACGTATGACAAGAATTCTGAATGTTTTAGTTCTTCTGATTCTCAACTCTCAGGCTATAGCTCTGTATCTATACAGAGGGAAGATACATCAAAATTATGCTTTCATTTGGTGAAAGGTATTGATGTCCATTCAGGTGTTCTAGAACTTTGTTCTCCATCTCTGGTGATGAACAGTACTGAAAAAAAAAGTGGTCTTAAATCCTCAAGGGGGAAAGTAGGTGGAAAAAATAGTGATCTGTGTTGTTACGAAGAAGGTGAAGATACATACCGTCCAAAATACACTGAAGTTAAGAGTTTCAAGAATGTTTCAGTAGAAGCTGCTCAGGAGGGCAAGAATTCTGCCGTTGGTAAAGAAAAGGATACATTGTCTGTGAAGAGAGTTGACAAAGAACTTAAGGGTCTGCCGGTCAGTTCTACTGAAGCGCATTTATTTGGAAAGGGTTTTGATAAAAAATCTATTACATCTTCTGAAGCAGGAAAAAACTTCCACGTTACTAAAACTCCAGCTTTTGAGGATATAACTTTTGGCTTGAGCAAAGTAAAGAGAACTGAAACCATAAGTCAAAGGAGTAGTCATCCTCTGGAATCACTAGAACTCCAAAAGATGGAAAATAAAGGCAATCCTTTTGAAGGACCTGTTATTTCTTCTGTATTTTCTCTTAGCTCTGGGGCTAAAAACGTTCCAGAGGATGTCAGATGGGATGACACAACACGCAGGAAGAAATCAGCAACATTGCTGTGTAGAAAGATTGCTCAACTCATGAATGCTGCTGAACCTAAAATGAAATCCATGCCCTTGAGATGTCAGGCTTCTAGTAAAAAGTTGCTTTTACCTCAAGAAAGTTCAGCAAGCTGTGCCCCTGAAGTGGAGCAACCTGCAACTGTGTCTGAAGTGCATGGTGAAAGAAGTGTGGTTAGTACTGAAGAACATAGTGAAGATCAGCTCTTTGCATTTGCAAGAACATCTAAAAATAGGGTAACTAAAAATTCCCACGTTGCTACCCCAGTGTTTATCCCCAAAGGGACAATGCTGAGAGTGCTGAATGCTACTAGCAGTAAAAGCTCATATGGAATAGATAACAGGAGTGAAACATCAGCTCCTGTGCATAATGAAATGTTTCTGCCTCGCCCAGTCCCCATCAGTGTTTCTGAGACACTTAGCAGTAATTTCCCATGTTTGCCTAAGCAGAGTAAACCTAGTGCTGAGTCCCAAACTATATCACTCAGGCAAAGACCAAAGCGAGAGGCAAGTGCTAAAAATAACAGCAAGCAAGCTGGTGTACCATTTCATAAGAGCAGTGATGTGAGCAAACAAAGAAAGCCCTATTCAAAAAGTCAGCTAAGTCCCAAAAATAAGGCAAAACAAGCAAGCTTCAGAGAACTTCCTAAGAGGAAAACAAGAGCTCAGTTGGAAACCATTTCAGGTTCTGATACATCATACCTGTTGACAGCAAGACGTCTTCGACTTGTTCCTGTGAAAATGAATCAGTTGATAAAATGTCCTCGTCGTAATCAGCCAGTTGTGGTGCTGAACCACCCTGATGTCGATTCACCAGAGATAATTAATGTCATGAAGACTATCAACAAGTATAAAGGTCAAGTCCTGAAAGTAGTTCTGTCAGAAAGGACAAGAAGTTGTCTTGGTGTCAAACGTTATCGAAAGCGTCTTACTCTTCAGAATGCTGAGGCAGGAAACCAAGCAAAAAAGCAGAGTATGCTAAAAATGAAGCTAAAAAAGACCCACAAAAACAACTACCAAGTGGTGGAAACTTCACCAGCTGAAGCACTTCAGTGTCTGTTTAAGTGTTGGTTTTGTGGAAGAGTGTATATGGACCAAGAAGAATGGATAAGTCATGGACAGAGGCACTTAATAGAGGCAACCAAGGGTTGGGATGTTCTTTCTCATCACGCAAGAAAACATTAAGTGAGACCCTAGGAGAGATTTCCCCTCTTGCTTTTAATGAATGACACTAACTTGCTTGTAATGGAGGGTGGAAATTGCTGCTTTATTTTGCCAAAAGTCCTCTACTGTTAGCAAAGTGAAGAGAGTAGAGGTACAGAGAGATAGAGAAGCTGATAGTGAGGATTAAGCGCTACTTTGCACTCTTGTGTTTGAGATTTGTTTTGGAGGTCAGCTTCATCTGTTCCACAGGAGAAATTTGAAGAAGATTTGCTATGCAAACATCTTTCTAGTTACCTTAGGATACTGTGCTGTATGTGGTTTGTGCTAGGTCAGTATGGATTAAAATCTTAGATGATGAGATCTTTGTAAATTTAACAGGATTTAGTTTGCTTTATTACAGCATGGTGTTTCAGAGATCGAGCACATCTGTATGGAAATACACCTTTGGTACTCCGTGAGCAGCAAGTGTATGTCATAGGTCTTAGTGGCAAATCAGACACTATGCATAAAAAGTAAAATTTAAATGCAAGTGCTCTGTTTGAGTGAAATAAAAACACTTCTGCTGACTTCAGAGCATGTACAAGGGTGTCAATGAAAAATCTATGGAATCAGTTACTCTTGCTAGATCAGACAGCACTAAAAAAATTAATTTTGTTTAGTACTGAGTCCTTACCTAGACTGTATTGTGTAGATGCGAGGGAGCAGAACACTGTCAGGATTCTGTACCATCAAGCCAGAGATAGCATCAGGCTTGGGCTGATAGTGAAAAGCACTTCTCTGTACAGCCTCAAGGCTGTTCTGAAATAGTATTAGCCAAACATAAACCCTCTGCCACCTTGTGCATGACAGACGCATTTACAGACTCAGTATTTGGTTAGAACTCTAATTGGCGAGTTTATTTACTGGGGAACTTGTTGAAGACTTTTCAAAATGAAAAGCCATGTTGCACAGCTTTGACATTGACAGTGTTGAACCAGATTTTCAGTGCAATCTTCATCATGCTTAAGAATTTAGATGTTACAATTTATTTTTTGTAGGCCTCAAATTCATACAAGCATGTGCCTAGTTACAGATTATGTCTGATGTGTACTGACTTCAGTGCAGTGTAAACATTGCTCAGTTGCTTAAACACTTCTCTAAATCAGGGCCAAATTACAGTTTTTTAGTAAAAAAGAGGGACGGGATGACACTGAAGTTACTGTTTCTGTATGTGAGCTGTGGATGTTTCTCTTCGTATTGTCAATTTTAAATAATTTTAGAATCATATAGAATGAAGTATATTGAAGCACATACTTATAATTAAAATAATGTGTTACAGTTTTAGAAATATGAAAATCAATACTGACTCTAATGCTGGATGTGTGTTCTATGTTTGAACTGGGACTTCTCTGGTAAACTGGTAGTCCCTAACTCTTTTCATTGATGGTGCATTTTTGTAAACAGTTTAGCTGGGAATATTTTTTTATATACTCCAGCAGATTATACATTGTTTTGATAAAATATTTATCATGTCTACATTGGAATGTAAATATTTTAAAGCTACATCTGACTGAGGTTTATTTTCAAAACTTATTGATTTCCCATAATTTTGCAATATAGTGTTAAAATCCTTCTGATAGCTGGTGCTTCAAGTCAGATCTTTTTTCATCGTGTACACATGGAAAGTTTTTGTATCATTTGTATTACACTAACCTATTCCACAGAACAAACTTTGTTTTTCCTGTTTTGTCAATAATAAGGAAATGACAGTTCTCATTTTGTATTCAAATGGAATTATATTTTTTTAGATGGGTACACTAGAGGGTTCTTTTTTCCGCTTCATATACTTTGATGCCAAACCTAACAGTTGTATTTGCATTTTCAATGGTGAAAATAGTTTCCATTTTAAAATTATAGTGTATCATATACAATAAATACTGAAATGGTTAACATTAAAAAACCGGTGGTTAGCATTCCTGCTTTGTTTTAATTCCTTCAGTCCAGGTTACTGGTTGAATTAATTTTGTTTCCGTAGAAGCTAGCAAAAGAATAGTTTTGAATTTGCTTTGTAGGAGTTGTCACTGGCAAAATCAGAACCTTGCTCATGAAAGCTGTACTGGGGGAGACTGGGGAAGTGTTGCTGGTCAGCTTTGTGAGCCCTGAGTGTTTTAAGTATACTAGTAATGCTTGTCTTCTGCAAAGCTCTGTATGTCACTGCCATAATCTGTTATCTAAATTGTTTAAGTCTTGAAGTTTTTAAGGTTTTTAATTTAGTTTTTTTTTTTTGTTTCAACATGAAAACCTTTTGTAAGTTGAATTGTATTATGGTTATGAAATTCTTAAAGCAGATTATGTCATGCTTTTTTATGAACTTTAACAGCTTCTGTTTTGTTACTTTTATTAGATAAAATTATGTCAGAATAATTTCCTTCAAGTTTAATTTTCCTTCAGTCTCATCAGTTAGAAATAATTTATAGTGGATGTTTTCTTCCCTTTTGATGCAGCATTGAGTAATAAAAAGGTTGCAAGAAAATAACAATCAACTGCTAAATTTTTTTAGAGCTAGTTTGTGCCACTACATAATACGTCATAAATTGGGTTGGAATGTTGTGGTTTTGGGGTTGAGTGGTTTTGTTCTTCTTGTTCCTATTCTATAAGGATAAAGTAACTGAGGTTCCTTTTTTGGTATATTACAACAACCTAGTCAGACTTCTGAGTGTGGTTAGGAAGATTATCAATGCTGTGCAGAAAAATCCCTTCATGTACATACGGAATTGTAGTTTGCCTTCATGTACATACAGAATTTAGCTAGGCTTCCAAAACTCAAATTGTATGAATAAATTCTTCTGTATTTTTTTTTCTGGAAAAATAATTGTATTCTCATGTTCTTTGCTCATACACATGGAGCATGTTTTCTTGCTGGTTTCGAAGTACATCTACTCTTCCTATTTTAAGATTTTTATCTCTACATTTGTACCTGGTATGAATTCAAAGTGACTTTGCATAATGGTCCTAGGATGTAAGTGAAGGCTCAGGTATGGAATACAAATATCTGCTACTTAAGCTAAATAATAAATGCTCATTGAATAATAGAATTTGCATAATTACAGCTAGCTTTAAAATCTCCAATGCCTATAAGCATCAGTTGACACTAACTTCGGTGGTAGCTGAGCACAGCTTGTTGTTAAGCAAACGTATGTACACCATATGAAATTGTTAGACAGTGAGAACTCTGACACACAGTGTTTCATGTGTATTTTTAAAAGCAAAAATATTTATTTAATGACTGTGGTATTGTGCTGGTATACTTTATTAGGTTTTGCTACTTAGTGGAGTTTCAGTGACATTTAGGTAAGCAAGGGCGAGTTTCATTTTCATCTTAAGTTAGAAGGTAGAGTGCAAGATAAGCAAATTGGTCAGTTGTTGCCAAGATACCAGGAGTCAGTCTCAACACCTTCCTGTGAATTAATACGTTGACATATTCTTTACTTGTATCCTCAAAGTGAAAATGCAACAATCAAAAAATGGAGTAGATCTGAAAAATGCTTCATTATATTATGGGGAGCCCCTTGCTCAAAAGGCAAATCAGATTCTTGAGACATTTCAATAAGTGTTCTATTTATATCTATACGGATGA
The DNA here is from genome assembly GCA_037013685.1 of Acridotheres tristis. NCBI lineage: Eukaryota > Metazoa > Chordata > Aves > Passeriformes > Sturnidae > Acridotheres > Acridotheres tristis. Next base: position 58,731,952 of record CM072888.1, on the reverse strand, counting down.
ATCAGTAACAGCAGGGCAGAAAACGTCAGCATGACTTGAATGGATGTGTGAGGTAGCATTGTTCTCTGTGGTTTCCTGACTGATCCTTTCCGTCAATGAGTGTTATGGGAACACATTTGTAGAAGTCAATGATCTCTTCCACGGAATTAAATTTCTGAGGGGGGAAAGACAGTAATCAGTGACTGAAAATGAAATTGCTAGATGATTTAATCTATAACTTTAAGATACTTGCAAATGACAGTATTAAAAATAGGTAACATTTTGCATGGAATTATGATTAGATGAAAGCAATTCTAAAAGGAAAAGCACCATATTTCGATTCTCATACTTCTTTTTTGTGTCTCTGTCGTGTGCATGATAAAGCAACTAGCTCCTTAGGGCGAAAAGGGAGCATGTCTAGGCCCTGATAAAGTAGTATCACCTATAAAAGGTTGTGATGCCAGATGTGATGATAGATCTTGAAATGATGAAGCAAATATAAATTGTTACTAGCTTTTTCCTGCCACAAGTTACACTTAATTAGCAGTACGTGATGTTTTACACTGCGAGTTTCAATGTACCTTATTAAATGTACACTTTGTTTTCACATTCAGTTTATTGAGTTGCTATAAAATCCCTTTGAAGTATGGAACAAGAAGCATCTTGTACTCTCACGCCCAAAAAATTTACATTCTCTAAGTGACTCCTAAAGTGATAAAGGTCTGGTTCAAAGTTGCTGACCTGATCAGATGGTAACAGAAAGCTACCCAAGGTGTTTATTCTCATGTGGCCTAGTGGAAGAATCCCATTCCAATGATTAGCAGTCCTTCAGTTTAAATCATTCTCTTCCCTGTGTGCACCTTCTAAGCTCTCATCACACCACAAGTTCTCATCATATCACTGTTTTACTTTTGAGTTAGTCTTTGTACTCATTGGTATTAAACCACCAGAACTGCACACAATAATGAAAGCTTACTTTGACATTAATACTTATCACCTATTTATATAACATTTACTGTAAGCATGGCTCTTCATTGTACACCTGGTCGTGTCCCATGGTAGTGTCTCTCACCTCCACCTGATTCACACCTAGTTTATAACAACAGAATCTGATTAAGGATATGGTTTAATGAAACTGTTTCTGTATTAAAATGAAAATTATTTGATCTCAAAGCCAGTATGGTAATTTTTAAAAGTTTCGTTTTGATAATTCTTATTCATATGCATTTGTTTTACTTTGCTGTTTTGTCTTTGCTTATGTTCAAAGTCACTGTTGCTACTGAAAAGTGAGGTAAAACTGGTCAGTATTTCATGCCTTATGAAAGTAATCCTTATTTTTTTTTCTAAAAGGCACCAGTTCTTTTCCTGGTTTTGAGTGTTTTCTGTTGTTTGGGAAGTTAAAATGTCTACTGTAATTGTTCATCTGCTTTGGCAATTTAATTAGGCTTCACTAGGTTAATGCTACATTGTTCATTTTTCTAGCTCTTTGTAACAGGTGAAGAATGTCTCAGAATTTTTTGTCCTCAGCTCTTTTAATGGAGCTCCACATTTTGTTAGTCATAAAAACATCTAAAGACATAAGGATGAAGAAAATTCAGTATTTGATTTGTTTCACTGTGTGAAGACACTCAGCCCATCTCTGCTGTCATAGGAATTTCCTGTCTGCAGGTTGCCAGACTGTTCTGGGGAGGTAGGAATAGGATCTCAAGGGTTGCTTGTGAAAGCTGTAGTTCTGAATTGTGTTGGCAAGATGGGAACTCTGGGCTATGTTGCACATCCTGAATGAGACTGTTCATCCCTGAGCTGTCATTTAAGCTGTGGACAAAATGCTTATCTTGTAAACACCTCTCAGTTGAAGGTGTGGGCTGTTTGTTGTGCTTCTTTTCCTGGCAGTAACTGTTGACATAACACTGTCAGTGGGAGGCTTTGTGGAAGTGCTCCCTAATCTGCTTGGACTAGCCAGGCCAGTTTGGTGGCTGCTGAAGGTACATGCAGCTAATTCAGTTGGCTCGCATGGAAATTAATTAATTAAAGTGAAATGGTGTGACTGCTGTGACTGATAGTTTGAAGATGAAGGGTAGCTGCAAATGCAGTGGTGAGGATGGAGAAAGTATCTGTGGCTGGAACAAGGAGATCCAGAGATACACATTAGGCTCTGCTCTAAACTTCTTTGTAAAGCAGATACCAAACTGAAGAGGAGCCTACTTCTGCTTTTCATTTTAATGCATTTTTCACTGTGTTGGGAGTTGAGATTGATGTTATGGACATGCTAAAATCATGTATTTTGTGTGTGGAAGATCTAGTTTTGAAAAGGAGATAAAAACATGTAAATTTCATGTCATGATCATCCCTAAATATGAGCAAGGTTTGTATTTCATAATTTTCAAAAGAACTATGCACATGAAAAAAGCCAGTGTTACAGGGTTCTCTGGGTCTTTAATAGTGAAATTATCTGGAGTAGAGAAAGGCAACAGCCAACAATGTAGTGGTTTTGAATGTAAATTCTTAAATTCTGTGTATGTGTCATTTGGGGATCTGATCTTTATATCTTTGTAATTTGGCCTTTTGAAAGCTCAATGTAGTATATTAAATACGTACATAGGTGTGAACGTCTGTGGCTAAATAGCTAGCAAAAGATGTACCTCCACTAAGAGAGTGATTTTCTTTTTTTTTTTACCCTTCTATTTATTATATTAGAGTTTGATACTAATTTAGCCACATGGAATTTCAGTTATTTTTACCATAAAAACTGATGATCAACCCCTTTTTTCCCCCCTTGTGACATTATAGGGCTACATGAGAACTAATGATAAAAGTACTCATGAGAGTTAAATGAAATACATTTTAAGAAATAACTGTTAATTTTAAATCTTATTTGATGATACATTATGTTAACAACTTGTAGGCTGTATAGTAAAAGTGGAAAGTTGCAATAAGATGGGGAAAATGTGAACAATTATATTTATGTGTAAGGAAAAATGTGTTTTTAATGGATGAAAATAGACTAATTCAAAAGTGAAAACACACTGCAGAAAATCTGTTAAGACCAAACCTCTGAATAAAATCACTAACTGGGGAAAAATGCAATAAGTCTGCACATATTCGCTGGCATTTAGATTTTTTCTCTTTGGCTGGTGAAGAGGGACTATTCAGCTAATCTAGATAGAGCAGCTAGGTCTGGTTGTACTGCAAAATGTGGCGTAACAAAGGGTATCCCTGCAGAGGGCCGAAGCAGAGTGCTCTGGAAAGCATTTTAATGGGTAGTAAGAAGTTACAGACAGCAATATGCTGTAATTTACAGCCTTACAAAATGTTTTCACCTTCTTTGGAAAAAAACCTTAGATGAGCTGCATAAATGAAGGTGACAGTTTTCAAGAAAGAGCCTTTTTAGGGAACCCTTTCAGACTGCCTGAGATGGAAGAAGCTCTTTGCAATGTTCATGCCACTGATTGTTCATTACTGCATATATGCTTTGTGCCCAATTGTATTTTCATGTCTACTGCTGAGAATAATACATAGGAGTGGAAGATTGCCATGTTTGTGATTCCCTGGTATAACACTTAGTTGACCAGCAAAGAAATTGTAATTTTTTTCTGTTGTGCTTGATCTATGGGAAGATTTGAGTTAAAGAGAGAGAATCCTCAAAGAAGAAGGCATAAGGTAGGCATTTATTATTACATATTTGACCTGGTAGAGCCACGTCTTGGATGAGCTGTGTGTTAACTAGATGCTTGGAATCAAAGGAGGTGTACTTTGCAATTTGCCTTGTCAGTCCAGACCTGCTGTTTTAGGTATGTGCTGTCTGTGCAGAATTTGGAACAACAAAGCCATATATTTTGGTGTTTCCTGAGATGGGAGGAATTGTGTTCTCCTTCCTTTTAGTTCAGTAAAAATTGTTCATGTACTGTTCAAGTGATTTTCCACTTACCTTAATTGTTAAAGCTGTTAACATAATGAAAATTTACTCCTATGCCTTTATTCTCCAGTGAGAATACACATATACTACATTATGCTGTAATGTGCCTTATTTCTATAATTGTTTCTGTTTTGAGCCTATTTGTATTAGGACCATTACAGGAAGACTAAACAATGTCAGAACCATAGAAAACTAAACTTGCTTTCTCCTAAGTCATACTAAAACTCCAGGGAATTATCTGGGAGTTTCAGTTTAGAAATACAGCCAGTGCTTTACAAAAGAGTGATGGTCACTACAGCAGCACCAGGATGATGGTACCTACAGTACAGTTCTTGATTTGTGCAATCATTCAGCTTCCAAACTGTTTCACTGTCCTTGTATAATGAAGGATTTTTTTCTCCCTTTACCGTTAAACCAATATACCTGAAGAACAACTTGCCAATAAACCTTTTTCCTCTTGAATCCTATCCCATGGTTTCTAATAAAAATTCTAATAAAAATTTGGACCCATCAAATGCCTTAAATCAGCTTGGATCATTTGTGGTTCCAGGCTTTTCAAGTCTATCTATACAAAAGGTAAGTTCTGAAAACTATTGATGTGCATGAAAAGGATACAATTGTAGATTCAGCTACAGTCTTTGCTGCTTCACCTGAGTTGGATTTGTGTCAGTGATTTACGTAATTAATAACCTATAGGCAGTTGCTGCTTTGCTTTTTTGCTCTGCAGCTGAGCATTCTTTAAGTTTTTTGTTGTGTTTTTCTATTTTTGATTTTTTTGTTTTGTTCTGGAAGTATCACATTTTTATAGAGTTGACTCTCAGTTTAATGTTTTTTTTTCTTGTGTGAAAAACTTGCAGATACAATACTTATTATTTAACTATATATATAGAATAAGAATTAGACTCTTATCATGACTATAATTGAATTTAATTATGTAAAGAAGCATTGCTTGTCTAAAGGGATTTTCTAATTGAAATTTACCATATTTGAAAGACTGATTGCTGGGGACCCACAGGATTTAATGGCTTCTGACAACTGTTGTCCTATTGCTTCATGGCACCAGGTCCTGCTGTCAGATATATGGGGCTGTATATATTTGAAAATGCCGCCTTAAATTATCACAAGTTTAAAAATATGTTAAAATAATATATGTACCAGAAAAGACAAAACTTCTCTTTCCTTTTTACTTTGCAGGTGTTACTTACAGCAGATAGAAGTATTGTGAGTACTTAGGAAATTTTTACATTGATTTGAATCTGAATTTCAGCATGGTATGCAAAATTTGGTTTTAAATTATTATGAAGCTGCTTGAAACTTGAGACATACTTAAAATGAGTGTAATGTAAAAGAAACTTTAATGAAGCAGCAAGTTTGTTATGTGGGAGAGTTTGTAATGAATGTTTAATATTAAGAACTTGTGAAGTCCAACATAAAAGCTATAGTCTGTAACAGCAGATGGGATGTTACTTACACACTCTCCTCTGAGCCCCGTTCCCAACGCGTATTGTTGGCTTTCTTCCAGAAAACGGACTTTAATGTTGTATACTCTTCTTCCATAATAAACAACCAAAACGTATGGTTCAGACTTTGATTTCTTTGAACAATCTCTAACCAAGAATGTCTCATCCTATATGACACAGATTTAAATTATGGATTGTGTGGTTAGTTTACAGCAAAACTTGTAAGCCATTGTGGACAGCATACAGAAATTTTCCCCCAAGAGTTTACATCGCAGGTTTTGAGATAAAAGGTACTTACAAGGTTTTTCTGTAACAGTATCTTCTCTGCTTTATGGCGATCGTATTCTCCAACGTACCATTCACATTTGTTTAAATCCTTAATTTTAAGATAGCATAATCAGTGTGTAGAAATTAACAACAACTGGCAGAAGCAAAAACAGATTGTATCTAATCTGCATTTAAAGCACATTCAGCACACTATAGAATGGTAATGCATCTATATTGTTAGGAAATGTTAATCAAATTAGACATTTAAATTCTTATCCATGGTTTCAAGAGCTCATATTAGAATTTCTCAAGGGTGCTGAATGTCCACAGCTTTCAGAGGGGGTCAGGGGTTGTGCCATATAGTGTTAATCCTGTTTCCTAAAAACTTGTCTTTTTATGTAGCAGAGCTGGTCTTTACCTTTTCAGTGGGTTGGATAAGAGATTGCATTTCTTGTTCTACAAGCAAATGTTTTGATTTATTTTTGCATGCTGCATATGATGTAGGAGGTGGTGGCTTCTTCACTGTCAAATTATCCACACTTAATGTGGAACCTGTAAAAGTAAATTCAGAAGGAAAAAAACTGCATTCTTAAAAGTTACAATTTAATTTTACACGATGTTTTACTTAGTAATTTTGAGAATAGTACTTTTAATTTAGAGTATTGTGATATTAACCTTTAAAATTCAGAGCTATCAGTTATGAATGGTCTTGTGCTAATGCAGCATCAGTGATTTCAGATTAATGGCCCCAGAGATTTAACACATTAGTTTCCTGATGAGTTTTAATTGACTTCAATCTGACAGGCTATTGTGCACATAGCAAAATAATAAGCTGTTAATAAAACAGCAAATGCTGAATAAAATACTAAATATGGGACAAGGATAATGGTTCATTCTGTTCTACTTTCACCTTTTGTGTCCCTTTTATTTGTGTTGGATTGCAGGTTCTGTTATGTTAGATCATATTAAAGCCCCTCATTATTCCATTGCCAGCTAGCATTGTTTCTACCAAGCTGTTGAAGCCTCAGATGATTCAGAAGTTCTGCCATGCTGATGAATTTCAGCCTGCTCTGTGACTTGTTTCAATTAACAAATTCAGGACCAAGGGGTGAGATTGCTCTCACATTAAGAAGAAGGTGTTGGTCTTTGGCTGTGTGTGCCTGCTCCATACAGTGCTGCTGGTGCAGGAGCTTGGAATAGCTGAAATCCTTCTCCCAAAGCAAATGTGATTCGCTGTCTGTAGGTTTAGGGCTGCCCTTTACTAGTTAGGCCCAGCTACCCAGGTCTCAGGAGCTAAGGAAGTGCAGGGGTTGGGTCAGGAACACAAGAAGTCTAATATGTAATATGTAGTATGTAATATGTAATATAGGAGGCCCGGGCTGACTCTGAGGATGTAGTAGAAACAGCCTGAGAAAAGCAAAAGCTTCCTTTCAATGTAAAGATCAAATGTAATTTTTAGATATATGACATGGAGAAGAATTGTTAGTTGAAGATAAAAAAACACCATATCCTGCTGTACAACAGATAACAGTTTTGTGTGTTTCACGCAATGCTGGTGGGAGAAATGGTCCAGTGTCCATTTTAAAAGTAAATGAGAAAAATCTGGTTGTCAATGGCTTCCATCTTTTCCTTCTGGTTACTGTCACCAGAGACAGTGCAGTTTGTCAGGGCGGTATTTCATTGTGCTTTATCTGTTCTTGCTTTATCAGTTTTATTATTGTTATGCCGGTATGTAGCATACGACAATATTACATTTTACTAGGAAGAATTTCTTTTACAGAGGGGAAGTGATTTTCATTGCATTTCACTGTTCCATTCATATATGTTCCATTCATATGTTCTGATGTATAACTGCATTACTTTTGTTTTTATACAAGATCCACTGATAGCAGTAGACAAAGAGCCATGATCTTCAGCAGGCAATCAGTCTGTTCAGTAATGAAATCTGTTCAAAGGGCCTGGTACCAGGCATCAACCTTTTGTGTCTGCAATCACTTTGACTTGTCAAAATGTGAAATATCCTTCCTGTTCAGCTTACTGGATCATGATTTTTAGCATGTTTGTTCACATTGCATTTTTAGTGGCTATCCCCAGAATTTTTCTTTTTTTTTTTTTTTTAAAGAGATTCCCACTGCTAGCAACATAGTTGCTTTGTGACCTGTGCTGTGTATGTTTTGCAGATTTTTTTTTTTCTAGTGTGTCTTAAGGTGTGGAACAAGAAGTGTAAAATTCTTTTGCAATGCTTACATACCAAGTCTGGCTGAGATGGAACTAAAAACAGCTTGTCAAAAAATTAGATTTAACAAAATTAATATTTGTTCTTAAAACATTTTTTAAGCCAAATATAGACTTTAAAGGCAATTGTAGGGTAGCAGGGGAAAGGCTGCTTATTTGTTCTCTCCCTATTGCTTCAGGAGGGCAAGGAATTGACAGAGGAAAAAGGATACTCTGCTGTCCCAGAGAGCCTAAAGGAGCAAAAGCCCTGGTCGGAATGGTAGGAAGTGTCTGAAGTGGCAGCAGGAAACAGAGACCAAGATGAGCTTTATGGATTATGTAAAGAAGGATTTTTAGTAGGTATCCAGAGGAGAGTGTGTGGAATTGCACCCCAGCACAAGAAGGAAGTGGCTTAATAGAGGGAGCCCACCAGAATCTGGGAGCTGGGGCCTGTGAAGCAAAGCTGGGGGAGGTGGGCTTGGTTATCCTGGCAGTGACCAAAGTTAATTTGAATCCTACTTGATCTGAACAAATAATGCAGTCCATATGTTCTTCCTGGTGGTATTTGCTTTTACTGTGAGTTCATGTTATGCACTCATAGGTTCTTGGCACAGCTTTGGGGTTTGTTTTTTGATAAAAAAGGGCATTTGCAGAGGCAGTTACAGGAGAATAAAAGTATGCTATGTAGTCACGGACAGTAGGAAGTGTATTGAAAATCCTCAGTGCAGACATACAAACATAGCAACCTGAATCTGTTTCTTACTCTTATTTTTCCATGTTTAGTTTGGCTTTCAAAGCAATCTCTGGTTCTTACCTGAGCTGCAAATATTTTTAGAGCTCCATGTACATTGAGGGCTAGGAAAAAGCAATGAATAAAAGTATTGTCAGAAATATATTTCTTTTAGTGGCAGTGTAAGAGTCAAATTAGAGAGCAAAGCATAGCTGTGCTTCCCCGGAATACCCCTTCCTCTTACTGATGGCCACATTGGGCCTTACTAGGTTTTGGGTGGTAATATTGTATTTAGTGGTTTTTGACAGATTTCCCTTATTTTCATGAGCCACTTTTTCAAGTTGCATAAAGTTTTGGTTTTTTTGCTCTCCATAAGAGTTCCACATTTTAACTGCATGTGTATGAAGCACAGTTTGCTTTTGTTCACTGCTTATTTCAGCTGGTGTTCCCAGTGCCTCTGTAGGAAGACCCAGGGAGCATTTCTTCTGTTCTGATTATCTAGACCACTCCTGAGTGGCCAGTTAGTATTTTGTTGTGTTACACTGGGAGAAATATTGACCAAATAACTTCTATAGCAGAAGTATAAGAAGAAACAGAATACCAGGGGTCACAAATATGGTCATATTTACTCCATACAATAATTTTATCTCAGAGAAATGCCATTATTGTAAATAATGCTACATGTATTTATCTAGGAAAGATGTTAAATCATTCATATACTTCCTATGCTGTCTCCTATATTTTTGGGTTTTGTTGCATATTTCAGAAAAAAATAGATTACAGGCAATTAGAAAGGAAAGATTTGTATAGGAAAGCCAGGCATGTATCCTTTGTAAATAAAAATAGAAAATGAGGGGGAAGGAAATGCGGAGGCTGGAGATAGCAGAGCTTCTTTATATAATATATTTAACACCCTATCACAGAAATAGTAGCAGAAATGTAATACAGCAGCATGCTATTAGAGATAAAAATTGGCTGTGCAATTACAATAGCTTGAAAGCAATTCCCAAAGATGGTTCTTGTCACACATCAGGGTAAAACATAATATATCACTGCATGGCATCTGAAAGTGTTATCATCTTGCTGTTATTGCACAGTGAAGTATAATTTTTAGGGCAGAATGTTTAGTCCTTGAAGCATTCAGTACAAACTCGTTAAATTCTTCTATTCCTACCTGGCTTCAGGAGGATGCTGTTGTGCTTGAAAAGATACTTCACGTTTCTTCCCCAAATTTGTGACTATTGGTAAAAAAGATAAGAATTTAATACTTCCTCTTTTGTGTAACTCACAGCATCTAGCAACTACTGTGAAATAAATTAAGTAGATTAATACATGAAGGTGAGGCAGTTCAATAGAAAACCTTAAAGGGCTGTAATCAGTCTGGCTTGAATGAGTCAGCTAATGATTTCAGTGGGAAACATTTGGACTACTACTAAATGTTACATGGGGGACGTTACAGGGTTTGTTGATGCCAAATATGGCTCAACATAATTGTAAATAATGTAGAATGTTGAACTAGAAGTATGTGGAGAGTTCATAAATCCTTTCTATAGGACAGGATAGGCATTGCATTTATTAAGGCAGCTAATTCTATTTCTTGCTGAAAATCAAGAAATGGTGCCTTAATCCACAAAAGAAAATGCCACAGGAAATGATGAACTCATTAACACAAAGTGCAAACATCATGAAAGCCATGTAACTTGTATCTATCTTCAAAGTATTTTGGAGTCACATTTGTCATGGACCTTTGTGCACATTGACACAGTGAGTGGTTTAGGCAATTTTTTCAAAGCTATACGTACATCTAAAGAACTGTTTTTAAAACATTGGAGGTTTCAATTTTTATTTTGTTTTTAGCTTTAAAAGCCTAAAGCTTTTTTTTTATTAGCCTAAAGCTAATAAAAAAAAGCTTTATTTCAAAATTCTCACCCTCAAAGGTAGAACAGCAAGATTGAGTGAAGGATGACGTCCTCTGTGCAGATCTCTTTTGGATATCCTTCTCTTGGTTTTTTAGGTACCAACACTCTTGTTTTCCCCAAAACCTTAAGATATTTGCTTAGGACAAGTGTGATACCCTGGCTCCCCAAATAGCTGTAGCTAAGGCCAAGTTTCCTTTTTTCTTGCTGCTCATCATCAACTGTTGAGGTCCCTCTAACTCTCCCCATTCTCAGCAGATGAATACCTGAGGGAGGTCTCTTGATTCAGCTAGAATTTTAATGATGGAATATTTTAGTTTTGGAATATAAAGGAAAGAAAACAAATTGTCATATTATTGAATACTGACCTTGGTCTCTTCCAGGTACCTATATAAAATTATAATATAGTAAATATTTTTCTTTGAATTTGTAACTTGAATTTACCCCTACAGACCCAGCAATTAAAATAATTTATAGACATTCCATCTTTAATACTCGATCACTTTGTCAAAAACCTGGGCTGAATACTTATCTCAGTCTGCTACCAACAATGAGAATTGAACTTTTTAGAGTTGCAAGTGAACATGTGGTTTACTGCAAAGATCACCATTTCATGATGACTATTGTGTATCAATTTAACTTAACAATATGGTCTTCCTTCACTGATCTTGTATTAAATCAAGATTGATTGTGGTTGACTTGAGAGACACTATCCAAAGATTAAAATCAGTCGCTTATTTTCAGGCTCCTTAACTGACAGTACAATTATTTTTACTGTCATGGCAGATATTTCATTCAAAATCACTGTATGGAGAGTCTTAATCCAGCATATTATGTTAAGAATGGTACATTTCTAAAGATCAGAGTTTGACTCCTAAACTTTCACTGTATTTCTGTATTATTTTGATTCACAGATCAAAGTGATGGGAATATAATTTATTTTGTTTGTTAATTTGATGCATCTAAAACTGTAATACATGAATATTAAAGGCAAAAATAGTTTATTCTTTGTAGATGTTGCATTTTGAGCCTTCCTTATAAATTACTTCCCCAATAATGTTTATCTATTACTTAGTAATATCAAGTCTTATTCAGGCTAGCAGGTCCTAGCCCAAGCTCCTGCTTAAATCATGGAGAACTGTGAGATGGGACCTGGGGTCTCAGAGCTTTAACCAGCTGGGTCTTGCAAACCTCCCAGAATGCAGGTTTCACAGCCTCTCTGGGAAACCTCTTTCAATACCCTCATAATTAATTTTTCTTCCCTATTTCTCATTGAAACCTTCATAATTTCAAGACTGTTGCCTCTTGTACTTCCACTGTGCACTCTGTAAAGCACGGTGCTGTGCCTTTTTGACAGACATCTCTCCGACACTGACCGGCAGCTATTGTGTTCCCCAGGGCTGTCCCCTCTCTAGGCACAGGGAGCCCAGTCCCACCAGACTCATTTCACAGGGCAGGCACTGCCTGTCCTGGCTGTCCTGGTGACCCAGTGCTGACCCTCTCTGCTCTGTCAGCTTCAGCCTTGAGCACGACTCCAGGTGTTGTCTGATGAGTGATGAGTAAAAGGGAATAGTCCCTTCCCTGGATCTCTTGGCAATGCTGCTGTTGACACAGCTTGATATTCTCTTGGCCTTTATGGCTGTCACGGATACACCAGTGGCTCATGTTCAGCCTTTGGTCCCCAGGTCCTTCTGAGCTGAGCAGAGGGTTTAGATCATTCTTGGGCAGCATTTTGCCTTTGTCCTTTCCAATTTCAAGAGGTTCCTCAGTACCCTGTCCTGCAGCCTGTCTGGGTTATGGTGAAGGGCAGTCCTTCTCTCAAACCTTTTGACCTGCTCTTTGGTGTCTGAAACCCTGACAAGGGCACACTGTCTTCTCCACCTCCAGGTCACACTGAAACTGTTCAGGCCTTCATATCTATATGAATGCAAAGTGATCAAAATTAAATTTTATCTTTTCCGTGTCATGAGGCACATGATATTTCTCCTTAAGATGTAGCCAAATTAAGAGCCTGTTAAGAGCTGAAGTGTTTGTGCAGCTGTACAGTGTCTAGCCAGAAATATTAATTAGAGCTGAAAGATATTTATTTTTCTTGGGAGTGTTTTCATATATGATTTCTAATGAGTCAGTATCCAGGACAAGGCAAAGTCCTTTTTTTTTTTTTTTTTTTCCTTTGATATTATCTTTCTTGCCAATATATCTCTTTTTTAAGCATTTAGTGTTGATTACAATATTGCTATCAAACCATGTTTTTGTCACCATCTTTCAAACTAAAGAAGCTTCTAACCAAGAGGAGTGAGGTTTGGGGCAGCCTCAGTCAAGACTATGGAGAAGGAAAACTCAATGGATTTAAAAGTAAGACAAGTTTGTAGATTTGTGCAACCTGCTGTGGAAGGAAACAGTTGGGATTAACTACTATAGATTCCTTTCTTCTGTTCCCTTTAATGAGAAAAAAAATTAAAACAAATTCATTAGGAGCACATTAGTGCAGGAACTAAAACATTCAGTAAGAAGTACAAAATGCTAAATTATAACTTCTTTCCAAATTTTACAAACATCCTTTAACACTCTGCATGATTGTAGGGACTATATCTTTTAGTAAGTTTTATAGGAAATCACTTGTCATAACTAAACTCCCTGATTGCTAAAACCATTTCCTTTGCTTTAGTTCATTGGTCTGAGTAGAAAGCGAGTGGGGAAGGAGAGGCAAAAAGGAGCTGGGGGATAGCAAGGAATGTTAAAACTGGATTTTAAAAAATACAAAAATTTGTCCATTTTTGTTTCATATTGAAATGAGTCATCTTATATTTGAAGTATTTATATTACATTAATGCTATTACACTCCTCTATTGGCCTTATAATTTCAGTTTTCTACTTGTAAAAGTGTATGTGGAATGTCTGTCTGAAGGAGAGTTTCTCCTGCTCCTCCCTCTTCACAGGCATCCACATCAAACAGTTACGAGTTGCTTTGTGTGGATAGTTGGACAGGTAGCTTTGCACTGTACCTATGTTTTTATTTCTGCAAACAAATTCAGAAACTTACCCCATTCAGGAAGTAGCAGTACTGAAATTGCAACACACATTAAAGATGGACACTTTTATGACACACAGCTAATACGACTCTTACAGTTTGGTTTTTTTTTTAACCTAATAGGCTAAAATACTATTAGAGGAGAGACTGTGTAGCTGTGGAATGTGTTTGGCTTTTATGGTTCTGATACATACAAAGATGAATACTTACTTTATTTGATTCTCTAACAGATGAATGTCTGGAAAAGAAAGAATAATATGCAAAACATTTAATATGCTAAAATAAAAATCACTTTGAGCACATCATCATGGAAACTAACAGCCCCTGACAAGGGAAGAATTTTGTTACTGCTAGAGAAGTTCAGAGCCTGTTTATTTTTTTACACAAATTATTTTCAGAAGCATCTTGGACTTCCTTAAAAAAAGAATTCATTATGGTAAAAGACAACTTTGTTAAGGATTTATACTGGGAGGAGGGGAAAAAGAGGAGTATCAACTTCAGCACTTTTCATCTCATGCCAAAAGGTCTTACCACACGCTTTAGAGTCAGCTATAAATGGAATTAAGTTCCTTGAAGACTGAAGAATTTAAAATTTGGAACACGCAGAGCTGAAATGGAAAGTGTAGAGGAAAGGAGGTATAAACCAGAAAGATGAGTGGAGGACATTCCTCATGGCCCTGATTAAGTAGGTGTTCAGGTATTTTTCTGCCTTCTCCTGATATGCCTTATCAACAGGATTATCTTCCTTTCCTGGAAAAGAAATATTCTCTATCTAAAAAAAATGGACAAGATATTGAGTCTGACATATTTTGTTAGATGTTTTGGTTATGATGAAAGCTCATGCTTTTTAGCAGTATGTATCTCCTAATAAAAGAGACAGAGGACCAGATTTTACAAGCTACTTAGCAACATAAGGTGTGAATAAGCATCTAGTAGCTTTTGGAAGGCTCTGAGATTTAGTCCCTGTTTAGCCTATCTCCTGACTGAAAAAATATGACAGTGAGATATTTTGCTAAATCAGCCAGAAGACAAAAAGAAGATCTGGTATAGAAAACCCTGGGAGCTATTTTTCAACAGTGACAAGAGCTCTCTTCCTCATGCCTGTGTTGAAAACATCGATCAGCATGGAGGCCTGAGGCAAGAAATTTGGAAATTATCTGTATTATTCAAGAAGGCTAGGAGCAAGGAGAGGAATTGTTTTGGTTTGGATAGTTGTTTTTGTGTTAGTTTCTTCAATTTGTTAGCTTGGTCTCCAGGGCCATTACTTAATGTGTGAAAGCCCATATTCAGGACTGGGTATGTGGTAAAGTTCTGTGACATTAAAGATGTGCTTGCAGGGCTGGCCTCCACCTCCAAGGGACATGGCCCTTGCTTACCACATGCATATAAAAGGTTCAATCACACCAGAGCTTCTAAGATACATTCCAGGACCCTTCATTTACCCATTTTTTATGAAGCTATTTTTAGGAGTGTATAAATAATGATGTGTTCAATTTTATAAGTCTTCCAAATTTTGTTGGAAAACAGGACTTGGACTTCTAAATCACATCTGTGGTTGGACAGCTTTGTTTACAGTCTAGCAAAGGACTGTAAGCTGTCGTGCCATACTCCTTCCCTCTGCAGCTCATATGTGTGTTTTCTTCTTACAAAGCTGTAACTGGACTGAGGACAGGTGAGAAATATTTTGAGTGAGGTGCTTGTGGGAAATTCGTCTTCCCCAGATATTGTGTGTTCTTATTCTGTGCCACTTCTGTCTTACTCATGTGATAAAAACTCCTAATACAATAGGCATGACGTGTATTTATATTACAGAATTTGGCTTTATAATAGGACCTTTTAAATCCAAGTGCTCTACATACTGATATCTGCTGGCAACACAGATTATAACATTTCTCACACAGCTTTCAATCTGTGCTGCCCTACCAAGGGAGGGGATCAGTTGTGGGATTTGGAACTTTGCAGCTCTATGTCAGGTCTTGCATCTGAATATTAATCTACTTCATAGTAATGTCTTAGCAACCAACAGTTTTTGGAACCTAATCCATGAGAAAATTTAAGCACCATTCAGGAAAAAACCCAACCCCAACAACCCATAATTAGAGCTCACTCATTAAGAATATACTTAACTTTAAGCAAAAAATTATTTCCTTGATTTGTAAGCTTATTTTCCCCCCAAGGGATTTGAAATGACCTCTGTAAAATGAAGTAAAATTCCGTCCTGATGAGATGAAATTGAAATCATTTAAGGAAAGATGGACAAGATTGACGCAGCTTCCATCTGCCATGGGTTTTTTGTCAAGAGTCATTTGTGTCCCCTGGATTTGTGTCATTCCTCTTCTCAGCATGTGTCCAGCACTGTCCCCCATCATGAATGTGCATTTTGGTCACACAGCAAGAGCACATCTGCTTATGTGGCAGTGAGCACACCTGACCAGCTATGTGTTGTGTGGAAAAAGCAACCAGACTCAACCTGGCATGAGCATGTTCTGGGTCATACAGCTGGGCACAAGTGGTTTGTGCTTCAGGTGGCTCATCCTCACTGCCATGTCAGGATGCTGAATGACCACGGGCATTGTGTGGCTGAGGAGTGCAAAATGGAAAGGGCAAGAAGTGATTTGTAGCCTGGATTCATTGGTCTCATGGGCTGAAGCCAGGCTTCTGCCTACAGATGAGTCATTTCTTTTGCTGAATGTAATATCTTTGGGATGTGGAGTGTGTTTCTGTATCTCTGGTGCAGTCACTATGTTTCTCTATCACTTGATTCACTAACTGCTAAGTAAATGGCATTTTTGTACTTAAAAGTGGAAGTGGTTGCAAGACCTCTAAATATTATTAAGGAAAAAAAAATAGGACAAATCTTAAACAAAATGTTCATGACAGTTCTGTCTACTTTTCTACATCTTTATTTCTTTACCCTTATTTTGTCAGTTCTTTTTTTTTTTTTTTTTTAATGCTAGTGTCACATTACACTAAATACCACTTCCCTCAATTTTTCACAGCTGTCTAAAAAATAACTTTCTTAAGTAAAAGCAGAGGTGTGATGGAAGTAAAATTTTGTGGTTTGAGCAGGGAGAATGTTTTGATTCTCAGGGAACGAAGATGAGGAATGCACTGTACCTTGTGACTTTTGCTGATGTTGGAAAGGTGGGACCTTGGCGGAGTGTGTTCCTCTTGTGAAAGACCTGGCTGCTTATTCTTGGCTCTGGAGGAAGGGGCTGATACTGCTTTGGCAGCATCTCTGGAGGCCTAGAGAAGGTCACAGGAGAACTTGAAGAGCTATTAGGGAATAAAGGAGGTGCAGGGACTGTGTTTTAAGTGCAAGTTCTAGAAGTAAGGACTGGAATTTTCTGAGAGTATTTCAATGTATTTGTGCTGAGCCAAGCTCAAATCCAGGAGCTCTTGAGGTCCCTTCAATAGCAATAGTAATATTGGATAATATTCTACATTTTCAAGACATTACTGCACTGTGTTGTGTGCCACTAAATACTGCTTTTGTGTGCCTCAGCAGGGTGTGCCATGTACAGCTCTGCAATGTGGATATTTCTGGGTTGGTATGGCTGTGTATATGGACCAGCCAGGGAACACACTGAAGATTCAGACACAGAGTAAAAAATGTTCTCCATCCCGGAAAAGTCGCAGGTGACATGGGCCTGGTGTTTTCTGATGGATCTGGGCATGTCCTGTCTGTGCTCAGGCCAGGCAGTCCCAGCCCAGCCCCAGCTGGGAGCTGCAGCATGGAGAGGTTGGCTGCACAAAACTGGAGGTGCATCCAAGGGGCTGGCACAGCTGCCTTCAGTGGTGGGCTCCTGTGGAGGGAGCCTTGTGTTTGCACAGTACATATCTAAATTAAGTCAAGTGAGATAATTAAGAATCATTCTGGCCACCATAATACAAACAGAAACAAATAGTGACATTTTGTAGAATAATGGATTGTGAATGTTCTTATTTCTGCACTATTACGATTTTGAATTTGTGAAATTTTACTGCCCTTTTATGCTATTTCATATTTTTAGAGTCAAATCTAAATATGTAATGCTAATCATTTAAAAAATTATTTATTGAAGAATTTCTTTTAGAGCAGTCAGTGTAGGTATGGAGGAATAAACTTGCCATTCCTAGATGACCTTTTTTAATTATAGCAGTTATTATTTGAGCTTGACCAAATAAAGAGGTGATTATTTTTTATTTGTGGGCATATCATAGAAAAATATATTTGTGGGATAGAGCTTGTCTATCTTCTGTGGGAGTAAGTGGAAATATTCCAGTTGATTTCTATACATGATTTATATGTGTAGCAAAAAGTACTGGCAAACTGATTTGAGAATGAAGTCAATATTATCATAATGAACAGAGCCTAAGGCACCAATAAAATTGGTGGAATATTTTTTTTCCCCATCAATTTATATCTGGGTTGAACCAGATTCACTATTTCTACGTTTTGACTTGTCTGTAGGCACAGCCAAATTGGTTTTGAAGTTGCAGGCCTGAGCTCCTGCTATGAATGCTTAGAGCTGGTGTTTTGTTCTCCCTAATTCCATATGAGAACCTGTAAGTCCAAAGAGAGCCAGCAGTAAAAGGATGCTGGCTCCCTTCCAGTCACCTCATTACCATGAGCAGCACAGATGGATGTGAGCATTCATTAGCACTGAGTTCCCCGGGGACCACAGGTAAGTGATCTCTGATGTGATCTTACCGTGGGGGAGGTGTGGGCTCCTGGAAAAGAGAGGAAACAAAAATCTCTGTAAGCTTTTCCCCCCTCTTGGTTTATTAGAGAGAAATGCAGAGAATTTAGATTAAGTAGACATGTCTGTGTCAAAGAGTCAAAGGGTTTATGTGCTCTACAGCACAAAACATCATGCTATAACGTGCCATTTTAAAATCACTGAGGAATAAAAGACATCCTCATGTGAATGTGAGTGAGGACTGCAGATAGGAGTTCTCTTTTCTTTAGCTAGTGCTAGCAAAATGGCAGCCTGCTTTTAAAAATCTATTAAATGGCAAAATAACCAGTAACAATTTTAATTGATGAGAGATTCTGCTTACCTGGTATTCATGTATTTTCATTCTTCCTCCTAAAAATAATTACAAATAATTCTTAGTTGAGTCCTACCCATATAATTCACAAATGAAGTTACAGCTTTATTCTTGGTATTGTTGTTATTATTATGGGCAGTCCAGCCCCATTCCTTGCCTTCCCCTGGCTCTAAGTCCAGAACTCTGCTCTTACTTTCAGAATGAAACATTTGAGGGTAATATTTATTCAGGTACTGTAAATTTAAATATTTTTCAGAGACTTTATATACATATGTATATGCTTATCAAGTTAGGGATGAAATTTTTTTCCTTTTATTTTTGTATAGAAATTTATAAAAATACTGAAAACCAATGAAATCCGTTCTATTTTTTTCAAATATACCAAAATATGACCGATTATTTAAATTCACATCATACTGATAAAGATCTTATTTTTGCAATATTGAAATTATTTTCCTAACTTCTACATTCTGAAATCCTAACTAATGCAAAGGACATGCCACATATCTCAAGCTCTCCTTCAAGTAAACCATAACAAATTGCTCTGAATAAAATAATGGTAGCTTAAATGTTTAACATTTCTAGAAAATACTGCTGAAAAAAAATTCTTCTGTGCCATTCATGCCATCTTGTGGCAAGGCCACTTAATAGCACTGGGCATGAGAAAAATGTTAGGGTATATTTGAAAACAGTGTAGCTATTATCTAAAAATACTAGTGTCCTCTATAAGCACTATTTACTCAGGAAATATTAAAAATATGTATCAGTCGTGTTCTCTAACACCAGAGTTTAATTTACCTTACTGCACTTTGGTACATCTTAACATCAGCACACATCACATGGAGACATGTAAATCCAATTCAAAGGAATTTGAAGCTTTAGATAAACTGGCAAACTGTCCTTGCCCACTTATTTCTGCAGATTTTGAAACTGGCTTACTCGAATTTATCTCAGTTCAGCATTTTTTTCCAGGCTACATGGGGATTTGCTCACAAGAATCAATCTAACCTTTCGTTTTCAAACTATATAGTGCTTGCTTTCTCATCATCTGTAGGAATTATTTCTCTCTACATTTTGCATTATAGTGTGAAATAAGGGGGGGGGGGGCAAAAGCAAATGCTGTTTTACATGGAATTCTTTGAGTTATTTTCCTGACTGATCAAATTATAATACTTTCTAAAAATCAGCTGTTACAGCAAACACAAAAGGGTCACGTTTTCTTGGCTTGGCAATTGCAGTCTTTTTGACCATATTACCTTATGGTTCAAAAATGGTAAGATAAAAAAATACAATTTCTTTTCAATGATTATCAGATATTTAATCCTTCAATAGCTGACTTCATGATGTACTGCTACATCCAAAGTTAATGAAATATATAGAAAGCTACTTTTAAAACAATCTTACAACTGAGTAAGTAAAACTGCCAATTAGAGGATTTAATACTCACTTACACTTGATTATATAATAATGATATACACTTCATTAGGTTTTTGAAGAATAAGATTGTCTCTCTGATTTCACCACAAGAAACAGAACAAAAATTAAAAGTACATTTTTGACTCAAAATTAAAGGATTTTTGAAGCAAATTTAGGGTTAAAGGTAAAGCAGCAGAGAAAAAAAACATGCTAGGTGATGTACCACACAATTAGCATATTCTGAGTAGATGAACATTGTCAGACAGCCTTTGTAAATAGTCACCCTAGGATGTAAATCCCTAGTGGGAATTGCTAAAGTTGGTATTACTAGTTAAAAATAGTTATTAAATTATGTTTAACAATATATTCACGGAAAAGGCCTGAGAAAAATAGGGAGTGAAAAAGAATTACATCATTAGAAGTAAAGCACAGCAGGAACTTGCAGCCATTTGGTGGAAGAGTTCAGGAGACATTGGCTTCTCCCTGCCCCTTATTGCCTTACAATGTAGTGAAAAGGAAAATCTGGTTTTTAAACTGAAGGGCTTTTTTTCCTCCTCCTATAGGAATGGGTAACTCCTGAGATAAAATATATCTCCTGTAAATAATTACTTGTGTTAGATAGTTTAAAGTGTACTGCAAAATTTGCAGGATGAGATGATTGTTTTGGAAAGCAGCTGCTGTTCTGAAAACCGTGTCTATTCTATCAAATGTAATCTCTGCCTATGTACAAAAGGTAAATATGGAAGTAGCAATTACTATTTCTCTTTGCAGAAATGGGTAGGTGTTTTTTTTTTTATTATACCTCTTACGTTTGGCAGCGTTCTCCCCTCCGGATCAAATGTGTGAATCTGTTAATAAACCAAAATAAAGATGATGTTAGCCATCATTCTTGAAGCTATGGCCGGTAGAAAGGATGCTGCTCCTGGCTGGGATGCCTCTGACACTCAGCAGAACCCCAGCAGCCAGCGAGTGAAAGAGGCGAGGGCATCCATGTGAAGTGAAACGGGAACGGCTCACAGGAACTTGGGCTGCCTGGTGCAAGTGAATGTGATGTGGCTAAAACTTGAAATAGACTGCACTTTGGGGGTGTTGCAGAAAAGGGGAAATCTGGTTGTGAATAAGGTTTAGTGTCTTTACTTACAGCTGAGTGTTGAAGGGGCTGAGGTGGGCTCTTGCTCGTTGGGGAAGTGGTACCTGAAGGCCTTAAGCAACGTTTATCTGCAAAAGAGGAAGAAAATCAAGCCTGAGTAATTCAGTAATATGATGTTTGAAGAAGGAGGGGTTTTAATGTTCAAAATGTGTTTTTCAGGTCAAGTCTTGCCTTTTTTTTTTCTTCTCTTTTTTTTTTTTCTTTCTTTCTTTTTTTTCCCCCAGAATATAGCAACCATTTTAGCAGCTGTATCAAGGACATAAGCATGACCCTGGTAATAGCATTATGGTTAACCTCCCCACTGTGGTTATAAATAAAAGCCCTCATATGCTGGTAAACAGTTAAGGCAGATATTTGACCTTAACTATGGTTAGGTTACTGAATCTGTTTTTCTTTTGAACCTTTGCTCTTGGCAATGCCGTTGTATTCTGGTTTTGTGAGAGTTGTAGGGATTTTATTCTCTAAGTATTATTTTAATTTTTACTTTAGCTTTTAATAAAAACTGCATCTCTGGCGGTCAAAAAAATTCTCAGGTTGTATGCTAATGTGTTTTCAGTCATTAATTTTACATCTCAATGACACTGGTATTTATCTAGAAAAGATGGCAAAAATGTTAGCATTGAATTTTACCCTTTTGAAATATATTTTCAGTCCTTTCCTCCCTCTTGTATCTTGCCACATTATAGGGTATAATACACAGGCAAAAAGCAGATTTTTGTTTAATGTTTTTTACCTGAAATCACAAAATAAAAACAATGTCTTTTGGCTTTTGGAACAATCTTACATAAACAATAAAAGGTGCTGACTGTTAAATTAAAGTTTTTACTACTAACCAAGAGTAAACTGTATTTGGAATTCAATTCATATTTCCAAATGAAATGGATAAATTAGTCTTGGAACATAATGTAGAATATCTGGTTGTTCAGAATGATTGTGATCCTTTCACACACTGATAAATTTACTCATTTTAAAAGCCATCTATTTGTTTAGACATCAAACAAACTCCCACAAAAAATGAGTAGAAAACGTGTTTGCTGACTTTGATGTGAACTGGAGCAAACTATCTGGTTTATGGTTTCCAGTCTTTCTCATCTAGGACGTCCCACCATTTTTTAAACTATTTAAAACCTCTGGAGTGTTTATATTGTGTTGGAGCAATGCTCCAGCTAGGATGACATTTCACTTCCAGAAATGGGATATTAATTGGCTCTGTAAGTTTAGGCATTAAATGTGAGTTAGAATAGCTTTAGTAAACCAGAAGTGATTAATGCAGCTACCTTATAAGGTTAAGAATGCTTGAGAAATACACTCAAAATAATTGCTTATTACTGCTATTTAAAGCATCAGAGAGCACCTTTAGAAAGAATACTACATTATCATCTGGAGAAAAGTTTAGTGTGTTCTTTAATATGTTTTCCATCTTAAGGGTTTCTAGGCTTAAATAGCAGCGAGATTTTCTGAAATGGCTGTGGGTTTGATCAGCCAGTTTTTTGCACATTCCGTGTGGAACGGGATAATAGAATTTATCCCGTGAAGGTAATATTAAAATTAAAAAGCAGTGTGTAATTATTAATTTAGCATAATCTAATGAAAATCAGGGTAACTGTTGAATATGAAGAAGCAGACAAAGCTCTTCTCATATTTCTGCCTACCAGTGTTATTTTCCGGTTGAACCATTTAATTAAAAAAACTGTCTGGACTGAAAACTCCAAGTCTGTGCTGTGCTTATATAACTCTAGGTTTTACTCAGTTTCCACAGACAGAAAATGTTACCTGCATATTCAGATTCTTGTAGAGGTTTGGCAGGAAGGATTCTCAAGGAATGAACAGCCTCCAGCATTGAAGAACTTACAGTCTCATACACATTTTCTTCCTCCTCAGATGGCTTGGAGGAAAACTGCAAGTCACTCTTGCCCTTCATTGCCAAGTGTTTGCTCTGGATAGAAGAAGACATATGTAGATAATACAAATAAATCTAAGTTCAAGATTGATTTCAGTGTGGAAATATATGATTGTCATAACCAGACATTTTGGTGCATGGGAAATTTTCTGATGGAAACTGAAGGGTTGGAAAGTAGTTGAGGAAGTGGTTTGAGTGCATAAATTTTTAATTTAGATTCATGAAATAGCCATTTGGGAGACAGTTTAAATGTCTCTCTGAATTTTGCCTCTCTGCTCTTGAAAATGTAATGAGAGTGTTTAATTTATGATCATTGCAGACATTTGAAACTGTATCTTTTATTATAATATTATCCATGTAGTATTTGAATTGTACTGACTGTTTACATATGTTACTTGCAAGAATATATTAACTAGCTCATCACAAATGTCACTCCTCAAAATAAAAACATACGGTGTTTTGGGGAATTTGTGCTGACAAATGTGCAGTCCAAGTGAACGTGATAGTGAGTGTGTATTGAGCAGTGGAGTCCATGGAAATATGGTGCTGAGACTGACTCAGGATGTGTCTATACACTTGTTTAGGTTTGTTCAAGGCTGTGTTCTGGAGTGCTGCTCCACCCTTCATCCTCTGTTTACTCACAGAAACAACTGCTGGCTTCCTTCAGCACAGAGCCAACATTGCTGCTGGGGAAACTCAGCTGAGGGTACCCCATGCCTCTAGAAATCACATTTTGTTACCAACGGTGTAGGTGCATCCATGCACTTGGATCTTCTTTGACGTTGCCTTTATTCTCACATTTACTTTATTCTCAAATTTATTCCCTGATGTTTTATTCTCATTAGTAATGGGGAATCAATATCTTCCTGGCATATTTTCTTCTACCTGTTAACTGCCCTTTCAGTTCATGCTTTTTCTCTTGAGTGCTAAAATTTAAACCAATTTGTTTTACTCTCCAAGGACGCTAAAAATGGATTATTATGCACTTCAAACTTTATTATGCTAATGCCTATAATTATATTTTTAAAATTCTTCTCACTAAGAAAATACACTTCTTTAAATCTTTCCTGGATTGTCAACCAACTTAAAAAACTTTGAATCTCATATCCCCAGTGTTACTTTCCTGTGAGCTCACTCCAGATTGTACACATCTTTGTGAGAACATGAGGCAGACCTCCAAGAAATGTTCTTTACAGTACATGGCAGGACAAGGTTTGTCTTTATGAGAATACATAAAAATGTCACCACACCCTAGACAGACCCCTGCAGGGTACCTGGGTTTTCAGGCTCTTCTCTGCACAACCCTTTCCAGTTCAATAGCAGACTACTGTCAGCTAGCCTGAGAGTGCCTATTTTTTCAGTTGTGCAAGCACTTTCATCTAGATGAAATGCATTTTCATCTAGACCAGACATGTACTTGTGCAACTGTCTTCTGGGAGATATCAGAGGCCTAAAAAAAAAATCAATATATATCACATTTACTGTTTTCTTTCTCATTATTGTAGTCATATTTCTGCTGAAAAGAAAATTACTTTTGGTTTGGGGAGTTGATGAGATGTTCTTCATGTTCACATTAACAATTCTTTACATAGTCAGACCTATTATTTCCAAAAGATGCTTTCAGATTGAATTTGTTTAAATAATCTCTCCAGGTACCAAATAAATCATCAGGATTTGCTCTCTTTCATGGAAGAAATTGCGATTACCATTGTTCCTTTCCATAATTTTAGGAACTCAGGACTCTGGAGAATTCTCAAAGATAATAAATTAATATCTCAGAAATATCTTAAATAATTAAGTGTCTTAGCATAAGTAAATAATTTCCTGACTATTCTTTCCCCATTCTGCTCTGTGTTGGTTTTTCCTTCTATTTGGTATTAATCCCATATAGCATCTGACTGTTATTAATCATTCTGTGAAATCGGAAACAGTCAAAGTATTGATTACATCAAACTGTTTTACTCATCCTTTATTTGTCCAACTTTCTTATTAAAACATAGGCATGTGCCTAATTTTCACCTTTCTGTGATTTAAAAGGTATTTAGACTCTTTTCTTATACGCCTGAACTGAAACTCAAACCCAGATTTCAGATGCAAATGGAAAGACATTGAAAGACACTGTTTGCTTTTCAGCTTTCATTTATATTACTTACATAATTAATCTTGAGATTTATGACTTACATCCTTGTTCAGCTTGATTCCTGCTATTTTTACCTGATCTAATGATAAAAGTATATTTTCGCTTCAGCACATAAATGGAGAACTGGCAAGTGAGTCACTTCTCCTGTCTAGATCCCACTAAAAAAGAGTAAAAGTTGTCATCTGTATTTCACAATTCTCATGCCTTATTTTGCACTAAAAACCAGTGATGATTGCATTTTTTAATTAATATTATATCCCAGATGATATTAACATACATCAGGAAGTGAAAGAAAAGTAAAAGTTTAGGAAGAACATGTGGTACTTACAGAATGATGAGTGTTAGCAGGAATAGTTCTCTTTTCTGTATGAAATGGAGAAAAGCTGTCAGCAGGTCCCATTCTGTCGTAAATTATACAGTAGCTAATAACTTCTATAAAGCAATAAAAGTCTGCCAACTGTAGATTTTAGAGTATCTATTTACAGTATTTTAGAGGTGCTGAAAAAAGGACATGAAGCAGGTCCACCCATGAGTTTGTGGACCTTTACAGTGCATGAGGAAGTAGCTGTGTGGAAATGGGATTCACAATCATGAGCATGTCTAAACCCGCCCAAGAAGAACACCCAAAAAAGGGTGTGCTTGAACTCCCCCTCTCCCCCCAGAGTTTTGCTTCCTGGTGCAGAACTTTGAGAGCTATGGGACTGCTGGTCTGGAAATCCCTCTGTGAATAGAAATGTATTTTGTTCTCTTTGTAGCAGAAGAAAATCCCAAATCTGAGAAGACTCCAGCTATCAGGCTATAAGCTATTCTCGGTGGTGTTTGTCTGCTCATGAAGCTGTCTCATGGTGTAGCCAGGACAGCATGAGCTACAGGGCCAAAGAACTGGTGAACAGAGACTCCCAACTTCTGCACTTAATCTGATTTACACATTTAACCTGATTTACACATTTAAACCAGTGACTCTTTAATGCAAAACAGCCAGGTATGACCTTGCCCAGTATGTGCTCTTGTTCTGGACTGTTTCAATCCTTTCTTAGGCTGCCTGTAACCTCCCAAATCTTGCATCTCTGGCTACATAACGGCCTAGTTTCAAAAACAGAGCATGAAAGTACTTCTATCAAGAACAACCAATTCCAAATAATTACAGCATGTTGTAATGCTTAGAAAAAAAGGAAATTGTGCACTGAAATACTTTTATGCTAAGGAAAGAGTTAAAACCAGAACTACTTCTTGTCCAGGGGTTGTACCCCATGGCTGAAGGGTGTTAAGGACAGCCAACATCCTACAACCCTCTCTTACAGCTGTGTTTTGGAAGAAGCAAGTTTCTGCCTAAACACCTTCTTTGCATTTGTTGCTCTCGTTCTGTGAGCCTGGTGTTGCATATTTTTGTATGCCCCAGCAGATGGCATTGAATGTTCATTTATTCAATATACGTAGTACTTTAATCTCTGCTCGGAGGATCATTCACGGGTGATGGAAGGAGACTTTTTCATGCAAGCTACTTGTCTAATTTACTGTTTAGTTATACTGATGCTAACCAGCATTAAGCCCAGTTAAAGGTGATACCGGGACAATAACAGAAAAGGCAGTGCCTTAATTTGCAGCCTTTGTACTTCTGTTCATAAAAAAAGTGTGGTTGTTTTATCCTCAACAATAAAAAATGAGTAACAGTGGTAAATGTCAGTGCTATTGCCCATGCATTTCATGGCTTTGGGGTGATGTATTGCTATCCAATATCAGTTTTCAATTTGATGTCCAGGTCAGTTTATCATTTCTTCTGTTCTGCATGAATCACCAGAGTTGTTTCTTAGGCCTCTCTTGGACTAGACCAGTGAAGGAAGCAGCACTGGTGTTGCTTTCCTGTGGGTCTGCCCTCTATGTAGGTAACTGCCAAAATATTTGCTCTCTGCTAGCTGAGGAGTGCAAACCAGTGAGAAACCACTCTTCTTGTTATTTAAGAATATAATTTTCATAATGAAGATGAATATTTAACTCTGTCAGCCTTGCTGTATGTATCAGGCCTTCAGAATGAGAAGTGATGTGCACTGTCCAGGTGTTAGTGAGGCACTGTCATAGAAGATAAACATTTAAAGGGAGATTATTTCTGCTGTTGTCTATCTATCTATCTATCTATCTATCTATCTATCTATCTATCTATCTATCTGTCTGTCTATCTGCCTGGAACATCCAATTTATTATAGAACCATATGCTAGTCTGTGTTGGTAAGGACCTTTAAAGGTCATCTAGCCCAACCCACCTGGAATGAGCAGAGACATCTTCAAATTTTCTGGCTTTTGCTGCACTGGCTGTTGAACAAGGATGAGAGAGGACAGAATCTTTGTGCCAGGTAGCTGCAATCAGCTGGACCTTCTGGCATCATTTTTTTCACTACAAGCTAATGATTTAAAGCTAGCACAAGCTAGAGTCTCCTCAAGCTATAGGGACTCATCAAATTTTATTTAGTCTGAAAATTTTTTGTTACTTTGCTGCATTGCCTATGAAATTGATAAATAGAGACTATAATAGATTATTGATAAATAGAGATTAGATAATAAAGACTTATAGTAATAGTAATGTATTATATTTCTGTGGCATACATGTGGGTGTGTTTCTGCTAGTTGACAGAGAATGCCTGATGTCAAAAGACAAAATGGAAAAAAATTATCTTCTCTTTAATTTGCAATAGAATAAAACAGCGTGTGCATTTTGTAGCAACCTTGATTTTTCATGGTGACCTCAAAAAGTTTTGTTTAAAAAGGTGACAGGTTAGGAATTTCTACACGAAAATCCAACATCAAAAGCAGCCCTTGAAGTGGGAAAGCAGAAGGTAAATCTGTTCGCATTGTCTTCTCTGACTCCATGAATGTTTTTTTCAGTCACTGTAGTGTTTCAGCCAGTGGCAGAAAGTGATAAAGAATTGTGGGTTGTGATTTAATAAACCCTGTGATCCTGACAGGGATCTTAACCACTTCAGTAGAAAAAACCCCTCAAGCTGGAAATGCTGCAAATAAGAACTGTATAGGCATTTTTAGAGTCACTTTTTTACTGTCTTGCCCAAAATTATGATGCAAAACCTTGTCCTGCTCAGGTATACAGGCATCTTCCTTAAGCCTATAGAGGGGCTAGATTAACAAGCTTCCTGAATAATATAGATTTAATTAGAGTACCAAGTAAAAGATTAGGCAGGTTTCACTTCAGAGATGTGAAAAAGCATGTGAATATATACCAGTTATAATGGGCATTTGGGTTAAGGCCAGCTATCTACAGACAATAAAATATTTGCAGTTAAATTGCTGGGTTTTATTTTTCCCAGAACTGCTTTTTCCAGCCCTAAATCTAAATCTTCTATATTATATGGATATTGAATACGTTTAAGCAAACTTCACATAATACTATAAACATATGGTACATCACATAAATTTATCTGGCTAGTTGTGCCACTTTTTAGTTAGATAATTTTATATGCTTTGCATTAAATAGTTCAGCTAGAGTTGTGAACTGCAGTGTCATTTATAAGCAATTTAAGAATGTGCAGTGTTTTACTTTTGAAATTAATGTAGTTTAAACGCATGCTTGTTACTGACCATAATCTATCATGGAAGCAGATTTAGAGATCCTGTCATCGTTTTGTTCTTTTGGAACAGCAAAAATAAAAGAGAAAAAAGAGGAGAGACCTTCAAAGGTAGCAGCAGAGGGAAGAAGAAACTTCCCTCAGTTGCTTTCTAGAAGCCATTAGCCAAAGTAATGTTTTCAGTCTTCATCAAGAGAATAACTTACTCCTGGCTTTTTGCAGTGCATGCCATCATGAAACCAAACATTTTTTGGGACACAGTGGAAGTAAACATCTTTTTATGTCTGCATTAATGAGTATGTCCTTACTGGGTATCTATTACTTTTCTTTTTTTTCTACCAATTAATTTTAATTTTTGTGATATTTAAATGTTTAGATCTGTCACAGACCTTTGCAGGCTCTGAGTAAGAAGTAGGCTACACAGACATGTTATAGTACTTTTTTTTTCAGCAGTGGAAGAATTTTACCTTTCGTATGTATATTCATTACTTCATGTATGTTTGGGCAAGATCTAAAACATAAAAAAAGAAAAAAAAATCCACTTAATTAAATATTAGAAACTGCCATTGTTCTATGAAACTTCTCAGAGTCCAGTTTAAATTAATGAGTAAATGTTGCAAGGATAATAGGTACATTTGAGAAATTACTTGGCAGATTTGGAAATTCAACAATCTTGTGTCAAACCTTACATTTTTGTTCACTTACAGCTCCAAGTTTATTGCAGAGAGCTTTACTCATTTTGCAAACATTCATTTCAGACATAAATATTGTAACAGCCTTATTGATGCTTTAGCATATTCAGTGTATTGTTGGAGGGATGAGTTTCCTTAGGGAGATAGGGGCTAAACTTTCACATGCAGCTGTGCCACTCCACAGGGCTCCCTTCCCATTCTGCCAAATAAGTATAACACTTCCCCTAGTCCTGATGTGGTATTCTTCCATCCTACCATTACTCTGCCATGGAGAATATATGAGATATATTGGGTGTGGAAGAACCATATTAGCCTTACTCTGGTGATGGTTCTCTCACCATGACCCTCTTTACCCACTGGACAGTTCCTCTGTATCAGCCTCTCCAGCAACATTTGCAGTAGCAATATTTAGTATTCAGAAGCAACATCAAAAGTTATTTTGCAGTGAAAATTTGGCCAAGGATCACATTAAGACTGCATTAATGCACACTCATTTTATCTATAGCTAAGCATCCACCCTTGGAATTGCCTAAAGTTTGGGAAGTACCATCACAAACCTCTGAGTTACAACTAGCCCACTCTTATGATTAGAAAATAATTTAGGTTAGCAGCAGCTTTTGAAAACAGGGTGAAGCTGAGTGGTTTCCTGTTCAGTGAGCAAGCTGTAAACCACACAAGAGTGTACTGGAGTAGAGTGTGTGATAATAGCATGGACCTATTACTATTAAAACTTTTATTTATATTACTTATCAGTGATTTTAAAAGTAACTTATTTACTTACTTATTTTTTGGCAAAGCTGTTTTCCTTCTGCTTGAGTCTGCTGGGTGATATTCTATTGTTTTTCTGTTGGCTCTGACAGAATTGAACAAAGTTTACTGTTAGAGAGCAGCAATAAGTGGAAAAGAAATGCAACTGCAAGCAGAGCTCCAAAACTAATTTTCAAAACTTTTCAATGCACATATGTAAATGATTACCTTCTTTTCTACCTCAAACATTTTTTCATTCTCTGAATATTTTCCTTTGTTTTCAGCTATTTGGAAAAAAGAACAACAGTATCCTGCTGAGGGAATGAAAAGCTGGAAACTCAATTCCTGTGTCCACTGTTTTGGTTACATTAGAATAGAGTACTTATTGAATTCAACTGAATAGGAATTAAAACCCAGGGGCACCTATCCAAGATCTCTGTTGCTGGTAAAGTAGTTGCTAAACACCAGCGGTGTAGCTACCAAAAAAACAGAGCTCAGTTCTCTTGGCCTCTCTACTTCTGATTGCTCTTGAGCCTCTCTTAGAAACAGAACTCCTTATTTTACTCGGGTGAAATAATACTGATTTATAAATCCTTGAAACAAAAAAACTGAGATGATTTCTACTTTTACCTTTTGACTACCGGACATTTCAGTGTTTTCAGCAAAAAGAGATAGGATTATCTCACAAATAATTCCTACAGGTGAAAAGATGGTTATGTCCTTTTGAGCCTACCCAGATTCATTTAAATTCATAGATCCTATAATCAGTGTTGCCAAATACAGTTTCAGTTTTTCTTTACAAACATGCCCCAAAGCTAATTTGAAACAAACAAAACAAACAAATAACCAAACAAAAAACACTCCCCCACACACACTTTAATCAATATTTAAATGCACACATTGCTAATGAATTTTTCTAACTGTCATGTTAGACAGTTTATTATGGAAATACTAAAGGCCATAAATGCAAAGATGCAAATTTTAGTAGAATGACAAGATATGTTTATTGTCAGCTGTGGATTTAGCAGGAGAGGTATGCTTGAGCAGTTGCTATAGCAAATGTTGGTTAAGTGGTTAAATCTGTGCTACAGTGATGATGTGTGTCTGAAGCACGTGAAATATGAACAGGTAACTGATTTCTGTCAATGCTCTTTATCATTCATATATATTTTTTTGTCTTTTAAAAGAACAATTTAATTCCTTGCAAAACTTTTCCTCCGGACCCCCCAAGGCAGTCTGTATTACAAATGCAAAAGAGTGTTGTGTGAGCATTATACATACAAGGAACATAATTTTTATGTGTTTGAATTTGCTTCATTCCTCCCTGCCCCTTCCTGTGGCAAACTCCCCAGCACGCCCCTGCTGAGTGACCACCTGCAGGTTCTCCTTTCCTGCAGCAGGGAACTGCTCCAGTCTCTTTGGTAGTTTTTGTCTCCGTGTGAGATGCAGCACCAAGGCTTTACTGGTATCTCTATGAGTCCATCAGAGCCACATACACATGACTAGTAGCATAAATAGCTCAGCACTTACCAGAAACTTATCATGGCTGAGACCGTGAGGACATTTAGGACCTTTTGAATGTTCTATGTCAATAAATTCCTGAACTTGCTTAAAAAGAAGTATTTTTCGCCATTTTTGCTTTAAAGTAATGCTATGCTGTTTTTTAAAATGCCCATGTCTAATCATAGGACCAAAACCTCTTTCCTTCACGGAATTGTCTTCACTCTCTGGTTAACACTACAGCAACATTGTTTCCTCCTGCAAAAATGTGGGATTTTTTTAAAATGCAATTTAGAATACTTTCACCTTTTTTTTTTTTTTTTTTTAACTTAAAATGTAGAATTTAATTTAGCTGGGTATGTTCTGTAAGTTTTTCCATTTATGATACTCATACCAGACTGACCAGATACAAAATCCTAAGTTGTTTGTTTGTGGTAGTACAGGCTAGTGGCACAGACAGAGCAATACTCATTCCTCTCAAGATTCAAGTTACATTATATATGGCCAGAAGATGTATTGGGGAGAAAAAGTGAGGGTAGACTTCATTTTAGGTGATGATTGGCTCATATTTAAATGCAGACCAATTGTAATGGAGCACTTATAGAAATACAAATTACATTTACATTAAAGGCAACTGAATTCATCTTGATTTTCTGTTGTGATGGTATGGTTAATTTATGATGAATTGGTTGTATAAAAGTGTCTGTTTCAAAGATCTTATAATTTCCAAGAGCCATGAAATTATTACGTAAATTTTAAGACACTCCATTTGAAAGTTTATTTATTTCGCAGCATTGATGGGATCTGTTACCAGAGTAAATTTTACTTGTTAAGAATAAAAGTTGGCTAAGTGCTGATGATTAAAAGAGACAAAAGTCCATTTCCTCTTATTTTGATTGTCTCTCTTTTCTTCTGTTTCAACAGTGAAACAACAACAAGAAAAGTAGTGATCATATTTACTAGCTCTCCTCTGACTGCAATATTTTGCATGTAACACTGAAATATTGCCTGATGTTTTGTTCAATCAGTTGCTATATTGCAAAGGCCCTGGTGTATTCATGTCAAATCCTTCTTCATGACAGACTGTAAATCGCCTAATCTGGCCCAAAATATCCAGAAGCAATTCCTTATTGCTTAAACATTATTTTGGTTATTTGGTTTTGTTGTTACTTATTTTTACAGTTATTTACATATTTATTTGGTTTTGCAGAGCTCCTATCATAGAACAGTCCTCCCGTGACAGATTAGTCACAACTGTAAAATTAGTCCCTGTCCACAGGATGCATAAACCAAGGGAAAATAGGTGGATGAAACTGAAAAATGGGGATAAAACAACAAGCTGAAGGTAAAAGTAGTTTTTCTAGAAGGAAAGGAATAAAACATGGAGTGTGCAACTCTCTGCTGACTGTAGACATCTAAAGTGGGTCAGTCCCCAGTTTGAAAAACAGGCACCTTTCAGGTCTGTGGAGAGAGAAAACCACATTTGTATTTCGTATTTGCATTTCAATCACTACTGTTGAAAGAGGTCAGTACTATATTTTATGGGCTACTTAATACAACAAAAGGATCATATTCTTTATTCATCAAACTCTGATGATATTAATCCATAGCTTAAAGATATTTTCTAAATAAATTGTTGCTGGGGTGACTATTAAGGGATGCTCTCATCCAGAAACCATCCTGTTTCCTGAAACAGCTGCTAAAGGTGGTATGTGCACCACATGTGTGTGTGATTGGACTTCAGGGCACTTACCAATCACAAGGCCCTTCAGATACATGGTGGTTTGAAAGTACATTTTACTGTTCATTTTGTCTTCTGGTCACATCTATGTCTGTAGATGCTTTTATTTAATAGCAGGGTTTGGGTTGGGAGGAGGTTTAGCCACCTCTACTGTGGCCCAGATTAAGGAAAACTGCAGTCAGAAGGGCAGAAATAACCTTGGAATAGTTGAAATCTACCAGTTAACATAATCAAAAACTTCTAAGGAATTGCATAGAAGAGCGTTCATTTTTGAAAATGATATCTGCAAGTAGGAGGGATTATGAACCTGGCTTGATTGGGCTAGGTCACTCTTGAAGATAAGCTTGGGTTTCAAAGTTGGCTGAACACAGGTGTGCCTTTCTGTTTTGGGTGCCTGGGTATATCCTGCCTGGCCTGAGATACTGCTCAAGAGGGCTATAGGTCCTTTTATATAGGTCTTTTTCAGATCTTGGATTTAATTTTTTGGCTGATGACTGTTGAGTTTGACACTCAAAGCAGGGTCTGAAATCCCAAGCTTGCTGAACAGGGAGCTGCCTCGAGCTAGCCAAGAGCAGCTGCCTGGAACGAGTCTTGGTGGCTGCTCAGGCTGCAGAGGAGATGCAGCCAGTGCTTGCAGCTGGGAGCATTGGGCAGACACTTTCCTCTGAGGAAAACCGAGGGATAGCTATCCACTATCTTTTGTATAAAATAATCTAGTAGTCAGAGAAAGTATGTAGCTTTGTACTGTGACCATTACTGTGTCTTGCTTAGATATTTGCTCTCCACTGAAAAGAAAAGAAGTGCAGGAGCCCAGTGTGGGCTCCTGTGCCCCAGCTGGGCACCTGCACCCCTCGGATTTTCCCTTAAGTTTGCTTATGTGCTGACAAAGGAGAGAAAGTTTTCTGCATGGTGTCTGGGCAGGTGATGAAGGATTCTCACCAGAATACCCTGCATCCTGTGTGTGTGCTATCCACAAAGAGGGCTTGGATGTCCCAAAAGGTGAGTCCAAATATTCCTGAACATTGTAACTACATGCAGAAGGAAAGTGTGAGAGCTTTGGAGAGATACAATTACCTCCCTAGGTATGTCAGATATTTTTGCTGTACTGGCTCTGGCTGGGATGGAGTTAATTGTGCTGAGAGCAGTCTTTTGGGTGCTCTACTGTGGATCTGTGACCAGAGCAGTGCTGACAACAGACTGTGTTTTGTCTGTTGTTAGCAATGCTTGCACAGCACCAAGGCTGTCTCTTTTTCCTGTTCTGCTCTCCCAGTGAGTAGGCTGGGGGTGGGCAGAGGCTGGAAGTGGACAAAGCTTAACCCCAGCTAACCCCAGGGATATCCCACACTGAACAGCATGTGCTCAGCAAAAAAAAAAAAACACTCATGAGAGGGGGTTTTTGGAAAACAGCCACTGCTCAGTGATTGCCTTCACACCACTTGTTTTGTTTCAGGCTTTTTTTCCTTTTTAATTTTCTTTCCTTCACTTGCAAAACTGTGTCTGTCTCAATCCACAAGTTTCCTTACTTGCTTTCCATCTTTCCCCAGCCAGGGGTAGCCTGCTGCAGGCACAACAGCAGGTAGGGATTGCAGGAAAGGAGGGAAGAGCCATTTGACCTTTCAGCTGATCACAGGGGCTTCAGGATCACAGTTTTGACACTGGCATATGAATATCATCCAGGTCCAAGGCAAAGGCCTGACCACTTTTATATAATCCAAACTACTGCCCAAAAATGGAGCTTTTTTGTAATTTTAATTTTTAAAAGTCAGTTTTATGAATCAGTAATAAGATGATCCATTGTACTCACTGTTGTGACTTACAATAAATACTCCATAAAACAGATGCTCTTCTGATTACCACATTTAAACTACTACAGTCCTCCTAGTGTGCCATGTGGGAGGACACTTGTTCTGTTCTTTTTACCTAAAGTAAGTCCTAGGAACATAATAATAAATATTAAAGGCTCTGTTATCTTAGCAAAATTACGTAGCTGACCACCTGCAAAACTACCTAAGAGTTTATGATTGGCACAATTGTTTCAGATTCTCTTCTTCCTAAAAGAGTGCTCTAGGTTTCCCTGGCAACCTGTAAAATGCTAAATGTAAATACAGAAGCCAATAAGCACACTATCAGGTCAGATAACCCCACAAAAACACAAGCATTTTGAACAGCAATTAATTATTGTGCTAGTTAAATCCAGATTTTAGAAATGTCAAATAGAGACAAGACCCTGTAGTAACAAGCTGAAAAGTGGAAACTCCTTGCAAGAATCATATAGTCATAGAATGGCTTGGATTGGAAAGGATCTTCAAAATGATCTAATTCCAACCAATCTGCTGTGCGTAGGGACAGCTTCCCCCAGACCAGGATGCCCAGGACCCCATCCAGACTGAACTTGAACACTTCCAGGGATTGGGCATCCAGAAATACTTCATGATATTCAGTGCCTCACTACACTCACACTAAAAAATTTCTTCCTAATATCTAATCCAAACCTGCTTTCTTCAGTTTGAAGCCATTTCCTCTCATCCTGTTCCTACATGCCCTTGTAAAAAGTCACTCTCCATCTTCCTTGTAGGCTTCCATCAGGTACTGGATGGCCGTAATTAGGCCCCCCCCAAGCCTTCTCTTTTCCAGGCTGAACAATTCCAATCCTATCCTTATGGGGGAGGTTCTCCTGCCCTCTGAATCATGGTGGCCTCCTCTGGGCCCACTGCAACAAGTCATTGCCCTTCCTGTGGCTGGGGACTCCAGAACTGGGTGCAGTGCTCTAGTTCAACACATAAAATTGTCGAAGACATTAAAAGTAGCTTTATCAGGGAATCAAGTTCCTGGTGAATGTATTATGAATGCCACTTCTCTAGTACTGATTAGTACAGGTATTCAGGCTGACAACTAGGGTACACAGAATACACTTTTATTTGTATTACAGTATCATCTCATGATATGAATCCTAGTTAGGTGACTTTGCACTGGATAAAATAAAAAGAGAACAAAGGATAAGCCACTGTGGCTGAAGTAAAGGTTCTACTAAGGCATGTTTCAAGCCAAAAGCTTGCAGTCTTTCAGGAGGGGAAAATATTTCACTCAGTCTCAATTGCAAATACTGGCAGAGGCTTCTCCTTTTAAGCCAATGCTGTTCCGAAAGTGATGTTTGGTCTTTGTTGTTGTGCATGACACCACGCCTTGTCAAGAAATGCCAGGAAAAGATTCAGTGTTTGGCATGGTTTTCTTCCCACAATTTTTGCACTGAATCAGATAAAACACATTCACACAGCAATAGAGTAGTATGGGTCATTTCCAGCCAAATGCTGCAATATAATCTGAACCACATGGCAAAGATTTCTTGGGGAGGTGTGTAATGAAAACTTTGCCTCTGAATAAAGTGGTATGAACAATGAACCTGCCCTCTCCTTGCATTACCCTTCCTGTATGTTTCCCTAATGGTACGCATTGCATAAGGCATTATCATAGCTTAATTAATAAAATGTACTTGTTTAAGCATAGCACCTCTCACCTCAAGTCCATGCATTTGAGACCAACCTGCTTTTACAGAATCCACAGCATATCAGAAGGGACTCGCAAGAATGATCCAGTTAAACTCCTGGACCACAGGACAACCCAAATTTAGTCAGGTTCCTGTAGTCTGAACTACTGATAAGTTGTCAGGCAGTGGCTGGCTGGCTGAAGTGATGTTGTCAGGCAAGAGAGGGGCTGTGGGTACCTGAAAGGGAACCACAGATATTTGGCATTTGGAAGAATGCTGCTGGGAGGCCTGGGTACCTGTAATTACTGTTCATATTAATGTGTTTGCTTATGCCAAGCACTTTCTTATCTAAAGGAACAGCTCTGCCATGGCACAGTCTAGAGAGATTAGGCAAGCAGATGATTGAAACAGAAATGCTTATAAGAAATGCTTATTAAGAATGAATAGAAATCGCCTCTCAGTAAGTTTTGCTAAACTCACCAAAAATCATGTTTTCTATGAGAAGATGAGTAAGACTACAAAAGAACCAAGTCTATCGTGTTTTCACATTTTCCTGTCCAAGCAGGTAAATACTAAACTGAGTGGACATGACGGAGGGAATTCTTTATGCATGTAAAGTGGTTTATAGTAACAAAATAACAGTAAAAAAAGGAAGCTTTTGAAGCACTGGTGGTTTGTGGTCATAGAAATGGAAGTCACTGAATTATAATGCTTTATCTGAATTTGTTCCTGGGATGATATTAACACGTAGAGGTTTAGGGTTGCATCACTATGACTGCACTAATTTTCACATTCCTTGGCTTCTGTGCAGGCCCTTGAGATATTTCACATCTAAATCATAGAGGATTTATTCTGGAATGAAGAGCAAAGGTGTGAATGGGCAACACATGTGCTTTAATTTTCATGAAGATCCTTGTAACAAAAGCAGTCTCAGAAGACACACGGAATTTGAAAACATGCCATCTAAAGATAATTCTGCCTACAGTGTGTGTCTTTCTGAATGTTCATATATATATTTTAAATTCCTTTCTCTTTTGTTCCTCTCATAAGCAGTACAGTTTACAGACTTTTTCTGTGTTGATACCTACCAAGTTATTTTTAGTCTATAAGTTTGTACAGCAGAATATATTGCTTATCTCTGTCCCCACGTCTTGTAATGAAGGGTACAAATCCCTATTCACCTGGGGAAGTCCGAGGGAAAAATATTTAACTTCTTAAATCTCTCACTAGTCCTTGAAATCTCGGAGTTACCACCTGCCAGACATTTTGGGAACTGCTTCATGTGGAAAAGGAAGCTAAAGCCTTCTAGTTTTCCACTATTTCCACTCACCTAGAGAATGCCTAGGAATCTCAGCCTCAGTAGTCAGAGGAGCTGAAGGTTTATTATCTCCCTGTTCCATGGATGAGCAACATCCTGGGAGCAAACAAGAAGCCAGGCAGATGATATTGTATCTCAGAGGATGCAGTGCCAGAGAGCCCCAAGGGTGCAGTGAGCTCAGCACTGCCCAGGGTGCTGTCATTACATGTATGGCATTATTACATGTATAGCATTATTACATGTATAGCATTTATAGCACATAACAGGGGCCAGAGACTGGCAATCTGCCCCACAGCCCCAGGCAAACCTATTGTTCCAGCAGACATTTGACTTAGAGTTAAGTGCCTGGATCAAAACTCCCTCCTTATTCCCATTATGTTGATGGTTTGCTACTTCCCTGCAACAGCAAATCATAAAACAACCTGAGCTTGCCTACTGCATATGACAGGCAATAACAAGGTAGAACTTGAAGAAAATGCCATTTCTGTTCTTCCTTGTTACCTGCTGTCAGGAAGGAGCTAGCAGGTAAGCAGCTTTTAATTTAATTTCACTCTATCTGAGTCAAGGTGGACTAATCTGCATATAAATGTAATAATGTAAGTCCTTGATCCCTCCCTCACAGACACAAAATATAGCCTAAAATATGCCTCTTAGTATCCAGGGAGAATAAAATTACCCTGCCCAAGGTTGGACACAAATACATATCTAGTGGAAAGAGCAGGCACTGAAGCACTCCACAGCTACTGTCCCCTAAACCTATATCCAAATTCTTGGTATCTGTGAATCCAACAGTGTCCTACTGTATTTACAGGTTGCCAATGAAATCCAGTTTATAGGAGGATGAAAATGATTGCTCCAAGTCTTATCACAGGAATGGTTTCCACGCTGTGTTAGAGGTAATTCTTAAAAGTAAAAATAAAAGCAAGAAAGTACCTTCATAGCTTGTTTCTTTAGTTTATAAGCATATTGATGGAGTTTTTGAATCGTCAGCAAAACCCAAACAAAAATAATTAATTTTATTATTTTTTATATTTAAATTACCTCATTGTATTTTTTTTTTTAGGAAAACAGCCGCTGGCATTTCCTAAACACAAAGTTCTTCAGGGAGAACAACAAATCATAAACCAGTGGTTTCTGCACGGGATTTCTGACTGGAAAACTGTATTTATTAATTATACATAAATTTCATAATGCTTTGATATCTTGATTTAGCAATCTGTAGAACTCACACTGAAAAATCAAATGTAAGAAATGCTTAATTTGGGAGAAAGTGAAGAGCCATTGTTGAATAGATTATATTTGCTTATTTAAACATTCATATCACTCAGATTAGGGTCTTAAATTATAAATTACATGGCTGAATTAACCTGCTGTTGACTCAGTGTCAGCACTCATGTTTGAGAAGCGTAGCTTTTCTCTGGCTGTAGCTAAGTGCCTCTGAAAATAAAAAAAATCATCAAAAGTCCCCCATTTCAGAAGAATTCTCCCTTCCTCCCTCTCAATTATCCATCTTGGTGTAAAAGTTCATGTTTTTGACCCATCCTGCATTGCACTTGGTGTCTGTTCCTGACTAATCCCAGACTAGCCCTCTTCTCACTTTTGACCACATTTTGTGACCCACTCTGGAGGGATAAATTCCCCAGAAGTCATGGCTGGGTGCCTGCCCCTGCTGCTGGCTGCTCCTCCTCGTGGCTTCCTGGGATTTCAGTTCAGCTGCCTGACAGCAGCAGATGTGTGCAGGGTGTCTGCACGAAAAGCCCACTGAAGGGGGGCACTGCAGGGGAATAGGCATTGCTGCTTTGGAAGCCTTTGTGAATAAATGCCTGACTCTGGTAGCTGCCAAAGATGAAAACCACACATGCTTCACAAACAGCACGATGTCACTTTTAAGAAAGATTTCTTCAATAATCTTTCAACTACAGCCTGATATTTAATCTTTGTCTCAGTTCTTCTCTTCTTGAAGGCCATTCAACAGAAACAGAGTCCAGGAACCACAAACAAACAATTTTGTAAATAACTGGATTTTCATAAAGGATCAGAAGGATCAGCACAAATTTGTTAAAAACAAATAGTTTGTCTGTGATGTCTGGGGATTTGAAGATGATATAACTTAAACAGTCCTCAAGTTGTCCATCCTTTGTGTATGAAGTAGTCTTGAAATTAGACTGGGAATGGGGCTTGACTCCACACTGGGCTAGTTAATATCTTCCAGTTAACTGTAATAATTTATTTTTTGTTTTTTGTATTTATTTCTTGCATCTTTAGTTGCTGTCAGATATTGCTTAGAGGAGGAGAGGACAAAAATGCTGCTTTTGTATCTGGGAAGAGTACAGTGATTAGGCTACTTGGTAGAAATCAATAGTGCTAACTTTATGTCATAACTTTCTCAAAAAATCTGCTTCATTTCTACTACTTCTACAGTTAACAGCAGAAAATTAATATTACACCACTCCATCATAATTTCATCCATAATCTAATAAACTCAAAATAATTTTATGGGAAAATTCCCACCAACTTTCAAAAGGTTTGATCAGATTCCTATAATTGTTTTCTTTGCAATAGAAGACTGTCCAAAAGTAGGACTGTAAACAAACTCTTTTTCCAGCTTTCCTGTTTCAATAGTGGTACCATTACTGCATGCCCTTATTCTAGCATGCTAGAGAATACTTTAGTATGGACATGTTCATGTGTAGATTCCAAACAAATTAAGGAATTCAGCAAGATGAACTAAAGATTGACAATGAAAACAGAAAACACTTAAAATAAAGCTATCCCTGGTGTCCAATGTTCAGATTATGTGCCTAGCAAAACCCAGCTCTGACATCCAGTCCCAAATTAAACAATGCAAGGTTAAATACCAAGAAAATTTGTGAAAAATACCTGCAAATAGAAACTTCTGCTAGGAAAGTCAATCAAATGAGAACTTATATGGTCTACTACAGGAAAAAAGATAATTCACCAGTTTCTTTGGTGAAAGCTGAAAACAGTTATGGTGGGTTTTAAAGTTCAAGCTTAATCCATTTACAAGAAATTAAAGTTTCATTCAATATGCGTCCAAAATTACCATTGTTGGTATTTTTTCTCCCAGTGCAATATGGGACAGAACCTAGAGAAACTTCCAGGAGAGTCAAAAGGAAAGCACCATTTATCCTTTTCTGCCTTGCTTATTACTTCCTCAAACTCAGAGGTTCTTCACTGTCTATCTAATGCCCCCAGACTTTCAGCTACCCCACTGGCACAGTGTAAGTGCAGACTCTGCTGCTTGTCCCTGAGGGTGCTCAAAATGATACCAGCTGATTTACTCTCAAGGCCAAAATCAGTGGTC
This sequence comes from Acridotheres tristis, assembly GCA_037013685.1. Taxonomy (NCBI): domain Eukaryota; kingdom Metazoa; phylum Chordata; class Aves; order Passeriformes; family Sturnidae; genus Acridotheres; species Acridotheres tristis. The sequence continues at coordinate 58,690,420 of CM072888.1, read as the reverse complement.
TTGTACCCAGCTGGCTTTACTGTGATCCTGTGCCCAAAGGGAAAAAAAAGACTTCAGAAAAGTTTTGTGAAATACTGGATAATTTGGTCTCAGCTTCAAGCATAATATTAGTAATATCTAACACTCGATAATGTCAATTACAACCAAAACCTCTTTGGAAGGGTGATCCACATTCAGTATTTGCCCATGCTAAATTGACCATTGGCACATACACAAAATCCCATCTATTTTTCTGAAGGAAGAAGATTAAATAAACCCTTCATCCTTGCTTTAGGTCAATCTGCAACTTATTCCTGTTCATGCCCAGAAGTAAAAAACTCAAGAAATATATATATATATATATATATATTTTTTTTTTTTTTTTTTTTTTTGCCATTGCAGTGCTTTAACCCATCTGGCAGCTAAATTCACTCACAGCTCTTATCCTAGCCTATACTGATCTAGAAATAAACTGTGCCTTTTACTATATTTATTTATTCCCTGAGTGGAATCATACTTGAGTGAAACCTTTTGTAGACCTAACCACCATGCTGCTGTTGTCAGCCCACATCCTAATTCTGTGGGGTTTATCTGACACAGTTTAAAGCTATCTCATAAATCAGTGCCTTTAACCCCAACCCCAGGTCTGAACCTAAAAGGTAGTTAGAGGCTCTTGTCACCACTCATCATTTGCTGCCAGGACCCTGAGAGCAAGAATAGTCCTTGAAGGCTCTGACCAGCCAACCCTGGGGCCACTGGCCCAGCCCATCACCCTGGCCCAGGATCCCCATTTCAGTCCAACGGGGCTGTCAGGCCCTACACAATGAATTCACAGGAATTCCAGGCTCCAGCTCAGCCATGGCCATGACAGTGTCTGTCCATGGACCCTGTTGATTGATACCTAAACCCACAAAGGCCTTCCCAGCATGATTTTGATCCTGCTCAGCAGCCACAGTGCTATGTCTGACCCTTAGTACCCCATCAGATAAAGTCAGAATCCTGACAGCAAACTGACTTCCCACATTAGCCTTGCCCCTGCCTCACTGCCATGAGTGTGTTTGATCTGGACCCTGGGCTGAATCTGGCTACCACTGCCTGGCAAAGCCCTTGCTCTGATAGTTCTATCAATTCCCTTGTCTCCTGGCTCTGCATCCCTTGGGACAGTTTTTATCCAAGCTCTACCAGTCCAATAAAATCTACCATTATATTTAATTCACATCATGCTCATTTAACTCCCTCACCTCTGCCCCAGACAGTACTGTGTCTCAACAAACCATATCCATTTGTAAAGTCACCTTTGCTAATGTGCATTTGGTGTTCCTATGGGTCTCACTGTTATTCATGAACACAACCATCTTCTCACTGCTTACCCTCTGAGAACTTTGCACTAACTCTGATTCTAGTATTAATTAATTAATTAATACTGATTCTAGTATTAATTATAATACAGCCTCAAACCAGCAGAGGTTCTTTGTCCATAGCAGCAGCAGCATTCACTTAACCTCAAATGCCTTTCAGAAACCTGTAATAAACAAGATCTGGCTACTTTAGGCTTAAACTCCAGTCTTAGATCTGATTGTGTCCCAAATTAAAACAGCACTCTATAACCCCATCTCCACACCCCACCCATCAACTGGATTCACCCTTCTACTGACTGCTTTCAACTCAGCCTCCAGTTCCTTAGACACGGTTACAGTGGCCTGGCAGAGACTCACTTGGCTGTGCTTGAGACATTTGGCCAGACTACTGATAAAGGGAAGGGGTAAAGTTCACCTTGCCCATCTTATTGGATTCCTTTGGGTTATTAGCTCCTTGTGACCCATTTAATGCTTTTAATAATTTAATAATCTGAAAATTATTCGATTTCTAAAACTAGAATTAGAATGATATTACATATAATAAGGGAAGAAGAAAAAAAAAATCAGGAAATTCCATTTCTCTGCCAAAAACTTGAGGATTGATGCCTGCTAAAGCTCTGCTCTCCCAGCCATGGTTCCTGTCTTGCTTTCCCAGAAGCCAGAGGTGGAATACACACCTTAAAAACTTTTAAGTGCTTGTGAGAATTAAAAGGTGAAATTCTAGACACACAGATTTTTAAATATAAATGTTTAGCATGTAAAGGAAAGCAGATGGGAAGGAAATCATGAGTGTGTGCAGATCAAAACCGTAGGAGCATCAGATACTCTACCAGTCGCTGGAATGTTGACCTTAATAAAGCCATGACAACTCGCACAAGCTGAGCTCTGCACCACAGGGCAGGGAGAGTCATAATGGCTTTGAACTGTATGTTTTCCACTCCTCCCTAATGCAGACTATAGTTATGTCAGATGTACATAAATTGCTCAGAATGAAGAATTAGAATGAAAAAGAATATTGCACTGTGGAGGAAAAAAAGGATAATAACAATTACAAGCATGTATTTGCTCTGATAGAGTAAAATAAAAACTAATATTTAGTACCAAGCTATAATAATTTTTGCCTACTCCCCCAGTCATGGACCATCTAGAAAAGCATTTTCCAACATCTCATAGAGAGGCATTACTTTAAAACTTTCACCATAAACTGGAAAATCCAACACATTTTGATAATAACAGATGGTTATGAAGTGAATATGGAGCTGTATGCCACTCCTGGGGCTTCATGGCTATTCAGAAGCCACTTGAATTATATGCTCATGGTTAATAGCATCAGCAGAGCCACTCCAGTTAATTACAGCATTATAGTTACTCCATGGTTCCCTATTATACTTTAAGTTGCAGTAAGAAAAGGGCACCCATTTAATCCCTCCAAACACATTGTATTGCCCTTGTTAAAAAGACTGGAAAAGCTTCATAGCTTCAGACAAAATGCAAACCCCAGTGTGGAACAAGAGATGCTCTTTAATGTCTCTTGCACTGAATTGACAGTAATTCCAGCCTGACCTGATAGCAGACATTGTATTACTTCTCATTGTGGGCTAATAAAATGGAGTGTTGCCTCTTGCCTAGAGAAGGGAGCGAGGAAATGGGAGTATGAGAAATGGGGTAATGAGTATGCAGAAAGGATTCTCAGGAAGCCTTGAGCTGTCTTCAGTTTAATTTAGCTTTTGCTCCTGATTTCGTCTCATTCTCTAAATTTTTGTCCCTTTTCCTTTCATTTTGATGGAGATGAAACATGTAAACAAAGCCAAATACACTAGAAATGCTTTGTTATGAAATAATTGAGACAAAGTGAAATAAAGCTATTTCACCAAGAAAACCTTAAGGATTTTTTTAAGAGACCTTTTTCTCAGCAAGGCTGTAAATTATTGACTTAGATTTTTCATTAAAAATAAAAGGGCCAACTCTTCTAAGTAGGCTTCAATTCAGATGACATAAACCCCGTGACTAAAAATGGAATTAATAGTCTCCAAAAACCCTGTTCTTAAGATATTTTTCCAGTCCTAATGGCTCAGTACAGCCTGTAGACAATGGACCAGCAGGAGTTTTCCTATTGTGTCCCTTGCCCACCTCTAGATCCTTTCTTCAGGCTCCAAACTCAGGAGATGGAGAATGGCAGAAACATATTATCTGTGGGTCAGGGATAAGAGGAGGAGGGGTGGTCTGTGGATTAATCTAGGAAATGCAATTCAAGCATGTATCAGTGGGATTTCTTTAAAGCAATATTATGAAGTCTGTGCTCTACCCCAGCTGAGCCAGGCTTCCCCTGGATACAGCCTCTGTGATGAGGAGCCTGTTCTCACCTGCTTTGCCACACTTACAGGGTGGCAAAAGCTGCACTCTCACTCTTGCCTCTCCCTTCACATGCCAAGCTGTGTGCTTGAAGTGTTTTAGTTACTTCAGAACAAAGTCTGGGAAATAATGACATCTTTCCATATAGTATCACTGGCCTTTTTGCAGCTTGAACACTGTACTTGGCTAGGATATGGAGTCATTCCTCAGTATACAGCATTAATATTTCAGAGGCCTTGACTGATCATAGGAAAGTTCTACCTAGATATGCTAATAAAGGCAAGTCTCACTTTCAGCACCTTACCAAACTACAGGAGGTATATGTCTGATCCTTTGAAAAGCATAACCTCTGAAAAACGTAAATAATTCACAAATTCTAAAATTACTCCTTCATCTAAATAATATTTTAAAGTGTAGCTGTATTTAAAATTGCAAATTAGTGTTATAGATGACTTCCAATTTGTTAAAATGTATACATTGATAAAACTGATGATGAATAATTTTGGATCATAAAATCTAGCATATGTTGAAGCTAGCATCTTAATTCTAGCTCTAGTACCAGCTGTGGAATCTATGCCTTTGAAGCACTCACAGCTGGGGTTGAAGATCCTCTCTGCAGACAAAGAAATACACTGTCTTAAAACACTGGCTTTAAATTTGCTGTAGCTTAGTTGGAACTTAGTTGTTTCTCAATGCAGAGAGACATCTCTGTATCTACTTTGGAGGCAGGTGATGCCACATCTTCAGTCTCAGATGTATTTGAAACCCACTCCCACAGCAAAAGTAAGCCACCAGCTTTAAAACACAGGTTGAAATTCAGTTTATAGTTATGTTACACTTAGGCACAAAAATCCTGGCTTAAATTGGAGCTTCTTTCCCATGCAAAATGTAATTTAATCAATTGCAATATTTCTAATGTACCTATAGCCCTCCTATTTAAAGTCGTGTGCCTGCAGCTCAGCAGGATATTTTCCAGAACAAGCAGAAAATAAGATCTCTGGGTTCAAGCTCCTTGGTTTAGCACAGCAGGGCATTCTCTGCTGAGCTGCCCCTACCTGTGAGCACTTCAAAGGAGCAGTCACAGCAGGGGCTGTGGCTGACACCAGAAGTGGTGGTTTGATCTAACATGGGAGATTTCACCAGTCTTCTGCCTCGAGGGCAACTTGTTCATTTAAAAAATGGAATTTTAAAGTGATGTATTGCATGGCTGTTATTAGACCTTGAAGAGAGTAATCGCAGATGTGTGTTCCTTGCCTCTGGTCAGCTTTGTGAGAAAATGAAGGGAAAAAACAGAAAGGAGGATGAGTGCATTGCTCCAGAAACCCTGTATTAACCCCATTTCTGTACTGCACAGCAAGAGTGAGAGTATGTGGGTGAACCACAAAGGTTGTTTGTGCCCTTTGATGTTATTTTATGATGTACAAAGAGAGCTCCATTTGAGATATGATTTTCATTCGTGGTCTTAGTTAAAAATATCAGGAATAATGGGTTATGTCTTTGCTTTTTGTACCAGAGGACTGACTGTAGCAACGTTTTGAGAGGTTTTGGGAATATCTTTTTATTTTTCTTATCATAGGAGATCAAATGTGCATCACTTATTTTGTATTATTTTACTGACTATAACTCTGATATAATACATGCTAAGTGACTTTGTACCTATGGGATTTTTCCACCAAAGTTATACTGGGCAGATCCACAGCCATGTGTTTTGCTGCCAGCTGAAGAAACTGCAGCAGTTCATTCAGTGATTAATACATTTCTGTATTTACAGAATGTGTGTCATGGTGTAAATTAACACATGACCATTATTTTGGATTTAATTAAGCATTCAAAATTATAGACCCACACTGGGTGAATCCTGCCACTTATCAGTCATGGAATCATAGAATATCCTATGTTGGAAGGGACCCACAAGGATCACAGTTTAAAAAACAAGGGTAAGCTTGAATAGAGAGCTGTCCAGCTACGTATTTGACATCTATAAAAGCTGTAACAAAATCTGTAAAAACCTGTCAGTACCTCAGAAATGGTTCTTAATTTTCTAATTTGTGTTTGCCCCTGCTTGTTTGCAAGTCCAGTGCCTCATTAAAGTCTAACTTCCTTAAACATGAAGTGTGGTTTTTGTGATAGCTCATAAAATGAGTATTAATGAAACCTTGTCATTTAACTAAACCCGAGCACTCCCTTTCTCCATCCGAAGAAAAAATCTGCAAGTGCAGCAGGTATCTATCGTTTTTCAGACAAAATTACCTGATATTGGGTATTATACACAAGCCTTTTTTTTTTTCTGTAAGGAGCTGACCAGCTGATCAGTTGGTAACCCTGTTACCTGCTAGAACACAAATTTGTACTAGCCTTTATGTCAGTGCCCCTACACACACATACACACACAAATTCAACTTCATGCATAAAACCTGCCTCCATATCCTTAATTTAGTTACCAGAGGGACTTCAGTCAAGGTGAATCTGCTAGAGGTAGTTTTGAACTGAGAGCCTTTCCTGCTCATGGAGGTAAATCCTCCAGGATTGCTTTCATCAGGCAGTGAGCTGCTGTTGGCATGTTACTCTCCATAGTGAGCTGTCTAGCTTAAGCTGAGTTAGCTGTTTCTTTACAAGTCATGGTATCTGCAAGGATGTTTCTGCAGTGACATTTTCTTGGTGTCAGGGGTGCCTAGAAATAATCACAAGAGAAAATGAAGTAGAGGCTGAGCTTTTCTACAGAAAAAAACACTTTTTCACAGATCCTTATAATTCCCACTGGGGTGGTAGGCAGAAGTTGCAGGTACCCTGTTCTCTGTGGAACTGTTGTGAGGTGATTCTGACTGATGGATCCAAGTCTGAATGAAAGAGTGCCATACCTTAAAAGAATCTCACCAACCCCCCCCTCTCCCCAAACGGTGACCTCTGGCTGCTGCCAAAAATAACATCTTCTGAAGTATGGCTTCTGTTGTAGCCTCTGTAACATGCAAAACCTGAGGGTTTTGCAAACCTTTAAGCAGGAAATTACATGGCCTCCTTTATGTTCCCTGTGAATTTCAGTTCTTCCCTGAAGCCAGCAGTTGAAAAAAGTGAAATGTGATTGTGCCCCTGGAAGAAAACTACAAATTAGCAAAACTCAATACTTGAAGCAAAATTACTGTTCCCCGACTGTACAGTCCCTACACCAATCAGAGGGTGCATTGCTCTATCAATCTCTACTCTGAGAACACCTTAAAGTAAGTACAGGATGTGATAACATCCCTTTTAACGTGATGCTAGAAGAATGGGAAAAGAATAGGAAAAAAGAGCTACAACGGAATAGAATAGAATAGAATAGAATAGAATAGAATAGAATAGAATAGAATAGAATAGAATAGAATAGAACATGCATATACATGTATGGTTCACCCTCACAGACAAGCTGAATGTGACATAGACATGTGGTCAGTAAAGAGCACTGAAAACTGTCTGAATATCCAGGCCTGAAGGATTGTGATCAGTGGCACAAATTCCAGCTGAAGGCCAGTCACTAGTGATCTACCACAGCAGTGGATACTGGGGTATCAACACTGTTTAATATCTTCATTACTGACCCTTGTGACAGAGTGCAGCCTCAGCAAGTTTTCAGGAGATGGAAAACTGGGAGGAGTTGTTGATACAGCAGTCAGTTGTACTGTCATTCAAAGGGACCTTGACAGGATGGAGAGATGGGCAGAGAGGAAACTCACAAAGTTCAAGAAAGGGAAATGCAAACTCCTGCATATGAGAAGAAACAACTCCATTCACCAATCCATGCTGGGGCTGGGAAGCAGCTTGGCAGAGAAGGACCCAGTGGTCCTGGTGGGCACCAAGCTGAGCATGAGGCAGCAAAGAAGGCAAGATGCATCCTCAGTGTTGCCAGCAAGGCTGAGGATGGTAACTCTGCACCAGTGAAGCCCCACCTTGAGTATGGAATTTGGGGCTAACCAGTAAAAGAAAAATATGGACTTCCTGGAGTGAGTCCAGTAAAGGACCATGAAGATGATCAAAGGACCAGAGTCTCTTTCATACAAAGAGACCCTGAGAGAGCTGGTACTGCTCCCTCTGGAAAAGAGAAGGCTTGGGGGGATCTTATCAGTGTTCATAAGTACCTGACAGGAAGGAGTAAAGAGGAAGCCAAGCTCTTCTCTGTAGTGTGCAGTGAACAGAACAAGAGGCAATGGACACAGACTAAAATACAGGAAATTCTCTTTAAATGCAAAAAAATTTCCTTCCTCTGAGGGTGGTCAAACACTGGCACAGTTTTATCATAGTCTCTATCCATGAGGATATTCAGAACTCAACTGGCCAGAGACCTGGACAAGCTGTTCTAGCTGATCCTGCTTGAGCAGGGAGGCTGGATGAGGTAACCTTCAGAGGTACTTTTCAACCTCAACCATGCTATTATTTGTTCATTTACATATTACATCAAATTAATGCTTTCCAACTGTGAAAAATATATTTTCGTGTTAGTAATGAGGATCTGTTATAGGAATTAAAATGTGTTTAAAGGAAGGCCTGTGGGGTGGGCTCTCATTATTTGGGAGCACTGAAGGAAACATAGAAAAACTCATGGAGAAGAGGCAATGTGGAGAGACAGTCAAAGGGTAGAGAATGAGAAATATAAAGGAGAAAGAAGGTAAAGCTTTAAAGTCTGAGACAAAAGGATCTAAAACAAAAGACTGATTTGGGGAGTTATTTACCTTTGTCAATTTTAGTAATTACTCTCAATTACCTAAGACATGTTTTGAAGTAAAACATACATTCCTGGCAGCACATGAACTGCTCTGCTCCTTATAACTGAATTGGTTTGCAGCGAAGGGAATATATTTCAGTGCTGAATATTTCCTTTCTGTGTGTGCTGTTGAATCCCGATGCAACACATACACTCCTAGGCAGCTGGTATGAGTCAAAGTGCTTTAGGTGTTTGCTAGAGGAGAAGAGGGTGGGGTTGGCTAAGTGCAGCAAATGGACAGTAATTTTGTGATGCTACCCAGAAGCAAAGCCACCCCAAAATGAAGATAAAGGGATTGCATCCATGGTACAATGTTGCAACAGCACTGTAAGCAGTGAAAGCAAGGTAACCTGAGCAGAAGGTCAGGTACTCATTATGGTAAAAGACATAATGCCTCATAGTAGAAGAAAGATGGGTCACCTTGTTAGACAATTAGATTTCCTTTGGGGAAAATATTCAACAGCAAACACAGAAGTCCCTTTCAGTCTTTGCCTCTCATTTCTGTCTTATTGTTTTTGCAAGAAGCAGACATAAATTTGGAGAAGTATGCAAGAGAAAAAATAAAAACACATGAAGAAAGTGAAAAGTTATTCAGTCCATCTCCCAGATGAGTTGTTAATTTTAGATGCTTACACAAGAGTAGTATTTTTAGGGATAATGTGACACAATAATAATTTTAAAGTCCACCTATAACCCATGGAAAAAATCCATTGGCTCCAGATTATTAAAAACATATTCTCAAGATATCCACTAATATATGACTCTGGAACTGCTTTGAAAAACTTTGTGTTCAAAGGCTTCAGTTGAAAAGAAACACAGGAGGCAGTGTTTCCCAGTGAAGGACATCTGAGTGGGATTTGGAAAGCTTGCATTCCTTGCTAGTATGTGCTACTGAATCTCTATATGAGCTTGGGTCTGGTCATGTATTCAATGTATTTTAACTGACTTCAAAATCAAGCATCATCTTTTTGCCCTACTAGAGGCTCCTACGTGCTGAGACTTGAGTGCTACATCTGTTTTTCCCAGGTATTGGAAGATCCTTAGTTGCCCATGTGCAGTTTGTGATTTCACTTCCTCCCAAGCATCCCCTCAATGCATGACTTGCATGGGGCTGATGGCTCTTCAGCCTTCTTTAAAAACCCTGAAATACCCTCCTAGAAAGACAGATGATGTTTATATACTTGATATTTAGAGGTTTTATACTCAGTTTATATATAGGAAAGTGTAGTGGAATTAAAGTCACCCTTCAGAAATCATCCTGGAGGGCTGATTTGAGAACTAGGAGATAAAGTAGGACATGGCAGTTTCAGAAAGGACTAAAGTAGAAGGCAGTAACAGATTAAAAGTGGTGGAAAGACTGTGACTGATGCCACGTAACCCTTAGCATGAGTGAAACATAAAATTAACATCAATAACCAATAGTTGAATGCAATAACAACTAAATATTGAGTGGCAAAGAGAGGCTGGCAGACATTCAGGTACAGTACTTACTCCTTGTTCATGATTCCTCAGTCAGGGAAATGCATATATTCAAAAGAGTCTGTGATGAAAAAATAAACATGCTGTTTATTTAGAGACCTAAAAATCCAGATGTATTCATTTTCAGTACTTTTTCTTTTTTTTCAAAGATTTTTTGCTAAATTAGAAAAGAAGTTGTCTTAAATTATCTGCTATTCTGAGGAGAAAATGCTGCAGTTTTAGCACGTGTTAATCTGCAGGTGTTTGAAGATATGATGATGACTATGAGCAGCATCCAAAACCTTTTAGTGTGATCATGTTTTTAAAAGTGGCCTTAATGATATCTCCATTTAGACATGGACAAATTTTCATTTATTGCACACATTGGTTTACCATTACTGTCTGTGCAGTCAGTAATGGAATTTGTACATACAGATCTGCATTTATATGAGAATTTGGGAAGTGAAGTTTAAATTTTAAAAACCAAGCATAAATTTTGAAAAGTATCTCTGAAAATCAAATCTAAACACTATGGGTCTGTGAAACTCCTTAGTCACAAATGAGGGAATTAAAATACTTATGTATAAATACAAAACACACACACACAAAGACACACACACCCACACAGACCCACCCACACCCACACCCACCCACCCACCCATACACACACACAATTTTCAAAAGTTTGGTTTTATCATTGTTGAAGAAATCTACAATTCTAAAACCTGTTTCAGAGTTGTCAGCTCTTGTATTGCCAAGACTTTTAAGCTGATGACTCAATCAATTTTCCAATTGTCTGCTTGTCTCTGCCTGATATTTCCTAATAGAAGCCTCAGTAGTCATATAATTTAGACATAAAAATGGAATTTATAACTTTTCCATTTACTCTGTCTCTATCACTGTCCACTGCCATTATTTTGTCTCAGCTTAATAACTGCAGTGAGAGTGAAAAATAGTCTTATTGTCTGCTCTCCTAATGTGCAGCGACTTGTCAAATGGCAGGGACTTGCAACTGTATGTGTATCAACTGTTTCTGAGCTTTCTATTGTCCTCACCCTATTTGACATTTTCTTTTTAAATTGGCCATAAATTCACAGACAAAAATTCTTATCCTTTCTATTTACCTACGAGTGTGCACATTCAGTTTATTTTAAAATGCTTTAACCCAGTTTTAGCTGTTGCTGAATTGTATTGGTGAACCAAATGGTTTTATTTTTCTACAGCTGATTTTCTCCTGCTGTTGTTCTGTAGGGATTGTATTTATTCTGTGTTTTTGGTATTGGTAGATTTCTAGAGCAGGTTGCTCTTTCTCTGCAATCACAATAATGGGTGTGTGATAGTGGAAATTGCCAATGATGGCTTGTGAATTACAATGTTGGTAAGCAGTGTTGACAAAGCAGATGGACATCTGAGAAAAAGAGTTCCTTAATTACATTTTAAAATTAAGAAAGGCTTAAAATTTTGGAAGCTGTGCAAGAAACAACTTTTCTCTAAACACCTTATTTTTAAAAAGTTCACCAAAGTCTGCTGACTTCTGTTACCACATACTACAAGAATGAAAACTATTTTTCCTGCCTTAAATATTGAAAATTATGCTTCAAACATCTGAAAAGTCCTTCGTATTCTGAAGAAAGCTACCTGAAAATTTGCTATCAAATGTGTGCTTGCTTTTGAAGCAGTGTGGCCAACATTTTCTTTATGGCTTTGCACTTGTTGAACCTATCTCAAAGTATTCAAAGATGGCATGAGCCAAACTGTAAACTTCTAACAACTCACAGTATTGTAAATGAGTGTATTTTTATGAATTTAATAAGTACATAGTTTTGAAATAATCCCTTTTTTTGAAAATTTATAAGCATTTTGATGTAGACTGGATCTTAAAATACAAGGTCTAAGTTAGAGGGGGTCAAAAGAATAAACATGAATAAAACCCCTTCTTTTTCTAAAGCTTGCTTTGAGAGTATTAAAAGATTGAAGTTGTCAGTAGTGGGGATGAAAAATGTAGTAGGGAGAAAACTTTGAATACATTAGCAGATTCATCTGAGAAACCTATTTAGCTGAATCACAGAAATACCTCCTTATTTCTTATAACTTAATCTAGCTGGAAATCACCTAGAGTGCAGAAGTAGCACTATTCTAAGTTTCTCTACACAGGTGTGATAAGCCACTTTTCTGACAGTTTACACCTACTGAATTTGGGTGTCTGCCTTGACTGTGGGTGTGGGGCCTTTTGAAATAAAATCCTTGGCATAAATACAACTAGTAAAATTACCTACCACATCTGTTATTGATTAAGAAAAGGTTTTGCAACCATTTAGACTAGCAAGTAGAGCCCAGATTTTAAATGTAGACGTTCCGTGGATGAAAGGAGGAGCAAGTGACAACAAATCGTAATTGTGTGTCTGCTTTTCATCAGCAACTCAAAATCTTTTGCAGACAAGAAAAATGCTGGGACTTCATGATGAGCTTTGCACTGCCATTCTCCCTCTGCCCATCAAACAGAGGAACACAAGGACATGCAGCACACTGTGCAGGAGTCAAGGAGATTGGCAGTTTCTTTTGGCTAAAACCCTGTGGTACAGAGGCCCCTTGCCAAGCAAACTGAAGCAGGGCACATGCCAGTCCTGCCCCTGTCCTTAAAGGACCATCTTAGTCAAACTATCAACAACAAAAAAAACAGTCTCCCATAAACTAGGCTCTGAAGGGTTGCTTCTATGCAACTTAAAAAGAAGCAAGAAAAATAAAAGGCCCCAAGCCACCAAGAGTTTGTAAAAAGCGTAACTGAGGGTAATGAGAAAATGAGAATTAGCTTTTATGTGCTGTCTAAAAAATTGACTAGTCAACATATGAAGCACGGTTAAAAATTCAGCCAAGTACTTTTTGCCAAGGACAATAAAGAATGATCAAAACCTTTCAATTATAGTTACTTAAATGAAATTTCAAAATGAAAGTCAGGGAAAAGTGAAGATGTGTAGCTTTGCTTTTGGTTTAGCTCTGTTGCACAAAAGGCAGCAGATTTCCTGGGGCTTTTACTTTCAGAAGAGGGATGTGCAGTGCAAACAAATTTCAGGGCCCTGCAGGAAATTTCATGAGTTGTTTGTCCAAACATCAGACTGGAGCAAATCAGAGGAACCTGCATTATCCGTGGAATGACCCAGTATATTAAAATGCTGAACATTTAAAAATGTTTCATTCTATAACTGAGAAAGCTCCTGTCTGTTCATTTGGATAGTTAATGCAAGTTTTTCTATTAATATCTTGCTATACAGTACATCCTTGCTAGTGCTTTAAGATTTTTTTTACCACTGTTATTTGACTAAGAAGGAAATATACAGGCTCTTCAGGACATTTATATTTTCTTTAAAAAACCCAAACAAATCCAAAACCAACAGGAAATAACCAAAACCAAACCTATATGGAGTTGATGCAGAAAAACAAAGACATATTCTTACAATCAAATGTGAGTTAACAAACAAGTAACTTGCTTCTGCAAATAGGACATAACCTTCTAAAATCATTTAGAAAACTAGATTTGAAAATCCTACTAACAGCATAGCCAGTATGTCAAGTACTTCTGAAGGAAGAACTGTAGAATTTGGTTTTCAGTTCTGTAAATCACTAACTCAACCTATAAATAGCTAAAAATGTCTGCCAGGGGCCAGATCTTTATGCTGAGACTATGACACTACAGAGACATGGTGTAAACTTTGCACTGGTTATTCTTGTTCTTTTGGCCATCTGTATTCTCACATTAAAGGTTAATGGAAATGGGGAAGTTGCCATAGACACTACTATATTCTCACTTCAGAAAATCGGTTGTGAGATTACAGTTAAGGTGTGGGAATTCTTGGGAAACTTAATTTTTATGCTGGTCAATCTCCATTTGAAGCACTTCATAGCACCAGGCCAATTGTATTTGGCATAATAGGGAACAGTGCTAGAAACTGAAATAGTCATTTCACCAGTAAGTGTAAAGCAGTTGTCAAAAGGCATTGTCAAAATTTTTTCCAAAGACTGTCTTTACAGTAACGACAAACAGTTACATGTAGGAGGAAGTGCTTATTTATCTGATTTAAATGAATACAATCTGGCTTCACTAATTTGTTTCTGGCAATAATTAGCATGTTGCTCAATTTATTTTAATAGCACATTATTTGATTCCCAATCTTGCCAGAAATGCAACCAGAAGCTTCACAGTAACAAAATATATCTCTAATAAAAGCCGCCAAAGATCTCTGCAAAGAGTTAGTAAAGAAACTATTTGCATTGTTTTATTAAGTCTAACTTTGTAATGCAGTTCTAATACCTAACTTTCACCCAGTAACATAAATTAGTAATGCAGAAAAAATATGCTGTGGAATTAGGCAAAAAAAGTACAGTTGCTTAATAGGGGCTCTATAGATTTTCTTGATAGAGAAGAAAACAATTAAACGAGGCAGTCTCAAGGATTTTCTCCATGTCACCCCCCCAAGGTATCAGGCTATTTCTAGGACCCTCATCCCATGAAATTTGCAGGTTTCAAGACATAGTAGGCATCTGCTGGAGCAAAACACAAGCTAATCTCTTGGATAAAACTCTTCAGAAGAAACTTTTAAAAGCATAAGAGCATAGGAAGAATCAAGGGCAACTCACAGAGGTCTTCCTTCACGGAGTGTGGGTTTGGAGCTAGCACAATGCCCAGGTGGTTTGCCCAGTAAAATAGATCTTTGCAGCTTTGCTAAATGCTCCACAAAGCTGTCTGAAGATCAGAGGCACTGGTAGGTTGAAATGGTGCAAGTGGACAAATATTCTGTGGGGTTTTGGTGAGTTTCCTGTGGACGGCCACGACAGCCCCAGCACCAATCATCTCTGTGAGACATTTCATCCTTTCTGCTCTAAGAATCGACCACAAAGTGAAACACGACAGACAAGACGTTTTCTTATTCTCATCTGCCTTAACCCATATTCAGCAGCTCTGTCTCTGTGACAATAGCTATTCCAAATGTTAACACAGAAAAACGTTTTGTTTAAATAGGCTCCTTTTTAATTTTAATGGGGAAAAATAGATCTTCTGATTTTAAATTTTTTCATCTTCTAAAGCTTTTCAAAGGCCTTACACATTATTTCAAAATATGTTTAACTATTTTCATTATTGCTTTCTCAAAACAAAATTAATAATTTGAGAACAATGTTCTTATCCTTACTCTGCAGTTTCAAGGAATTTCAGTAAATCTTTGTACCTATGTGTAGAACTACGGTGGAGAACATGAATGTTTATGTCTTGTATTTTGAAACATAAGACCTATATGTAGATAGAAAGTATGTATGAGGTTTCTAAAGATATACTTCATTAAATATTTTTCTCTTCTAAAAATATCATGTTATAAAAAATGTCAGTGTTGCTGTGGGAGAAAAATGTATATGCTGAAAATATTAATCCATAGTATACAGGAATGGTGTCCCAGCAGAAGCACATTGGCAGCATTTTAGAGAGCCCAGAAACTAGAATGCATGGGGCACTTACAGTATAGCCCCAATAAATCTTTTGGATAGAATTTCCAAAACAAATACTTCTGTTGAAGTATTGACTCTCCTTCCAATAGCTTTTATGCTGGCTTATTGTGCTTCTCAGGAAAAAAAAGGGTATTTTATCTGAAAATATGCTTTCCATGCAAGAAATCAGTCAAAAATAAAATAGGTATTTCTAATTCTCAGTCAGATCAGCCTATGATCCACAAACCAATTGATACTTTTTCCATGTTTGGAAAGCAGGCTATATTTTTATTTGGGATTTTTAATGCAAACATTTGAAGCTGTAACATTGACTCTGTGCATAAATAAAATATTATAATTAAAATGTTGTATGGAACCACATTTATAATTATTATCTCTAAAACTGCAGAGTGCCAGTTTAGCATACACTGGAGTCAACATGAGTCCTATTCTTCTCTTTAGTTGTTGCTTTAGAGAATGAAGATGCACATTATGGCTTCCTTTGTGAAACAACGCTGCAAATTCAGTTTCTTCTTTTTTTTTTTATTGCTGTACTATGGGCATTCCTTGCCATCCTGCTGAGGAATTCTTAGGAAGAGTTTTGATGGAGTGATGACACTAACACTGTCTGTTGCAGGATGGACCTTTGTGATGTGTATTGCAGAAATGCCTCCACATCTGCTCATCATCACTTGCTTTCTGTTCAGGTCAGGGTTTCATCTGATTGAAGCAGTAATAACGTGACTTTTGGTTCTGTTCCAGAAGTCTGTTCTTGCTCATGTTTTGCAGAACAGAAAGTTCTGGAGCTGTGAGGCAGTTTCTGAGGGACAGTGTTTTTGTGCTATGCTTATGATTCTATGACTGTGGTATTCTTTTGCTGAGACTTATTTGCTTTAATTGTTGATAAAAATAATTTCAGTTTATCTACATCTACTTGCAGACTCTGTTAATACTGGGACTCAGTTCAACTGAAGAAAAAGCCAGGGCAAAAGATCAGCCATTTTGAAACAGATTGTTTTGAAATTTATGAAATTAAAGATTTATTAGACTAAGTTAAGAAAGTTTACAAAGGTACCATTTATAAAAGAGTTATTTTATTCCAAGGGAACAAACCTTCCTGAATGAATTTTCATGCAAAATGTTTGTGACAAGTAGGTGTCTTTTTAATGGCTGAACAATAAAGTGCATGCTACTGCTGTGGAGTGACCAGTCTCACAATTTCTTTGTGTAACAATCATTCCAGCAACAGACATTGACAAAAACTAAAATGTACAAGCACTGACCTCCTGTTTCAATGAGAGGAATTTGAAAAATCTTACTTCCCTAGAAAATTTCTCAGTGTCTTAAAATGGTTAGCTTTTAACTTCCCTCAAAGTCTCTTTTCTTCAGAAAATGTTGTTTTAGCTTTATAATTAACATCAATAGTACATCAATAGCCTTCAGTAAATGGTACATCACTGCTTTAATACCCAAGCTGTTCACTGGGAGCAAATGTCTCATTTACAGTGGAGGGACTCAATGTTTGTGTGTTTGTGCCTCGGAAGGTGCAGCATCCCAGGACAGATGCAAACACAGCATGGTTCACCTCCTGCAAGCTTTCCATCTGCATGGCTGCCTCGGTGGAGCTGCAGCTGCCTGTGGGACAGGCTCAATGCACAGCAGCCCCCTGGGCAGCCTTGGACCTGCAACTTCTCTTGTACTGCAAAGGAGGCTCCCTGTCCCTGGCAAAACCACTCTTGCAGACCTCCCATACTGAGGAGCTGAGGCTTGATAGGGCCAATAGAAGTGCCCTTTCATGAATTATAAAGACAAAGAACATCTTTCTCTATGAGACAGAGTGAAGAATGAGTTGTACTTTGCCTCTTCTGGTATTGACTTTTCTATGTTGTAGGACATTCTCTTTTCCGTTTATTCCCTTTTGTTCTTGGATGAAGAATTAAATGTCTTACATCCACATCTCCAATTTACTTCAATTAATTTCTGCATCTTCTGTTTTTCTTTTTAGTCAATTAGTTTGTTAGTCATGACAGCATGGGAACATCCCTCACATTCTTAAACAATACAGATAGCCACCAGCACAGGATGAAATGCCAGAATCAGTAAACTTGTTTTCAAACAATACAGTTATGATAGGAAAGTAAACACAGAGAGACAGGTTTTACAACAAAATTTGAATGATGCATAAACTCAGCTTTGAGATAAATGGAAAAAAAACCTTGTTTTTCCAATTTCAGTGAAAGGTTATAAAAAAAGTAAGGTTATGTAAAAGTAAGAGTTCTTAGCAGGAACTTTCTGTCTTACCTGAGTTCATCCAAACCCTGTGCTGAAGAAAGGAATTAGTAAATGGCAGGGCAAGACCTATTGTTTATACACTGTTTATGCTTATGCTCTACAGATGACATCCTGTCCGACAGGCATTGTCCTTGTGTTTTGGTCAATGAAAAAAGCACAATATTTGCCCATCCTTTTTTTCCCAAGTTATGTTTTGATTATGGATAATTTTATGGGTAAATCCATAATGGAATTTCTAGTATATGTGGAACATGTTTATTCTGTATCTCCTCCCTGAAGCAATAATAGGGTGCTTGTAGCATTACAGAGCTGCAATTAAACCTTTCTAGGAAGGTTATTTTTCAATCACTATAGACAGTTCTCACCTTATTCTTGCTTGTAATACTGCTTTGAAAAGCAAAGTATGCCCCTCTATTTACAAGGCATTTTGCTGACTTCCCATATTTCTTTTTATACATTCCTCAGTGTCACTTACAAGGCCAAAAGCTCCTGAATGAAATGCTAATATAAACAAGGCTGGTGTATCCGATGGGGAAGCTCTGTGTAAAATGTTCCTCTGCAATTTTTTTGAATGGAGATCATGTCTATATTAAAATGCCTATGTGTTATCAAGGTCACAGACTCTACAGTAATAGATCAACTCTGTCAATATAAATGAGGTTAGAACATATCTTTTTAATTCAAATGTATTCTTCGTCAAAGCTAAATTAAAAGACCAGAATTCCAGGGAAGTCTTATGGGAGCCTTTGCTTAATTACTGATCAGGTGAGGTCGCAGTACAGTATTATCTTCTTGGCAAAATAAATTTTGCTATTCTTAGACCAGGACATTATACTTTGATCAAATTAATCAATATTTTTGGTTTACTTTCCATTGCAGTCATCCCCTTTTCTCCCAAGTTGATTAGAAATGTGATATTTGTATATAGCAAAAATGTCTGTCTGTGAGGTACAGAAAATTTAATGAAACAAATGATAGCGGTTTTGACTGGTAACAAATTAAGTTTTCATTGATATTATGTTGATCATGCTCATTCGCATGGGCTTTGTTTTATTTTATTTTGTTTTTCTAGAGGCATAAGCTTTGAAATCTGCATACTATACTGTCAAGAAGTGTGACTTAAATCAGATGGAAGTTTTATCACTGTTTAAGAAATAAAACCCTATCAGGCTTGCTGAAAATGAAAATAATATTTATTAATATTTTATTCCAATTCAGCTTCCTATAGAATATACTAATTAAAACCAGCACAAATCATTATGAGCTTAGCAGCTTTCAACTTAGGTAGCATTTTGTACTCAGCCTGTGGGTTTAAATAGCAGAGTTATCAAATGTGGGTTAGGGTAAAAGTTGCTGACATCAATGCATTTGTGAATAAAGGTGTTCAGGTTAGTTTGTGTAAACTGCAAGAATATTTCTCTAATCAAGTTTAAGGTTGGGGAAAAGTTCAATGGTACATTTCAAGTAAACCCAAAGCTACCTTAAATATTTTGAAATTCCCCAACAACATGATCATGCTTTTGGAGCAGAATGCCCCCTATCACAGGTGTGCCTGGTGTTAATGTGGGATTGTCAAAAGGATCAGCAAAGCACTCCTGATTCCTCTGCCTGAAAAAATACACAAACCCTACTTTATTTCTGCCTCTTCCAACTCAGCTGATATGGTGAGATAACATTCAGTGTCTTATGTCTAATTGGTACATGAAGGAGCAAATGTTGGGGCAGTTCCTTTCCTGTATCTTTTCTTTCCTCTGAGTTTCAGAGTCATGACCACACTGTCCAGGCATTACATGTCATATTATGCCTTTTTAATTTTCATAAAATAGACACAACCTGGAGTATATTTCCAAAATTCCCAAATTCCAGAGATGAGAAGCATGATTTGTTTTTTGGGTTTTTTTTCCTTCTTGTGCCAGCTCTCTTTGCATGTGGAGGGGTATCAAACAGTTAAAATTAGCCCACCTTTATGCTGTGTATCTCAGTATCAAGTACTGAAGACATAAATTGGGTTGGACTCGATGATCTTGAAGGTCTGTTCCAGCCTAGTGATTCCGTGTGTGAAATACAACATTTCACCAATGTAGCACTGATTTAACACTGTCCATCATGGATGCCCAGCTCTCATCCTGCATTAACCTGTGCAGTGCAGAGGACCACCCTGATCCTACAGCTAAGGACTTTTTGCCACCTTGAGAAGCACTGGGATCTGACATGGAAAAAGGGACTTTTTTAAAGTAGGACTTGCTGCCTGTCCAAAAGCCACTGTCCACCCTGAACATCAGACCTCCAGCCCATGCTGAGCTCAAAGCTCAGCAGGAAGCACAAATCAGGAGCCAAACCAAGACACTGTGGACAAGATAATCACTTCATTTTCCTTTGTGAGTTGTAGGGCTTCTTGGGCTGAGCTGTCCAGTTGAGAACTCATTCTCTCACTGGGTTCCTGTTCACATCCCCAGTTCAGCTGTTTTCTACTGGCAGTGGCACTTAGCTGATATTCTGCTCAGAAAGAAAATTCAATGGCTGGGACTGATTTCTGGGCACTGCTTTTCTTTTGCATGACTACCCTTTAATTTTAGATTATTTTCTTTAAAAAATTAACATATCCCACACTTTTGCCCGACTCAAGACTTCAAAAATTTTACTTTGAATTGAACAAGTTCAAATGTGAGTTGGCCAATTTTAGAAATAGAGAAGTTAGCAAAAACTCACACTGAACTGAAAAACTTGAAGACCTCTACATATGCTTATCCTTTTTGTAAGATACCCTTTTTAAATTTAACCTTTTTGTGGTTGGCCATATTTCCTGGAACAGTTTACCAGAGCTATACTTTCAGTTAATAAAGCTACTTGTTAAAAAACAAAAATAAATTCACTGTAGGATTTAGCAAATAGAATCTCATTTACATAAAAAAATAGTAGAACATATCACTGGATGTGTGGTACGTGAAAGATATATGGTAAACTGTGTGTTTTAATCTCTGTGAGATTATATAAAAATTCAGCTTTAGAAGAGCTTTCTGAAAGTTGCACCGTCTGTACTTAAAAAATTAAGAAATGCTCTGATTTCTGTGTGGGCAAATTCATTCAGATTCTCTTTTCCCCAATTTAATTTCTTGTTTAGATTTACAAAAAAAAAAAAAAAAAAAAAATGCCTTGCTAGGTACACTCAGTGAGTGGGATATGTTAAGAAATAGTTTATTCTTTCTTTGCTGTTAACTTTGTCCCTCATCTTTCTACTTCATGTTGTTGGAACCTGCCTTGAAGAGTGAGTATTTACTTGACAGATTTCCTTTGGCATTGCTGTGGTATATGAGTGCTTCATAGGCATTAACAAATAAATTTTCACAGCACCCTTGGGAGGTGAAGGCATGCTATTATCCAAAAGTGGCTGATGAGGGACTGAGGGATTCAGGTTAAAATTTCCATTAGTTTTGGGAGTCCACTCAGTATGTGACACATCTCCCTGTTTCTGGACACTTTGCTGTGGAGCTGGGACTTAGATTGTTGAAGGACCCTGGAGTACTCTGCAAGCAGGGGATTTTTCAGAGTCACAGCTGGCAATATTCTTCTAGAAGTCACTTAGAAATCTTGCAGGTCATCTAAGCACCTATAGATCTGTGAGACTACTTAGTTTGCAGAAATCTTTGAAATACAGCTATTTTTTGCCAGTAGAAATAGTATCTATATATAAACACCATTTTTCTGTCACAGACTTTGAGTGCTGGAATGCTAGATTTCCATATGAAATGGTGAAAATTATTCTCACGTGGTTAAAATGCATTTAAAGGTGTACATGGGCAAAAATATTATAATAATCCTTAGTATCCACCTTAGAAATAACGGAGTCATTTGGGCCAAGGCAGGATATAATTAAAATATTTTTCCTGGTTTTCTCTGAGTTTCTTAGTGAAATAGGAATATAAAAATTATAAGAAATAGATTAGTAATAGCACATATAGAAATCTGATAATATTTAATAGCACCAGAAAAAAGAAGATTATGTTAGTAAAATTGCTCTATTTAGGCAATGAATCATATTTACATATATATGCATGTAGGTATTGTGTATCACCTTTTGCTTACACTGACTGGCCAAATGTGAAATGCAATATTTAAGATTTTTACATTAATTTAAATTAATTTAATTTAATTAATCAGGTTAAACACTAGTAATCCATGAGAACTTTTTTGATATTGTTTTATATTACAGCTTATCAGGCATAATACAGAAGATCAAGGACTTCAGTACTTGGAAAAGAAATGCTTACTACATGTAACAAGAAAATGATTTTTCTGCAGTGAAAAGGACATGGAGAAAGCAGAATTACTTTTTTTTTAGTTATATAATTGCGGAAAATGAGTGTTTATGCCATCCTCACTGGAGAGGAAATTTATTTCCCTACATCCACTTACATTATTAATTAATAATTTATGTATAAAGTATACTAATTGGGAGGCTCAGGGGGGTGATACTTCTCCATGTCTTACCCTTCCACATAGCTAAGCTCTATTGCTTCTGGGGGAGGTGAGAACCTTTGCCCCACTCTGCACCAAAAAGTGTCATGGCAAAACACTTATTTTCAATTCTTTACATGCATTTTGAAAAATCCAAAAGCATGAAATTTGTAATCCTTTTCTTAATGCAGAGCTACAGAGCTTGTGGGGGATGTGCATGCAGGTCCTGGTTTCCCTGGGGCTCAGAAAGAAAAGACATGACTGATACTAATCCAATTGAAGGAGTTCAAACCCGGGAAGATTCTCCAGTCTTGTTCTTCCTTTCAAACCACGATCACAAGCCAAAGAATTTCTTCCAAAAGATGAGATAATTCTGTTCTGGAGAAATATATCCAGAATGTATCTAATCTCACTTTACAGGTTCAAGGTGTTAGTAAAGCTAAGTTGTTGAAGTATTTAATCAGTGCCATTTCTCTGAAATTTAATCTTTAGTAAAATTTCAGCTACTTTGAAGTTGAGTTGCCTAATTTCCATTTCTAGTCATTGGATCTTGTTATGTCATTGTCAGCAAGGTTCAAAGGCCTCCCACTATTTCATGTATCCATGATCAAGCCCTTAGTTTATAAGTTGAGCTCTTTCAGACTCATATAATGGGGTTTATTTTTTCCTATCCCTTCGTTCATTATTTTGGCCCTCCTTTGAACTGCCTTTGCATTTTCACATCTTTCATCTGTGGACAACAGAGAAGACCCAACATTGCTTGCACTGATCTTACTAACACTGGGTGTGGGTCCATGGCTGTTCATGGACAGATCCTCTAATTAGCCTGTCATTGTTGGCAGAGTCTATTATGTACTGTTAGTGTTACATACAATCATTTCCATGTTAACTTTTCTAGAATGTTCCTATAATATGCAGAGGAAATATTTCTTTAGGGGTCTAGTTCTATACAATGTACTCATTATTTTGCAAGCAAATCTACAGGTGAACTTTGTATATTTATTATTTCTCTGCATTTGCATTTTATATGTAATATGTTGAAGTGCATCTGTAAATTATTTTAGTCTCCAGGATATAATTCTGCCCTATATACTACAGAAAAGGTCACTTTTCTAACCTGGGAGTGCAAAAGCTCAAAACACCTACCATCATATTAAACGAGAGCAAAAGCTTTTAGCAAACCAAATGAGAACTAGTTCTTCAGAGTAAACCAGAATAGGAAGTGTGTCAGTGTTTCTTTTTGCTGAGGTCTCACGTGTGGTTTTGGCTTTTTATTTTTTTACTCACGTTTCTTTTATACATTTAGTCCTTCCAGGCAGTTCTGGGCAGTTTTCTTGGCACATACTTCTCCTTGTATACACAGTCCATCCTGCTGCCTGGGTATAACTCATTATATCCTCCCTCAAAAGCCAACCCATCACAAATAACCAGCAATTTCTGAACCTCAGAGGTGACTGAGGAGACAAATATATCAAATTTTTTTTCTAGGACTATGATGCTTTGAATTGAATGGTTGTGTCAAATAATTGTGTTTATGAATGTGTGTCAGGAGCACACACCAATGAGAACTATTGTACTTTACCAGTACATATATAGCTTAAATACAGATGGCTACTTCGAATAGCACAAAGAATGATTCCTTAAAGTTTCTGTAATGAAATAGGGGTAGAAAAGAGCAGGTTTTTAAAGAGAGATAATTGCATGAATATTTCTCTGAAATAGTTTGCAGAGTGAGAGCTGACTTAACATCAATGCACAGTATTGCTGGAGGAAGGCTTAACACAAGCTACCTTCCAGTAAATACTTTGCTCCACTACTGCTGTGTTTATGCAAGGGACTGATTTGGATAATACCAATTTTTTTCAGTATGTGTTTTTCCAAACAGTGGTTCTGGGCACTCAAATGATCATTTTTAGAAGTGTCTGGAATTTTAAAAATAACAGATACATCTGTTTCATATAATGTAATATATTTTGCTGGGATTCTCAACTAGAACCTAGTTCAAAGCATACTGAAGTCATCAAAAAGAAAGCTCCTTAGTTGTGTGCCACAATAAGGCATCATGGTGTTAAGTACTGTAAGAAAAACAACATCTTATAGACAAATAGATAAACTGTGATTCTCAATATCTTAGAAGTTATTGCTTGTGATGATTAATTTTTGGTGTGACTATGTTTTCTACTGTGAAAGGAAACATAGCAAAGCCTCACAATTCTAATTCATTTTTGCATCTTAATTCTTCTGTCTTTAAAAATCTGTTTTACAACTTCCTAAAAAAATCACTAAGGATACATTATACAAGAAAAATAAAGAAGTAATGTTTATCATGTCTTCAAGAGAAAATTTTATTGAGATTCAGATAAGCTTTCTTCTTAAAAAATATTATTCATATTCATCTAGAGCTTTCTTTCTCATTCTGGTTTACAGGGACTATGCCAACTTAGATTTGGCTTGTACACTGCATATAAACAAACTTTTATACAATTGAGACTGGCAGAAATATTTGTCACATTTTATTCTGATTTTATATATTTGATTCCAAACATTCTGTTATGATGACTGAAATGCTATCATTGGACTCACTCCTGCCAGTTCTCATGGGTGAGTCTTGTAAAACATTATATTTGTCTCTAACACGCCACAGCCCCCAAATCACATGCTTATGTGAGACTCAGCTTTCCTTTAAATGGGAATTATGTTTCTAACTCTCAGAGGAAAAGCTTGATTATATAATGCCTATACTTTTAAAAAATATTCAAACACTCCTGGAATAAACAATGAGAACGATTTTTTCCCCTATCCAAAATACTTCTGAGTGCTTCATCTCTTGAATGGTCTCATTTACCAATATGACTTTGAATGTCCATATTTGCAGACCAGTGAGGTTGCCTGCAGAGGTAACCTTGACCCTTTCTGCATCCTCCCACCTGGGGCTTTGCAGTGGACAAGAAAGTGAGGGGGGGCGTGGGGGCTTGGGCACGGAGCTGGAGCTGAGATGCTGAGGTTGGAGGGGGTTTTTTCTTGGTGTTTTTTAAATAGAATGGCAGGGATAGGCAGAAATAAAGGTTTGGAGAGAGAAAAAGAGGATGAAGGATGGATCTAGGCAGAGCTGGAAACTGAAAACCTGAAAAGATAAGTTTAAAACTATTCAGTTTTACCCTTACTAAAATTAGCCAGTCTTGACATTCTGTTGCTTTTGCTTTGAATCAGGCTGCATTTACAAGCACCTCTACATTATTCAAATGTAACCTATTTCCCAGTGTTTTCTAAACAACTGTTCCTAAGGAGTTGTCAGAAAATAATGAGGATCTTTTGAGCCAGCCTTATAGTCATGCATTCCTGTGGCTGAGGAGCTTCTGTACTAGAATGAATAATTTCTTGTTGGCAACCTGACTTAAGGGGGACAACTAATTGAAAATTTGATAGAGAACAAACTCATAGAGCTGTAGATTAAAGAAGCAAATACTTTAAATACCTTGATATGCCTTCACCCAAAAAGCTGCCAAATGGCTCAAGTTTATATGAAATGAATAGTAAGGATAGAAACAACCTATATTCCACACTCAGGAGAGACAGAAACAAACATTTTCAACTTTAACATTCTTATTAGTTGTACATGAGTGGGACTCAGGCTGACCAAGAATTATTGCACATTCAGTCTATTTGAATATCACAGGGAAAATCAACCTTTTAAAAACATTATTCTATAGTAGATCCAGAGTCCTGGAGTTTATGGTCTTGGTCTCAGATAACTCATAACACACATCTTTGTATTTGCATGAAATTTCATTGACTTTGAGTGCAATGCTGCACCATGACTGAAAAGTTTGGGGCATATTATATTATCCTCCAAACTGTGGGCTGTATGACAACAATTTGTTTTTCCTGATAGCTGCTTATTCAGCAGAAAATTTAAACACCTGTTTAACTACTAATGTGAAGCAGATAACTTGTTGCTTGTGAAACAGGAAGATAGATGTGAAACTGGGCATTAAAAAAATCTGTTAGGAGAGGTCCATTTGTCTTCATTGTTTGGAAGAAAAATCTGGAAGGTTTCTTTACAACAGATCACATGGTTATGGCTAGAAGATTTTAAAAAATCTCACTTTTCTGTAGAAAACAGAGTATTATTACATTATAATTCCAGGGAATCCTCAGTTTCACTGCGAATTTTTTATCACTTATGTCCACAAGATTTAACTTTTCATAACTTTTCTCCATCATTGACAGTTCTTTGCCAAAATATGGCCCAATGTGGATGTGGGTGTTTTTGTGTTGCCATTATTATCTGCTTGCTTTTTGAATGATCAAGTCTGGTTTTCCTCAGAGATTCAAAAGAAGAGAATTACAGTGCTCAACTTCTTCTTTCTCATTAAGTTATTTCCCAGCGAAGGTCCTTATGTAAATGTTGTATGTTAGTGGGGAGCAAGAATGTTTTCTAGAATCTTATCTGAAAATAAGAAATTGAAATGCAGAATGTCAGGAGAAGGTAAACAAAATGTATATTTGATGAAAATAAACAGGAACAGCTTGTATAACAAAGTCTGGGAGGAGATTCTCCCTACTAGGAGTGAAAGTAAACAGGGAGAGAAGAGTTATTTAAACTAAACAAAATTGTCACAGGAACAAGTGTGCATGAGAACACATATCTGACTAAATTTTGTCAAATGTTAAAGTTAGAAGGTTATATAAATTTTAAAGTTAGAAGGTTATATAAATCAATGAAAAGAATTTTTGTAACAAAGAACATGGTAGCTGGAGGGAGAAGCTGTCTTCTTTTAAATTGGGAGAAAAAATCCTGTTTCACACGAGTCAGTTACCTGCTTCTGGGGGGAATAAAAACTGGAGAAGTGCTATGAAGTGCTTAGGAGCTGGGGACACACAGATGTTGGACACCTGAATTCATCCTCTAAGGCAGGAAAAGCAAAGCCATATATTGCACTTAATATGAGGGAGGCCACTAATCTTTACCATTTTTTTACTCTTTAAGGTTACCTGGAGACCTGCCGGAAACAGAGAAATAAAATAATTTTATTATTAATTTTATTTATAAAGAATTTTCACAGAGAAAAATGAGGAGTTTATTGGCACTGCAATAAACATGTGTCCATACCAAAAAAAACTCTGATAAATAACTTTTGAAAATTATATATATAATATTTGGCATAATATTAAGCAATTTTGAAATATGCAAGCATTATCATTATTATTATTATAATTATCATTATCATTATCATTATCATTATCATTATCATTATCATTATCATTATCATTATCATTATTATCTATTTATTTATTCAAGAATCACAGAATCATAGAATGGTTTGGATTTGAAGGGACCTTAAAGATCATCTGGTATGCTGAGGTAAAAAAGGTTTTAAAAAGGAGTTTAAAAATCTAGTTTCTTTATAGAAAGCTCAAAGTTAGTAAAAGAATAGCTTACTTTAAAAAACAGGAAATAAATGCAATACTTAATAGTACAAAGCTAATAAATCTTAAAAAGGCTTAGCTGAGTGAGGATGTGGCCCTGCCCTGAACTTATGATTGCAGAACTTACAAGATAAAATTTTCCAAGTAGGAAAAAAGGCACATGTATAATCACTTAAAGGTTGAAACTATTTAGGTGGAATTTTTTGGGGTTTTTTTTGAGAGAGGCAACTTAAAGCCAGAGCACAAAAGTAAAAAATGAAGAAGCCAAAACTTGCTGTGACTACAAAAACACAAGCCTTGAGAGAATTTGTGGTAGAGTACTGACTAAAAGTGCCTGGTATCTGTGAGACATCATTATTTCTTTACCCTTGAAAGGCTTAGTAAAAAACATGCTTGTACCAAAGATCCCAAATTCTGTTATTTTTGTCAAAATCCAGAGTAGTATCTAAGCTACTTATCCAAGTAGAAGAAGATAATACTGAATTAAGTGATCTGAACATTTTTAATGCAAATTTTTAAAGTTGTGCATATATATGTGTGTCTGTGTGTGTGTGTGTATGTATGTCTTAAAGTTAGTATATATCCTTAAAAGCTAATATATGTTGGCTAAACATTGATGAATTATTTAGAGTGTTTTTCTTTCAAGAAATCACTCTGGAATCCGATACCACCAGAGTGCTGATTATCTCTTTCTTCTCACTGGTTTTCCCTCAGCTCCCCGTGAGAAAGGAGGAACTTTCCAGGTGTCCTTGACTTAGAGTGCAAATGCTGGGCCAAAGAAAATAAAGCAGCTTTTCTACTTGCCTAGATATAACTTTACAAAGGATCAAAACCATGTAAACTTTTAGTATTTGTGAACAAGCCAATTAAACAGTTGCACATTCTGTAACTGAAAGGGTGTGAGTTTGGAAAACCTCCTGTTCTCCTGAGCCTCGTAACTGTAAAACTGAGCCTATAAATGAAGACATAAAATAGTTGAGTGATTTCACTCAGGGTCTAGTCTGGAATTTTGAAGTATCAATGCTTTGGGAGAAGTGACTTATGCAGGGACATCTGTGTGACATTTAAAAGCAATAATTGCTTTTTAAAATGTATGAAGAACTCCCCAAAAACATGTTTTGTCCTTTACTCCCCTTTGAAACCTGTTATTCATTCTTTTTCTCTGCTTTTGATGTCAAATCAGAATTTAGGCTGGCATTATAATCCTGAAACATCTGGAAATTGTAAATCCAGAAGGAAAACTATTGATCTAAGTAATTAGGAGATCACAAAATTCTTAAAGGTTGTTTTTTCACTTTGGCTTTCATATCTGGGGAAAAAAGGTACTTTTATGCTTCTTACACCCTAGTGACAAAATGTTCTATTGAGGACATTCCTTCCTACCATCACTTTTTACAGAAAACATACCTTATAGTAGTGGAAGCTGATTCTAATTTTTTCAGAAACTATTTGTTGCTTAATCACTGACTTTATTGATAGAAGATTGCATTCTTAGAATGAACTTCTCTGATTCCACCTGTGCAGGACTCTTTGATCCTGCTGCCTCATTTTTCGTGATATTTGCCAAAGCTTATGCACTGGACTTGTAGAAGAAGTCAGGCAGACTTAAATGTAAACTTCTTATTATTTACAAAGTAGTATTGGTATTGGCTATTTTCTATTTTAAAACCTATCTTAAGAAAACTGACAGCTGACAGTGCTTTCATGTGCTAAAAAACAGACTGGCAAAAAGCTTAAAGCTTAAATTATTTCCACTAGAGAGCAGGTGTTCATGGAAAACAAACTTTGGCAGAGTAAACAACTATTAAAAATACTGGAAATACCAGTTTTAATGAGGGATAAAAATAAACTGGTCTGGGTCCAGGTGTAGGTACAGACTAGACCTATGTTAGAGGGATAAAGGGATGTGTAGAACAGCCTAAGGTCAGGTTATCATACGGCATTTGATACTGATTTTTCTGGGGCAGAGATTTAACTCTCTCCCTGAAAAATCCATGCCTCAAATTCATGGCTAGTAGCCATTTAAAAGTACTGAAATGTTTGTATGTAACACACTAACTAATACTCCCTTCTAAAATACATCAAAAGTTTCATCAGGAAGGAATTTTTCCAAGAATATCCCGACAGTTTTTTAAACAAAGTTGGTAGCAATCCAGTGATCAATGCCATGGTTAGCCATGTAGTTCCTAAATTATTCTATCCTATTAATGCTTGATCTGAGAGTGATTCATATTTGAATTTAACAATAAAGCAATAAACAGCAATAAAGCTCATTTTCAAAACAAAATTATAGACCTTCTACAAATAAGTGATGGCATGTTCCCAACACAGCTTGTGGCAAAACTGCCAAATGGAGAAGTAGGAAACATATTTAATAAGGTCTGTGTATCAATACTAGACCTGAATTTACATTGACCTGCTTGTCAAGGCAACCAGAGGTGGGAGGTGAGGGACAAGGAAAACTTCTTTCTTCTTGCAGTATATTTGTGGGGGTCTCTGAAGTTGTGGATATGTATGAACTGAAAAACACAACATAACTGTTCCTATAGTTTGCTAAAGATAAAGCAATGTACCCTGGAGTTACATAGTAAATCTTTGATTATATTGTAGTCATATAAATATTTTGGAATGTCTAAAGGAAGTCTTAAATTTTTTTTTCTGAAGGTGTTGCAATAGAACAAACTGGAAAATTGAAAGGCATATTTTCATATGAAAAACTGAATTAAAATATCTGATGCTATCACCTGAACAGTCCAGTTTTAAGGGCAGTTTTCTGTCAAGAAAAGGGCAATAAAAAGTTTGAGCTCTGTCACCTGATATCTTTGATACTCTGGGTTTAGTTGGTATGTGGCATCTCTAAATCTCTCATTTCATATTCTTCCTTGCTCTGTTACTCGCATTGCTGAGTTGTCATAGAGCTACAAATAATTGTAACATGACATTAATTATTTGTTAAGTGAGGCCTCACTTATCTGCAGCACCTTGTACTCATTAATGGTGTACGAGAAGCTTCTGGAACAGCTATGTGGATAGATCCTTGGGGAGCACATCATAACTTAAAAATGTGTATTAAAGTCTTCCTATTTTTAATTGCATGCTAAATTTAATTATTAGTAGGATTTCATTGTGTTGAGTCATTCTTCAGAAAAGAGTATCTGAGATTCAGCTATTCATGCAGGATTAGTGAAATCTCTATTTGTTAATAGATTTCAAAATAGTCAGGATAGATAGGTATTTCTACAGGGAGAAAGTAATAGCAATTGCAACGCCTCTGGAAATTAATTAAAACTTCTTACAGGTAAATTAAAAGAAGCAAGTAATGGACTGTGAAGACCCATGTTTTTAATGCATGTCCAGAGCGTGGTATTTGGGTATTTGGATGTTGTCCCAGTTGAATAATCATTTGTTCATTAATATTTTCTATTTTTAAAATATTTAAAATTGCCTTTTAGCCATACAGGAGCACTTTATTCTTTATTTCCACTGGTAGGGGATTTGAGAGAGCTAATTCTGAGTCAACTGCAACTGCAGAGCCATCAGAATGGAACTATCTTCCTGATGGAATCACTGTAAGCTCACAGTTTTGTGTTTTGTTTCTGCAATATATTAAAAGGAAAGTCTATTGATTTGATCTAATTTAATCCATTTCTAGGGACACAAAGCTGAGTTTATACAGCAATGACAACCATGCGGAATTTTCAGAGAAATTTATATAATTATGAAAGCATAGGTGCATCTAAATTTCAGCTGATTTACTTCTAGAATAGCTTTTCATTAGACTAATATGCGAGAATGTAACGGGAAATGTAAATAAAAATACATATTTTTTAATATCAAAAGGAAATAGATGCCATTTGGAATAGCCATTTGCTGGCATCAAATAATTATTGAACTTTTGAGGTCACATAGTTCCAAATTTTCTAATCTGATAACTCTGCAAAACTCTGGACAGTTTAAAGAAGTGACAAAATTGTCACATACTACCGAGCAAACTAATTCTAATTAGTGCTAATAGAAATCTGTGAAATTTGTGCCAATTGTTGACAAGTAGAATGGAAGGAACTGTTAAAACTCTTCCAGTCTGAAGTCAGGATTAAACAATTATGCATTCACTAGGTTATGTAGCTATCCTAGCCAAGTTTCCTTCATGAAAAATACATAATCTTCTTAGGAGCTATCCATAAAAGAATTAGCACTATAGAATTAATCTCTTTCTTCTGTTGAGAAGTTACCAAACTAAAAGGTGAAGCCAGATATTGCACAGAAACCATAAAACTGTAATACAGTAGAGCAGTGTATGCAGGTCAGACTGCTAAGGCCTCTTCAGTCCTGAGAGGTTTTCAAATACTTCCAGGAATGGTGACTCCATTGCTTCCATGGGGAGCCTCTTCTGGGGCTTGAGCACCCTTTTGGTGTAGAAATTTTTCCTAATATCCAATCTAAACCTCCCCTGGTGCAACCTGAGGCTATTTTCTCTTGTTTTGTCACTTGTTACCTGGGAGAACAGATCGATCTCCCTCTGGCTACCACCTCCTTTTAGGGACTTACAGACAGTGATAGGGTCCCCC
This sequence comes from Acridotheres tristis, assembly GCA_037013685.1. Lineage (NCBI taxonomy): Eukaryota > Metazoa > Chordata > Aves > Passeriformes > Sturnidae > Acridotheres > Acridotheres tristis. The sequence goes on along the minus strand of CM072888.1, from coordinate 58,658,324 downwards.
TAAGACTCCTTTGCTCCAGGATAAACACCCACAGCTCCCTCAGCCACTTCTCATAAGAGGAGCTCCATCCCCTTCACCAGCTTTTTGCTCTTTTCTGGACAAGAAGTTCTTTCAATTTTCCTGGTTTTATGCTATTTATTACCACTGTGTCATCATCTAGGTAGCAATGTGTGTCCCCTAAGCAGAAGGATGCTGCTGATAATTCTGGGTTTGATGAATGGAACATTATTATTATTATTTTTTTAATATATATTTTTTTTCTGGAGAAGGGTATGTTGTACAAAAATCCATTAAGAATTCGGGATTTCCAAATAATGCCATAAATAAGCAGGTCTGCAGAATATTCCTGAATTTCTTCACCTTATTACTTGTTCTGTGTAGTCTTCTACAAAAGTATTCTCCTGAAATACTGTTGATCCAAATTCTGTCCAGCTTCAGGGTCTCCAAGCTCTGCCAGCTTCAGTTCAGTAGTGCAGAGTGCTCTGTAAAAGGCACAAGCAAAATCCAACTCATTCTTCACCTCTCCTTTGCATTTGCTCTGGAGAGGGAAAGAAAGATAATTAGCAGAAAGAATGTAGAATGATTGTCATCTATGTGTCTTTGAATGCAAATTATCCTCTGCAAGTTGGAGAAGAAATTTTTATATCATTTTATCTGAAAGAAAGAAGCACAGGCCAGGTATGATATATATACTAAACTAAACCTAAAAGTTATTCCAGCACAAAAAACCAAATCTGCTAAAGTCTTTCTGTTGAATTAAAATAATATTTTTTTACTTATTAATTAATTCTTGTTCTAAAATATGATAGCTCCTATAGATTTGACTTTTAAATAGCCACTAACAGTAAAAAGATAAAATGGAAAACTGACAGAATTAACCAATAGAATTTAAGAGCCCACAGACCACTGTTCAGACTATTAAAATAAACTGAAATACTGCATAATTTATGATGTAGGGTTAAAATAATCGATTTCATAAATTAAACAGAGTTGAAGGGTTAGTAGGAATTTATTAGAGTGGAGCAGCATATGGCATTTTTGAAGAAATTTATATTATGCTTTGTAAGGAATGTTACAGAATTAAATTTAATGAGCAGAGAAAATGTACTTATCGTATGGTTCCCAGTGATTGCAGGTTACCTGAGATGAAAGAAAAATAAATGGGCTTCCAGAAGTTCTAGTAATTTTTGCCTAGATTAATCTTACTTTATTTCAGCCATCAAAAAAGATACAGCTTGTGGGAGTGTGCTGGCCTTTGCACCACTAACTAGTGGTTTGTCATCAATCTCCTCTGTTTCTGTTCACAGCCAGGATTATCAGAAAGGCGATCGAGACGGATTCTCATGTTCAGACTTGGATGTTTATCATATCTTATCAAAAATTACAGAAAGCACCTCTAGCTCCTTGCTAGAAGTAGGAAAAATGGCTGCAGCTGAGATTGCTTCAAGGCCTTTTGAAGCTAAACAAACCAATAAAAGTTTTACACCTATATTATTTATACTTTAGACCCAATAATAGATTCCCATGACCCTTAGAGTGACTTTTGACTGACCAATCCAAAGGTTACTACCTAAGTTCCATGAAGAAGAAGGAAGAGAAGAAGATGAACAAGAAGAAAAGGCACCACCCAAAATTCTCCATCTTGTCTCATAACTACCACTATACTGTAAAAACCTCAAATTTAAAATCCATCACACAGTGAAAACACACACATCTAACCCACTACACGTTTATGATTTCTAACTTATTAATCATATTTACAAATCTTCTCCAAGGTTTCAGGTCCAGTGCAGTGTTTTTCAGGGTGTCTGTGCCTGGAAGCACAGAAAGCTCAAAAACTCCAGTTTCCTGAGATCCAACAACAGCTCTAATCTAAAGTAATCATCCAGACTCACTCTGTAGTCAGTGAAGAGAAAGAGCTATCTCCAGAGAGCTATTTATTCTATCAACATAGATGAGATGAATTACCTTTTTTCAGTGTTCATCTCTCTTCATTGAATACAGAAGAGTGTAGATGGTTAATTTAGACTAAGAATGCAATTTTTTTCTCCAGTCCTTTTTTCTCTGAAGTATAGATGTTTAGCATAAGGATTGGGCTACAACAATGCAAGGTTTTTAAAATTTTTTGACTCTAGGAGGCAACCTAGTGAGGATTTCATGGTTAGTGTCTCTGGAGACAGCAATAAGGCATCTGCCAGCAGGGCTTACCTGGTAATTGTGGAAGTTCCTTTGTGGCTGCTATTCCAACCTCTGAAAGCACAGCCAAATGCCTGCCATTGCAGAGGCTGACTGGGCTCTTGTCAGTACAAACCCATATGTTCATCTGGACTGTCGTGTCACCTGTACCTGCAATGCCTTCTGATCTGGGCTGTGGAGCAGGTGACAGAAAGCACTCAGTTGAAAGCAAAGGAAGTGAAGAGTCCATGTGGCTCCTCCATCTGCTGTCTCGTGTTTCCTTCCTCCCCCACAGTACAGGTGCAGGTATTTTCATACAGGCTGTCAATGCAAACCTCCTTCCATATTTTGTGTACCATGGAAACAGAGATTACAAATGCTAATCACAGTTATTTTATTTTATTTTTTTTATTTTTCTTTTTATATCAGGTTTCACTTGTGGTGAGAAATCAACACTTCATCTGTTGGTGCTAATTGGCTTGTGTTATGATCTCCACAGCAATATCACTTCTGAAACAGGTTTTCTAGTCAGTTGAGTGAAATGCCAAATGTCAAAAGTTCAGATTAAGACCAGTAATCCAAAACCTGAGATTTCGCCACCCTTTGATTCCTTAATATTTCTGCTTAAGCATCTGGGGACACTTAAGAAACCCAAACCTTCACCTTTAGTTAAATTGAAATTTCTAAATATCAGTGCTTTAATAGTCTTTAAATAAAAATGACAGTGAAGCACGAATGGACTTTATTAAATCTGGCATATTGTGCTCATAGGGCAAACAGAGCAACACAAGAGCAAAGTGAGACTGAAATAAATCAAAAGATTTTCTGAGTGAAATGATTAAATTATTCCCCTTCCCATCCTTTTCCTTCATGTACATAAGACTCAAATTCAGTATCACACACCAATATATGAGCAATTTTTTTAAAGGAGGGGACATATTAGTAGGCAGAAGGAATACCAATCTCTATGAAAGAGTATTAAAGCCCTTATTTTGAAAAGATGTCTAACATTATGCTTCAGGGCTTAAGTTGTTCTGTTAGTATTGGCAACTGGGGGACTGGGAGAGGCAGCATATTTTTTTTTGATCCAGCATGGAACTTTTTACTTTGACTGCTTGGATTGCTGATTGTGCACGTTGAAAATTGAAGTAGAGAGAATTGAGGTTGTGGGAAGGAAGAGGGGAGAGAAGGAAAAGAAATAAAATACAAATTAAGTTTGGAGTGTGACAGTTGTGTAACAAATGAGAAGGGAAGCATAACAGGGTTGTCAGGAAGATGCTACATGATTCTTCACAGAGACATAAGCATCTGTGAGAGATAAACTATCCTTTCCATTATCCCTTCCCCTCTCTTGTCCTATGAAACCAACTTATATTTTGGTTTCAACAAGTATTACAACTCTACGGTTTTGATATATCCATGAGGAAAATTGCCTCAGCAAGCAATGTCAGGCCCAAGACTCCTATTTCCCACATCTCATTTAGATTTAATGATTTCAAAATTATATAGCAACAGACTAGGAAAGCTGGTTTGTGCTGTTGTCCTCTGTGACTTCAACAAATACTTTCTTTGCATTGCATTCTACCAGAAAATCATCTCTGTGTCATCCTTTGCTATTAGTACCTGTGCTGAATCATATATTCAATGTGACACTCAAGCAGAGAACTAATATATTTGAGATCCTTAAGCAAAATTTTCATAGTCAAAGCTAAATTTCCAGGCTTAAGATGGAAGTTTTTCTTGTCTAAGTGAGTTTAACTGCTAATTAGTACTGAGTTCATGCTAAGTTGTTGTGGTTCAGAAAGTGCCTTTAAAAGATGTCTGAGTAGAAATCTTGTGCCAGTGAAGCTGTCTTTCTCTTTATTCATCTAGACAGGGATAGAAGGCTCCTTCATTATGGGGTTGGTATTAGTATCTGAGCTAAATAACACATGTACACAAAGCAGCTTTGACGATGCTCTTTACACTTCCTGTCAATCTAAAGAACTCCTCTTTGTCCACAACAGCAGTTTTGAACACAATCATAGGTGACCTTATTTCCAGTGTCTTGACCTTATTTCTGAGATCTGTCATCAAGCATTAATCCATTTTATAGTCCTTAAAAAAGTCTTAATAAATAAAGGTAAAAGCTTAGCAAAGCACAAGTGAAAGTAATAGATAATACAGATTCAGTTTGTCTTTAGTTGTATGAATGGGAAATAAGATGACTAGAAACTGTCATCAGGAAGGAGAATCAGAAATAGCAAATTATTCAGGGCTTTTTTTTTAGGGCAAAGTTTGAAAGGTATTTCAATTCAAAATAGACCAAAAGGTTTATTTTAAAACATGAAATAATTTAAAATCATTGAAACTTTAAGTATGTGTATTTATTTGTCTTATATGGTTGAAAATTATATAATAATATTCACTTAACTCATACAGAGTAAGAAAATAATTCTGCACTACAAACAGGATTATAAAGAGATGCTGTGCTTTAAAATCGTATTTGCCTTGCACTAAACTTATGTTCAGGAGCAGGTTCTAGTTTCCATTAAGTTCAGTCCCTTGGGTCTTTGAAGCTGTGTCTCTAAACTGAAGTTAGCTGCCTTTCCAATGAAATGGTGACTCATTAGTGATATTCAAGTTAATATTTGAAGTTTTGAGTACAACCAGTTTTTAAAAAATTATTATCCAGGCACTCTGATTTGATACTGCTTTTGCATGTAACCTGTCTGTTTTTATCTGCAGGGTAATATTCTTTATTTATCACTGTATTCGAGATTATGATTTTAAGTGAAGCTCTTTGTTAGCCTGAGAATCAGGTTTCTTTGGCAGCTGTTGGTTCCCAGGTTTGATTGCAAGAGCCACTTCTGCAATAGAATTTCCATCAAGTTCATTATTTTAATGGTAATTTGTGTGACCTCAAGTGGCTCTATATTTCTTCTTTGGGAGCCCTTAGTTTAGCACCTGAGAGTTTTAAGAGCTAGTTTTAAAGCTGGTTTTATTCCTTATATATTTTTTTCATTCTATAAATAAGTTTTATGTTCATTTATGTGATTTTATTCATTCTATTTACCCATTTTATTTGTTTATTTTTTCTCTTCCTTCAAAGCTCTTGATCTTCATTACACCTGTTAAAATAATTTAAAAAATGATTTTTTGGGGAGTGCTGTGAAAACAAATCTGTTTTATGCTGTTTTCAGCATAAAATTCTGCCTTTAATTTAGAGATAATATTTGTCAAAGGGCATACTTTCTTCATATATCCTTGGAAGGGACAATACACCCTTATAATAAAATCTTGAAACAGAACCAGAAAAACCTTCAATGTGTGCAATACCTATTTGCTAGCATTTACATTTCATGAATGCAAACTGAAAATTTACAGTAAAATGAAGACGGAAAATGCACCCAGTAATCACAGGAATGTTGCAGTGCCACTTGATTATGGTGCTCCTTTCTTGGTTTATATGTCCCTTTTTTGGTTTGCCTGTATCTTTTGAAATATATCCATGCAATTCACACTTTATATGTAAAATATTTGTAAGTATTTAAATTACAAGTTCAGAACTGTGTCAGGAAATCTAGTGTTGCGACAAACCCTCCCATATAAGCAAAATCTATATTTAAAAGACTGTCTTCTCTTGCACATAGGGCAAAAGCCATAATAGTGACATTTGGTGTTGTGCAATAGGAAAAGTAGAAATAGGAGGAATGTACATAATCATTCCCCTCTTGGAATTAAGAAGAAACAGTGATTGCCAGTGACTATTTCAAAATGACGAAAGGAGGGCAAGGATTTTCAATACGTGTAAGACTTTCATGTGAAATAGGAACTGAACTCTTCAGCCTTGTCTGGACTAAGTACGACACAAAAATTTTGGGATACTCTAAATTAAAAAGAAATTTAAGAAATGGAACTCATGGTTTTTGAAGTCCTCCTGTTATCTCTCTGGACATTAATAAGGTAAAATAACAGTGTAGAGCCCTGATAATTTTCAGAATGTATACGTACTGACTTACAGCTGGTGTAGCTGTACTGAGCATGTCACAGCTCACAGCAATGTTACCCACATTAGTAAATAATACAGTCAGTGAAACTACTATGCCACTAAATTTGTAGGATTTGTCTCATATTCCCATACCTGGTGTAGATACTGAGTCACTAGAAATGGCAAGATTCCATGTATACTGAAACTTAACTGGCATGGCTCACTCATTACAATAAATTATGTCATGAAAGGAATCCATAGGAGATATAGAAATTAAAGTAGAAGAAAAAGAAGTAATAATGTAAATTTCAAGGAAAATCTCATTTTTAAAGCTGTGATACATCTACCAGTGACTTTGGTCAAGTGCCACTCAAAAGTCTCAGGCTAATAGGAGTTGAATGGCTCTTCAGCTCCATTAATTTCAATTAAAGGAATCTGATTCCTATCACTAATGGTATCTGTTCTTGACAGCCTTGGATCTTTGAGAAAGTTTTCATTGCAGCAGAAGAAAGGTACAATTCAGGAAGAGACCTGATGTTTACTGAAGTCAGAAATCTGTTGGTTAAGAATGCTGTTAGGTTAAGGTAATGGCATATCCTGTTACATTCATTTCCTTCATGTAAAACTTACACTTTTAGGGAAATGATAATGCAGTGGATTCTCAAATTCACTCTCTCAGTTTTAAAAGGTCATTATTTATATTACTGAGCACTGTACATTCCATACAATTTACATCATGACTCTTCACAATTTCAGTTGTCACTTTCAGTGAAAGTATCTCAGATATAACTGGCCTCTGATAGCTGTTAAATCTTGCATGTTGCAGGACTGCACTCACACCATGTTCTTCTCAAAAGATTCAGAAGTCTGGCTGTAAAAACTTACTAAAATGCTGAGCTGAATATATTTACAGCTTTTTAATTGTCATATTATTCTGTAAGAATTTGATGTCCTTCACAGTTACATGAATGGACTGGTTTTCATTTGGAAGTAGAGCTTTGTGGTATGTAGGCTGTTTTCCTGAAATTTCTGGAGCTGTCAGGTTTTGTGCATCCTGTGTCCATGCTACTAAGCAAAGGAGGGCCAAGAAGGGGCCAGTAGTACTCAGTCTAAATGCGAAAAACTGGATCATATCTGAATATCTTAGGACTTGTCTCCCCTACAGAAGAGCTATCTTGAAAAGAGCTGCCTGGAGTGAACTGAAGTAAAGGCAATGCTGGCTAATGGTGACATGATGCAGATGATTGGGGATCCACTCCCTCTTCCATTTGTGTATCTTTTTTTCTTACATTGCTTGCTCAACTTTCTAATGAAATTAAAGCTATTTATATGCATAATTTATTACTGAGATTTTACTATTACATCTATTACAAAAAGAACAAAAATATGGTTAAATCAAATATGTAAATAATTTACTAGATCAATGACCCCCATTAGTCACGTCAGCAAATATATTCAGTGAATAACCTTTTTTTTTTATTATATGGCTGTAGCTGAAAGATACTCCATCATTTAATTCCCTATTAAAATTTAAGGAAGGACTCCTAGATACAATGTTTTAAATCATGAGGGTGCTGATCTGGTGAAAGTATCTGTAGATCATAAATTTACACTAGATTTTTATTCTTAGAACAAGAACTAATGGATTAAATCTTGCAGAATCCTCCAGAATAGAAAGGTTGTAAAGGAACTGTGAATCTTCCTTGATCTCTCAAAGAAGTTGCCTTGTAGAGTGTGGCCACTTGTCAAAAGGCATATAAGGCTGAATACCTGTAATCTTAGAAGAAAAAGCATTGTAAAGATGGACACTTTTGAAGGAAAAAGTGTAGGGGTTTGAGGAGACAGAGTTGTAGAAGGAAAATGAGAATTTTTAGAGTCAAAGTCTTTCGGGTCCAGAAGCCATTAAAAAAGTTGGCTTTATTTCTATTAATGATAAAAATCTGTGGTCATAAAGAGCTATGCAAATGGCATCATTGTAGTTCTATCACTGCTGTTCCTTTATTTCTGGTAAAAATCCAATAGTCTCAGAAGATCTGTCTACAGTAGAGATGAATTATTTAATCCACAGATGTTCTGAACTATGTAACCAACACTTTCTCAGGAAAAATCAGATGAGAAAGCAGGCTATGGAACTTGGACAGGTGTCACTGTTACATTTTTGGAGGCTGGCTTTTAACATCCAAGTTGGTGCCCAAATAATCTGTATACTCCCACTGCATAGTTTGAGTGTGTTTTGGTGAAATGAGAATCTTTTCATATTGAAAAATCACAGATTGAGAGTGAAAGGATAATACTGAGAGAGTGTAGAGTAGTTATCATTTGTGACAAGTGATAAAAAGCAAATGAGGTAAAATAACTGAGCCTTTTATTTCTTTGATAAATTCATACATATTTATAGAAAAAAGATAATCTTAAAGCTATTTCCAGTTTCATGGCTTGTTTTGTTTGTGTTCAGCTATTATCCTTACAGTTTTATGAAAGCACCCCATGCTGTGTCCCTTATTGTAAATCATTAATGACATGATTGCTATGAGATAAGTAAGATTAAGGTTATGTTATCCAATTGGTATCACATGCCTTTGTTTTCCATTACTCATTTAATACATACTCATTTGGGGCGGATTGTTTAGAAAGCTATTTCTTCAGTTATAGTAAGGGTGGATATGAAATGTTGATTTGAGCTTTTATAGATGTTAGTAGACAGAACAAATATATAGGAAAGAACAGGAACACTAACTACACTAGTTTTAGTATAAAAATTGTAAGTAGGTCAAATAATTATAGCAATTACTTTGGTTAATTAAAAGTAGGGAGATGGAAAATTGCTTAGAAATATTTATCAGTTTAGAATGGGATGTGAGAGGAAATATCCAATCCAGTTTAAGGCTAACAAGGAGTATGAGAAGTTAAAATACAGGAATAACCTGTCTAGAACCAGTGATAAAATAATAAGAAAAATATCAAGGTAACGTCTTAATGATCAGCAGCTCAGTTTTATTTCTAACCTGAAGGTGGAATGGTCGAAGGTGGTTGTGACACACGGGGTGCACTTTTTTTATTTTTGTGGTAAGTGCTCAGTGTGTGTCTAAGCTTGACCAGGCAAACCTGCTATGATGTATTCCACAGAAGGTTTGTGACAAACTCTGGAAGACTTGTGAGTGGCAAAGATGACACAGCAATTAAGGACCATCGTCATTTACTGCCTCAGAACTGCTGGTCTAGTGCCTCAAAACAGTGGATTGTCTCCTCAGCAGTAGTTTGAGCTGCTCCAAATATTCAGCTTGCCCGTACAAAAAAAAGAAAGGACTGCTTTTCTCAACAGAAGAACAGATGATCACCCCAATCCTTTTAAAAGACAAAGATGCAGCATATTCCTTGGTTGAGCCTGGCTCAGCATTGCTAAATCTGTGCTCCCTTGTTTTCTAGTCTGTCTAAAAGAAGCCATAATGTGGAATTTCGAAAGCCAAGGTGACTAAAAGGTCACTACTAAAAGGTGACTTGACACTTGAAGGCTATGCAAATGTGAGTATGGGCTCAGGCTGTGTAGGCATTGATTACAGGACCTAAAGCAAGTGCACTGCAGAGTTTAATGAGCTGAACAAGGACCCTGGTCCATGGTCAGAGTTTGAGACCATGGTCTGTGCCTTAGGTTGTAATGCAAGATGTAACTTGAAGTATGTATTCTATCACTATCCATTGAAACTAGGTGGAGTAGTGTTTTTTATTTCTTTTATGACTTATTCTTCATAACTTGGTGGGGGGATATCTCCTGTTAATAGGCTTGTGATTAAAACTACATGGGGCAGCGTTCATTATCTCTTCTAGAACTTATTTTTCGTCTAGGGAAATATTTTTTGTTAATGGGCTATTGAGTCTTATTGCATGACTGATAAGAATACATCATTTCATAGTGAGATGCTTTATTTAGGGGGAGGAGCCAAGCATTTCTTATTTAGATAAAAATCTGAGATGTGGAGCACCAAGACAGCCTTTTTCCACAGGATTCCCAGAGGAAGACCAGGCCCTACACCACAACTAGACCTTCAGAAGAAAACTGCACCCTTCCACAGGATCATTGCTTCAACAGAACCACATCTGTCACTCCAGGAGGACTGCAGCTGCCATTTAATCAGACTGCTACCAACACCCTGACCAACAAAACACCCTGACCAACAAGGTATCAGGTTGCATTCTGACTCTGTCAGTGTGTTATTGTTGTTTTTTGTATTGATGCATTTTTATTTTAATTTCCCTAGTAAAGAAGTGTTATTTCTATTCCCATATCTTTGCCTAAAAACTACCTAATTTCAAAATTATAATAACTCAGAAAGAAGGAGTTAACATTTTCCATTTCAAAAAAGGCTCCTGCCTTCCTTAGCAAACACCCATCTTTTCAAACCAAAACACTCTGGACAATCAAACTGGAAATGCTGCCTGGGTTGTGCTTATCCTCATTTGAATGGAACACTTGGTATTCTGACTGTAGGTTTTTCCATGCCCAATACTGTAAAGATTAGGGATTGGTCAAAATAGCCAACATAGAATATGGGGCTTTTATTTTGTTCCTTTTCTTCTGTTAAGGGAGATCTTTGTGTTTAATAGCATAATATGCAGAACTTTTTTGATCTTGAGACAAAAATTTCTAATGTGCTTTATTTCCAATTCACAGACTTGCATCTGAAATGAGAAGGGATGTGAAGCCTTGTTTGGATCTTTAATCTATAGAAGTTAAATCTGAGAAGGTTAACAATGTTGAGAAGATTCACACATCTTTTTAATTTACAAGCACTCCAGAGACAGAAGTGAAATCCACTTACATCAGGAAGGGAACTTGTTCTAAGTTACACATCTTGCTCCACAGAAAGTGCAGTTGCAACTGGCATTCCACCCTCAAAGATCCATTAAAGTGGATGTAACAGAAGTTTACAGGCACAGACATACAGTTGATTCTGTGGGCCTTGGTGCATTAATGCATTTGATTCAAACGCAGTAGGAAAAGGTTCCAGTTTAGAGAGGAAAGTAATTTACTTAAACTAATTTGCTTTGTAGAGACCTAAATGTGCTGTTTTGGCACAAAACGTCAGCTTACTTTTTTTTTTCCTTACTGTAATTTAGATATTTGTAGTAGAAATGTAAAAATACATTAACATTTTACAGAAAACAGGTCAAGGAAGAAAATACTACACAGGGAAGAATTTTGCTTGCAATTTTTAAATGTAGTATTGGAGATTTTATTTTCGCAAAGTTAATCTGGACTTGAAGAACAAAGAAACGAAAAATAATGCTAAACCACTGATCATTCTAACAGTAATTGCTCTCAACTGTTGTTGTGAAGGATTTATGTTCTTACTGTATAGAGCTTCATGTCAGTCAGGGATGCTAAAAGTTCACCAATCAAAATAAATTTGCTAAACAAATTTTTAATACATGCTTACTGAAAATGTGGGATTTCTGAATTGTATAGCTGTATCTCTAGTATTGTACACTGGAGTAGAATGTGCCCCCAAATGTATTTCTATTTTTCTTATGAAATATGAGTTCCCTAGAGGAAAACATTTTAATATCTCCCATATGGCCCAACTTATGAAGCTATGGAACAATTAGTAATTTTCATAATTAAATGAGTTTATCTACATTCTGTGTAAGAATAGTACTTTATATAGATAAAAAGACAGCCTACAAAACATATTGTGATATAGCAATATTACATATGAGATATGGTTTGACATTGAAATTTTAATTTATTTATTCTTATTTCTTTAGGCTGCTAAATCTTAATGATAATATATTCAGATCAAACCAAAGTATGCAGCTTTTTACTAATACTATCCAATGATAGGAACAATAATTTAACGAGCCAGTGAATGTGTCAAATGGAAAAGAACAACATCAATATTTTTAAAAATTAATTAATGAATCCTTATTGCCTCATTTTATCTTTGTTCTATTACAGACGCTTGTTTTACTTTGTCTATTTCTTTGAATTCTTAGATATTCAATCTACAGAAGACAACTTTCCCCATCTCTATCTAATGACTGCATCTATCACTTCTGCTGTAGCTTCCTATATTACACTGTTCATTCTAATACTTGAGTTGTATGTTATGCAAAGATGAAAAAGTAATCATCATTGAATATTAGAAGGTTTTTTCAACCCTTATTTAACAATTCATTTCATCTGGTGAGTCTATAAAATATGACAGAGGAAATTTGACAATCAACTCAGCAAGATATCTCAAATTTGGCCTAGTACTCTAGGCATAATTCCTTTCATCCTTCTTGAAGCTGATGCATGTATTGTATTTTTCATGTCAAATTCTGGCTGACTCTTTATCCCCTGATATCCTTGCCTTTGTTATTGTGAGGGCTCCAGGAGAGGCCCCTAGAAAAAAAAGCAGTCACAAAATTTCTCTTGTACATATCTTTTTTTAATTTTCCCAGACTCCTGCTACTACAGAAGATATTGGTTAAATACAAGAAAAAAAACATTTTATTTGTTCCCAGGATAAACATAAACAAAACCCCAGTATCAATTTTTTCTGTGCTGCAACACTGACAAGACAAACATACAGTTATATGTCACATGGTTGTTACAACAATGACCACCTTTTATATTTCAGCATTAGACTAGTAAGGGAATTAACAACGCTCAAAATTACACAGAAAATGTTTCTCTTAATCAGAAAATGCACGCATTTCCACCAAATACCTAATTTACACCTTATTTCTGAAACTGTACTCACCAAAGGAGCTGGACTGAATAGCTGAATGTCAATGAGGGACCTGTTTATTTTTGGGGGACCATGGGGGAAAAGATACCCTGGTGTAACTGCCTTGGCATTAGGAAAAACTGCAGGATCTGATGCTGACTCCTGTGATTTAGCACACATATTTTTGAATATTTCTGTCTCACTTAATGCAAGCTGTTGAAGGGATGATGCCAATACCAGAAGGATTTTCTAAGAATTATGTTTAGTAAGACTTTCATAGCAAGACTAAAAAAATCTTGCGACACCAGGAACTTTGAGGTGATAAATTTGAAATGGGTCATTCCTCCGTTTGCCCCCATGAGGCAATGCAGCTCAGAGGGATGCTGTTAGAGCTCTACCTTTCACTGAAATTTGGCTGAGTTAAATTTTGCATGGAGCTTATCCAATCCTTTGATTATTTAACAGAAGCAGTTAATAGCTATTCCACTTGTCAGAAAAGGAAAATCTGAACATGCTGAAAATAATCAAATATATTAAAACAAAGGCTCAATTTTCACAGAAGAAGGACTTCAATTATCTATTATAAGTTGTTGCTTATCAGTGACATTGCTGATAATTGCTATACCTCTAGGAGACAAGTAATAATTTCTTCTTAAAAAATGAGTGTTGGAAACCACTGTGTATTGTTTAGCAAATGCACAGCAGAGCAGTTTTCAAAGGCTGGATTTTTTCATACAGTTCTAAGGTTATGGCACTACCTTTTGATTTAAGTTTTATTGATGGGTGAACAATTGAATGATTATCATCTTATTGTGATAATTCCTGTCTTCTCTATTTTGTTTCTATCATTAAATCTCAAAGCAATTTGCAGTGGAAGTCAGTATTAGTATTACTGATTCCCAGGAAAAGCAGAAGTAAAGTGACTTGTCCAGCATACAGGGCTGAATCAGAAATGGACGGGTAAGTGCATCAGGTAAAATTAGGTTTGGTTGTCTAGTGGGACAAGATGTCTCCTGTGCAGAGGGAAAAATCCTATTTGTTTCATCTTAATTATGCCATACGGTAGATCATTGCTTAAGAAAAAGAATAAGCCATGGTATGATTCAACAGCAAATATATAGATACAGAGTTTTGTTTTAAGTATAGATAGAGAGTGACTACTAGCTTGGCATGATTAAGCACTTACTTATTTATGGTGATTTTATGCACCTATGCTGTGCATCTGCCACAATCTACCAGTATTTTAGCTAGGATATTTTAAGAAAGAACAAAAACACCCTTTTAATTTTCTTAGGTTCTGATTGGATGTTTATGCTTTAGTTAAAGTATTATCCCAAATAATTATGAAGTTTATGTCTTTACTGTAACAGACTTGAGTAAATGGGACATGTTATAAATAGGGCCAGGAGACCAGCTCCTTCTAAAGGCCTTTATTGAATATCAGCTCTTTATTAAGGATCAGCTGTGGGTGGGGAACTCGAGGGGTTGCGCGCACACCGCCGCTGCTCCCGCTGAACACCACTGAGGAGGAGGTGCAGGTCGAATCTGCTGCTCACGCTGCAGAGTCGGGGGTTCCGTCCTCATCGGGGTTCCCAGGAACTCAGTCTTTTGCTTGCTGTCTAGGGTCCCATTTCCGACCGGGCACTGTCCTTATCATGGTGAGGCTGCTGGTGTCATGTAGGTGCAGTTCCAGGAGACAGTTCCCAGTATAGATAAATCATCTTGAGTCGTTGGAACTTCGGCTGGCTCGTTTTATAGGGGATTTATTTACCCGAATGGTACCCATAATTCCTCAGTTTTTACACTTTGCATAGAAGTCATGATGTCACCTCCTCTAGTGCCATGCCGAAACAGTAGCAGCAATACCGGGTGGGCGAGCGGGGAGCAGCGGAGGCCTTGCTCAACGAAAGGTGAGGGAGAAACTGGGGATACAAGAATTTCTGAGGGTGGGGGGTACAACTGATACAACGAAAGACTGAAACTGGGGGATACAAATTTAACGAGAACTGCTTACAACAACTGGTAGATAACAATACAACTCCACAGTTTTAAAACAACTGGTAAGTAACAGTATAACAAGACAAATCATACTAAACCAGGCAGGTGCCGCAGCTCAAGGCTTTTCTTAGGTTTATCCATTTCAGTCCCCCCTCTATTTCTTTGATCGGGCTTATGCCCGCATCAAGCTGCTATTTCAGGTTCTTGGAAGTACACTTTTCTTAATCTTTGGTATTTGTTATATATTCTTCTTGCTGTACTGAGCTCTCCTTCTTGGGACTCTAATATCATCATATTGGCGTGTTTCTGACTGGTCAATTGAAAATTCGCTTGCACAGTAGCTGTTATAACCCGAATTAGGCAGGGGAGTAGGCAGGGGAGAAGTAGGAGACTGGCAAATGCACTTATTGCTATAAATACTATCTTTTTCCACCAAGCCCCTTTAAAAGACCAGAAGTTTTCCCACCAATCTGTGTTAATCAGGGGTTTCCATTCTTGGGTACCTACGTATGCAATTTTCCGTATTTCTTTGGAGATGTTTCTGATTACCTCGCTTTTGTCATCAATTTCAAGGCAACATTCGGATGAATTAAATTTTCCACAAATGCCACCTTCGTTGGCTAGTAGGTAATCTACTGCCAACCTGACTTGGTAGACTACTGCCCTTGTCTGTGCCAGTTGATCACTGATATGATCAAGGGCTAGGGCTGTTTTGTTTGATATTATTTCAAGCACTGCTTGTAGCCTAATAATTCGATTTAACATATATATTGGGGTTCGGTACCCCCATGATCCGTCTTGTGCCCAAGTTGCTGGTCCATATGTTTTTACTATTTCCTCGGGTGTCCAAATTTTGCCCTTCCAGGTCTGAGTACTACCTAAATCGATTATAGTTCTCCTTTTTCGATTTTTCCCTTTCAAATTATCATACAATGGTACACCTAGATGGTTCCCTGATTCCCGTGGGAGCAGGAAGAAGGCTGGTTTGATGATCCCTACAGTGCAACTACCTACCCAGTCTCCTGGCAGATGGGTGTAAGCCTTGTCCCCACAAATCCAGAATAGGTGTTTTGGGGCTTTCCAGAATGTGGTCTGGATATTAGAGGGGTATTCCCAATATTTAGATATTTCTCTGATTCCCCAGAAAGGGTTAATTCCTTTCTCAGCACATTCATATAGACTATATCCTTCATTATAGATGCACCCTGCTTCCTTCTTGCCAATGGCCCAATATTTATCAGGCTCTCTAGGGATCCATTTCTGTTCTGATTCCTCCACCACCAAGTACCTTTTACAAGCCATCTTCCCAACAAATGTTTTATAACTTCTCCCTGTTCTCCTTATGCACTCCTCCCCGATTACCTTCGAGTTCAGGTCCCATTGTTCTCTCCTCCTTTCCCCTTCATTTGGAGGTTCCTGTTTCATGGATTTCCACCTCAAGATGTCTACGGGTGCTAGGCTTGTTCCTTCCCAGGGCCATATATCAGACATTTGTGTACTTCCACATACCCAACAATTTGTTATATTTAGTTCATGGCTGATTCTTTCTATTAAGTCGATGAATAAGTTTTTACCGAGGGGTTTATCTATTTCACCTCTATTCCTGACAAGTGGTTTTTCCTTTATTAAGTCTGCGGCTCCTTCTGGATTGTCTAACTCCTCAAGACAGAACCACTCTCTGATAGGGCATTCCCCAGTCAAGCGCTGCTTAAAAGTGGCAGCATTTCTAGCAATCCAATATTGTTTCCCGTCTTCCTGACAGGTGGATAATTGTGTTATATCAAAACACGTGGGATTCACATGGGTGTGAACTCTTATGAGGGATTGTAGATTCTCCCCATCATAAATGGGGGAGTAGCATTTCGAGCAAGCTCCCTTTGCGGGTTCTCCAATCATTAGGACTATTATCAGTCCTCCCAAGAGTCCAGTATGAACCATTTCGCTCCCCTTGGTCTCACCTGGTCTTGCCTCTTGGATCAGGGAGTTCTTAGGCTCGATTGTAGAGTTCTTCCCTCGTTTACTCCCACTTCCTTATTAATTTCAATTAACTTTCCTGGGGGGTGCCCTATGAGAGACCTGTAACTTTATTGTGCCAATAGTAAGTGTTCTTAAAACCTCAATTCTCAACCTAACAACAACCAGCACTTTATAATAGTTCACAATACCAACTTATAACAACTTTTAACAATAGTTGTAATTGCTATAGTTTCTTATAGTCCTCAGCTGGTTTTTGGTTGTTTCCTTAGCGTTATCTTGAATGTGTCCGGATCTCGAATGGTGACCCACTCGGAGGAGATCTCTGACGGGGTAGTAGGGCTCGACGGGCTAGCTGGGGGTGGTAATGGTCCTTTCACTCTGGTAATATGCGTCCAGCCCTTCTCCTGCGTTCGCACTGCGGTGTGAGTGGTGAGCAGAACCTGGAATGGACCTTCAAATTTAGGGGTCAGCGGGGTGTGGTTCCAAGATTTAATTAGGACCCAGTCTCCTGGTTTTATTTGGTGCACATCAGCGTCTAAGGGGGAGCTTTGAGGAAGATACCCTCTTTTCTTAAGATCTGTCAGTGTTTTTCCAATTGTCTTTATATACTCTCGAGTAGCTGCCTCTCCCTCTAAATAATCCCCTGTGCTATACGGGGTTAGCAAGAAGGGGAGTCCGAACATCACCTCATATGGTGAAGCCCCAATGTCAGATCGCGGTCGGATCCGAATTCGCAGAAGAGCCAGGGGCAGACATTTGAGCCAATTCATTCCTGTCTCTGTGATCAGTTTTGTTAACACATTTTTGAGGGTCTTATTCATCCTCTCCACTCTCCCTGAACTCTGGGGGTGCCAAGGTGTATGCAGCCGCCACTTGATACCTAATGCTTTGATGACATCATGTAAAATTTGAGCTACAAAATGGGGGCCTCGGTCTGAATCGATGTTATTCACTAGTCCATACCGGGGAATGATATGTTCTAGTAAAATTTGTATCACCACTTGCGCTGTCTCCTTTTTGGTAGGGAATGCTTCCACCCAATGGGTCAAGTGATCAACTATGACCAGTAAGTGTTTGTACCCTTGTACTGGGGGCATTTCGGTAAAATCAATCTGTATGCTCTGAAAAGGTCTTAGTGCTATCTCCCTTCCACCTGGTGTAGTTTTCCTCATAGTCTTTTGATTTACTTTTTGGCATATTAGGCATCCCTCTGTCACTGCTTTTGCCAGACCGTACACCCCAACACATAGATGTTCTCTTAGAAAATGATCACATAGTCCCTGAGTGCCCCAGTGAGTCAAGTTATGTATTTCTGCTAGCATTTTTCTAGCTAGGGCCTTATTCAGAAATTTCCGCCCATCTGGGGTTAACCATTCTCCCTGCTTTCCTTGATGTAATCCTAACCTTTTTATTTCTCTCAGCTCATTTTCACTATATATTGGTTCCCTTCCTTCGTCCGCTGGTGTATCACTTAGATTGAAGATTTTTATTGGCTTCCCCGGGTTTTGGGCTGCTGATTTAGCAGCTTGATCAGCTGCCTGGTTGCCCCTTCCTTCAAAGGTGTCCCCTTTCTGATGGCCTCTGATGTGTACCACCGCAATTTCCTTGGGTTTCATGAGAGACTCTAATACCGACTTGATTAGTTCTTTATGTATTAAATCTTTTCCTTTGGAATTTAGATAACCTCTTTCTTCCCAAATTTTTCCAAACGTGTGTACTATCCCGAAGGCATACCGCGAGTCAGTGTAAATAGTACCCTGATCTTGTTCCAACAAGTCTAGTCCCCTTTTAAGGGCATAGACTTCACAACATTGGGCGGACCAATTTGAAGGTAACTTTTCTCTTTCTATGACTTTCAAACTCTCCCCCTCAATACCTTCTACCACCGCATATCCCGATATCCTTTTTCCCTCCACTACCCTGGATGATCCATCAGTGAATAACACCCTCCCATATGGTAGGGGTGAGTCTTCGAGGTCTTCCCTTGTTTTTGTTTGTAAGTCTATGATCTCCAAACAGTCATGTTCCAGCTCGGATGTAGGCTCTCCTAGGAGGAATTGGGCCGGATTCAGGCTCTTGGATGTAGTTAATTCTAAATCACTAGCATTTATCAGAATCGCTTCATATTTCAGGATTCTGGGGTCAGTTAGCCATTGTTGAGCCCTTTGGCTCAATACTGTCTTAAGATCATGAGGTGTGTGTACAGTGATTTTTCCCTGCAGTGTTAGTTTTTGTGCTTCTTCTATAAGAATCGCTGTGGCTGCTATAGCTTGGAGGCAAGTTGGCCACCCCCTTGCGACTGGGTCTAAGAGCTTTGAAAGATATGCAATAGGCTTCCTATGCCCTCCCCACTCCTGAGTCAATACACCATAGGCAATTCCCCCTTCTGCATTGATGAATAAATCGAACCTCTTCTTAAGGTCTGGAAGGCTTAGCACTGGGGCTGAGGATAATTTGGTCTTCAAATTCTCTAATTGCTCCTCATCCTCAGCCGTCCATTTCACTGGTTCAGGTTGGACTAGCTTTTCATATAAAAATTTAACATTCTGTGAGTACTGTTCTATCCACAGCTTACAATACCCAAATAGGCCTAGTAATTTTCTTATGTCCCTTTTGGTTTTTGGTGATGGAATGGACAGTATGCCTGAAATTCTTTCAGGACTTAGTTTCTTATATCCTTCCCCAATAAGGTGTCCAAGGTAAGTAACTTGGGGTTCTACGAATTGCAATTTATTCCTGGATACTTTAAGGCCTTTCTTTCCTAAGAAATTCAGGAGTTTAATACTGGTATCTTTTACTTCATCCTGCCCTTTTCCTGATATTAGGAGATCATCTACATACTGCAGGATTTGTACTCCATCCTCAGGGGTAAATTGTCCTAGTAATTCCTCCAGTGCTTGTCCGAATAAGTTCGGAGACTCTGTAAAACCTTGGGGGAGACGTGTCCATCTTAGTTGTTGCTTCCTCTGGCTCTCAGGGCATTCCCATTCAAAAGCAAACCAATCTCGGCTTTCCTTAGCTAAGGGGCAAGCCCAAAAGGCATCTTTCAAATCTATCACTGTAAACCAAGCGTGGTCTCTAGGGATCTTACTCAGAAGGGTGTATGGATTTGTTACTACCGGGTGCCTGGTAATTGTTCTTTTATTCACCTCCCTTAGATCTTGCACTAGCCTGAATTTGTCCTCTGTCTTCCTTATTGCTAGAATAGGGGTGTTGTGGGGAGACAGGCAAGGTTCTAATATCCCTTCAGTTAATAAGTGTGCTATAATCGGTGCTAGTCCCCTCCGGCTTTCCATCGAAATAGGATACTGTTTAACTCTGATGGAGGACACTCCCTCTTGCATTTCTATCTTTATGGGTGGGATGTCTATATATCCATACTTCCCTTCTTCAGCCCATACCTCTGGCTCAACCTCATTTAGATCTTTTGTGGTCAATCTCATCATCTGAGCCACCATTCTACCTCCTTTTGGAAAAACTCCTACTCCGAACTGGACCTGTAAGTCCCTTCCAAGTAGATTACCATCTAATTTAGGTAAATATATAAAATCAGCGACACATTGTCTCGAATTCCCTTTTATCTCCACATCCTCTATAATACCAGCCTTGAAGGGTTTTCCTTCTGCTCCTAGAACGTCACAAGTTCGTTTCCCAACTGTAGTTCCGGTTGGGAGCTGGTTAAGACTTGATCGATCAGCACCTGTATCAACCACAAACTCAAACTCATCATGATTGGGACCCACCTCTAACTTTACTATGGGCTCTTCTTGGTGTTTCATTGGGTCCCCTAATACATAGAGCCCATGACACCCCTAATCTTTATTGTCCTCCCCTTTCAACAGTCTTTCTAAGGCCTCTTGCTCCTTTGCAATAGCCTCATCAAAGGAGATCTTTTTGCAGAACCGCTTTATGTGGCCTACCTCTCCACAGTAAAAACATCTCCGGGGTTCTCCTGGTCTCTGGGGAACAGCCCAGGATGGCATGGCTTGTCCTTTTCCTTCCCCAAATGGAGACTGAGGGTATCCCTTTCCTTGTGAGTCTCCGTTGGCTCCTACACTCTCCCTAGCCACCGCCACCATAATCCTTGCCTTTGCCCTGTTTTTCTCTTCCTCCCTTCTTAGATAAACTCTTAAGGCTTCCCTTAGTAGCTCATTTATCCCCTTCTCTTGCCAGTCCTCAAGTTTCTCCAACTTTTTCCTTATGTCTGGCCAAGACTTGGTGACAAACTGTAATTTCAGAAATACTTGACCTTCAGGACTATCTGGGTCTAAATTAGAATACTGCTGGAAGTTCTTTCTTAGTCTATTCAACCAGGCTGCCGGGGTCTCATCCTTTTCCTGAGCTCCATCAAAGGCTAGTTTTGTATTATTACTCCGGGGAACTGATTCCTTGATACCTCTCACTATCAGATTTCTATAGTCTTCCATACTCCTCCGGCCTTCCTCTCGATTTGGATTCCATCCCGGGTCAACTACCGGCAGCTTATGGTCACCTGGGGGACCCATCCGATTCTCCCTATCCCAAATCCGTATTCCTGCCGTTCTGATCAACCGAACCTCTTCGGGGTTAAAGAGTATACTCAAGATGGAGTTCAATTCTCCCCATGTATAAATGTTCGGTCCTAAAAATTGGTCAATTTGATTAGCGATCCCCACGGGATCCTCAACTAGATTCCCCAGCTCTTTCCTGAAATTCCTAACTTCTGAGGCTGTTAGGGGTGCATTTACAAAACCCACTCCTCCAGCCATACCACCCATCGGGACTTCCCTTAGAGGGAAGAGTTTCGTTTTTGACCGGGTGTTACAATAGGGCCCTCCTGGGGTCTCTGATACTTGGGATGAGGCCGATAGTATAGGAGCCTGTTGGTCCCTGGGAGAAGAATCGGTACCAGAGGTTGACAAACCCTGCTCCCAGTTAGGGGGAGGTGCAGGGACTACAGATGGAGAGGGGGAAGAAACTAAATTAGTACTTGCGGGTGTTGAAGATGGAGTTGGAGAATAGAAGGGGTTAGTTTTTGAGATGGTCGCGTTAAGCTGAGGTGGTAGAGGGGGTGTAATCATTGGAGATGCACCTGTCAGGGAGCTAACTTGAGGAGGAATAGGGACCATAGTTTGGGGAGGCGGAGAAGGGTTTGCAAGTAAGACTGAGGGATTTGGAGGGGTAACTTGAGGTATCACAGGGTAAGCAGGAGGAGGAGGTAAATGGTCAAGAGGGTCCCATATATGGCTACTCCCTTCCTCTTTTTCTCCTTTACCCTTCTCTTTCTGTCCCTGAAGCTTGCAAATTCTAGCTGTTTCACTCTCAATTCTTTGTTTCTGCCAGCAGGCAGCATACAATATCTGCTCAATGTTAGTATCCCCCTGGGCTCTTAAATGTTGATTTAACTGTGAGCACATCCAAGGGTCTCTGGTCCCACACCATGGCCACTCTCCAGGTAGATCTAAGGTGGGCCAGACCTCTATACAATAATGAATCATCTTAACCTTATTCAGACCTTTAGTGGCCTCGTTCATTTCCCATTGCTCCAACATTTGCCCAAGTGGGCTGTCTGGTGGGATATTTTTCACGTTTTTCTCCTCCTTCTCCTCTGAAATTCTTTGTTTACTCATGCACGCCCCCATTCTCACTGGGTCTCAAACCAAAATAGTACGGTGCCCTTACCCCAACAGAAATTTTAAGATAGGGCAACACAAATTATAAATGTATGACCCTTCTTTCAAAATAATTTCTAAATGTGCCCCTACTCGAACTCAAGATTAAAGACGGGCTACAGAAATCTTAATTTCCACTATCACTCTCAGTACCTCCTCCCCTCTTCCTGGTACCCTCTCTCTCTCCTGCAGCCCACGAGCACCCGAAAGTAGTCCAGCAACCCGCCCCTCTCAGGCCAGTCCACTCGGCAAGGAGGGGGTCCCCAGGGTGGTGGGTTCTGTTAACTCACCCCAGCCAGTGCGCGGACACACAGTGCACGATCCACTCTCTCTTCCCTGCTTTTAGGCCTCTCGTGCTCTGAGACCCTCCCCTCGACTTTCACTCCCTGCACCCCGACAGCTACTCCGGACCTCAACCTCAGCCAGTGCAGCCCTCTCACTCCAGTACCCCGACAGCTACCTCACCATCCCCTCCGCAACCCTCTAGGCTGCCAGTCCGTCCAGACAGTTAGACTGCTCACTCACTCCACAACCCTTTCAGGCTGCCAGTCCGTACAGACAGTTAGACTGCCACACTTACTCCACAGCCCTTTCGGGCTGCCAGTCCGTCACACTCCTATACCCCGCGAGCACCCCGAGAGTAGTCCAGCAACCCGCCCCTAGGGAGGAATAGGGACCAGGGTTCCGGCAACCACCCCAGCCAATGCTCCGGCCACACTCACTCACACTCACACCTCACTCTCGGTGGACTGCCACACTCACCCCGCACTCACTCCGCAGCCCTTTTCCACACAGTCGGGCTGCCAGTCCGTCACCCAATGGACTGCCACACTCACACCCTGTAGCTTCAGCCAGTACTCTCTCCACTCCCCGCACCCCGACAGTTACCCCAACCCTGGGCCGTAACCTCAGCCAGTACGGTGCGCGTTCCACACTGCTCTAGGCCCCCCACGCGCTCAAAGTGACCTGAGCAGCCTACCCCTATGGATTTTAAGGTGGGAAGGCCTATCAACTTTCACTCTCTGCAACGTGCCACTCACTCCCTAAGTCTCCTCCGCACGCCCGGAGGGGGGCCCCACTACGCCCCTGGAGACGCCTCACACGCTCAATAGGCCTTAGTAGGCCTCACTCGCTTCCCCCTGGTCCCGGCTGGCCCCCTCGCGGGAGTCCAGAACCGCGGTACTGAGGGGTCCACAATCACTCCGGAAGTCCGAGCTGCCGGCCTCCGTCTCAGTCACACACCACTCGCTCGTCTCCAGCCCCGCCACCGGTGGCTTACCAGTGCTCCTCAGTGCTGTCCCACGCTGTCCTCTGGGTCCGGGGTGGCCAGCTGTCCTGGAGGTCCAAGGCCGGGTGGCGCCTTCCCGTCTGGGGTCCTCTTCAGGTGTGGCTTATCCCGGACGAGCCCCCAAGCTGTTATAAATAGGGCCAGGAGACCAGCTCCTTCTAAAGGCCTTTATTGAATATCAGCTCTTTATTAAGGATCAGCTGTGGGTGGGGAACTCGAGGGGTTGCGCGCACACCGCCGCTGCTCCCGCTGAACACCACTGAGGAGGAGGTGCAGGTCGAATCTGCTGCTCACGCTGCAGAGTCGGGGGTTCCGTCCTCGTCGGGGTTCCCAGGAACTCAGTCTTTTGCTTGCTGTCTAGGGTCCCATTTCCGACCGGGCACTGTCCTTATCATGGTGAGGCTGCTGGTGTCATGTAGGTGCAGTTCCAGGAGACAGTTCCCAGTATAGATAAATCATCTTGAGTCGTTGGAACTTCGGCTGGCTCGTTTTATAGGGGATTTATTTACCCGAATGGTACCCATAATTCCTCAGTTTTTACACTTTGCATAGAAGTCATGATGTCACCTCCTCTAGTGCCATGCCGAAACAGTAGCAGCAATACCGGGTGGGCGAGCGGGGAGCAGCGGAGGCCTTGCTCAACGAAAGGTGAGGGAGAAACTGGGGATACAAGAATTTCTGAGGGTGGGGGGTACAACTGATACAACGAAAGACTGAAACTGGGGGATACAAATTTAACGAGAACTGCTTACAACAACTGGTAGATAACAATACAACTCCACAGTTTTAAAACAACTGGTAAGTAACAGTATAACAAGACAAATCATACTAAACCAGGCAGGTGCCGCAGCTCAAGGCTTTTCTTAGGTTTATCCATTTCAGGACACTGTTCTGAAAATGTAGTTTTCTGAGTTAATTAAGTGAAAGAAAATTTGTCCTTGCTTCTGCTCATTGCTGATTTTCCTCTTGGTAAAAAATTCAACAGCTTTCTATGAGAGCCACTCAAAGAACACTGTGCCCCTTTGGCACAGACTAGTAAACAAGTCCCACAGAGCTTAGAAGATTATCAGCTGCTGAGGAAGCAGACGTTTGACTGTGAGCCTGTAGACATACTCAGCAGGGTGCATAAAATAGGGTAAAAATAATTGTGCCAATGTGTCTGGTTGAGAAATTCAAAATTCCAGCAAGTGAGAAAATAAACAAACATATGAGATAGAAAATTGCAGTAACATCAGAGCGAGGTGCTTTGTGGAGGAGCTGCTTGAGAATATATTTTTGCTCTTTGCAAAATTTTGCAGAGAGGAGCAAAAGAATTATGTTGTGGATATATGACAGAAAAGAAAGAAAAGTATGGGAAAACTTGTAACTGAGAGTTGCAACTGAAAATATTATTTAAATTATTGTAGATGGGAGAGAGAAAGCAAAATAATGGCACTGCTCTTCAATAGCAACACAAAAATCAGTGAACTGATTTATGTAATTTATACCAGTACTTGTATTATCCTCCCTAAACTCTAACCACAGTACAAAAATAATGACCTTATATCAATTATAAATTGTGGGAGGAAAAGAAATTAATGAACTAAAAAGAGTAAAAAAGTCACTTTAGGTTTTTATGTGTCTTGAGAAGATATGTTCCAGAGCTTTTACGTCACATACTGCAAAAGGTGTGGGACTTTCCATGGCAGTCCCTGTGAACCTCTGAACTGTGCACTGAGTGGAGAAGGGACGTGCCAAGAGTGGGTCACACCCCATGAGCAGAGGCCCTGAGATTTGGCTACAGCAATTTCTCTGTGGCTGATTTGCTGTCAGTCTGCACTCTGAGGAGGCAAGGAGGAAGGGGAGGTCATTTGCATAGGGTAAAGAGGATTTATTACTCTGGGGAACTCAGCAAAAGAAGACAAAAATGCAAGGGTGCAACAGCTGAAACGTGGAGGTTCATGGGGAGGGTACAAATCATCAGCAAATCAGAATTTCTTCTCGGGAGAGGTAAAAGCAGGGTTCACAAAACCATCATCCAGTGAGAGAGGTAGGGAGGGAAACTGGGTCACATGGACTAATGAGAGGTCCAGTTTTTTAGGGGATTTCCAAAGGGGAATTCCAAGCAGGGGGTTGTCACAAAATAGGATTGACAGGTAATTTAAGATAGATTGACAAGGTGGGTGGGAAGGTATGATTTGGACTAAACCATTAACTTGGGCAGAACATACCATTAACCAGAAACACACTGCAACAGAGAAGTGTGGAGAAAGTGTTGTGCTGAGATCTCAGCAGTTAAAAGCTGGCATTTGTGAGGCTGAGGTTCCCAGGACGTGGCTGGTGCCAAGGAGCAAGTTGAGGAGGAAGCAATGTTGTGGCAGTGCCATGCTGCCCTTTGTAGTTGCAGTGTTCCTGGAGCTGAAGGCTTTGTGGTTTTCTCAATCCTAGGTATAACCCTGACCCTAAGTGGAGCATTAAAAGCAGCCATTTGTGAGGTGGTGGTTCCAAGGAGAAAGGTGTGGAGGGATTGTCAGGTTTCGTGGGACCTCTGGGTGCCTCCTGTGCACCCACACTGTCGGGCCTATTCTTCTTTTATGTAAAAGCAAAGCGGCTAATAGTTGCTGTAAAGTTATTTATTGCAGAAGCACATCAGTCTCAAAAGCAAATACAAAGCAAAGCAAAGCAATGGCATAAAGCAATGGCAAAGCTGCAGTGGCAAAATGCAATGGCAAAATGCAATGGCATAAAGCCATGGCATAGAGCCCCAGCTCTCCCTGATGCATGTTCTTTTATAGAAACTTTCCAGCTAGCTAAGACACAAACTCGGACCACTACTTCTTAACCTATTAGAATTCTGGCTTCTTAGCATGCCAGACTACGTATAGACTATGTTCATGGCCTCTCTTGTTCTAACTGAAAAATGTAAGCAATATTCTTAACTCTAACTCTATTATGTCTGAAGCCAGGTTCTTGGAGCCTCTAAGAAAACACTAGCATGTTTTTCAACCTTCACTACAACATGTACTACTTCTCAGGCATCTAAGATCTTTTGCTTACTAAAAGCACTTAAAACTTATTCCATTTACTTACTTATTTTCTCTCTCTTATGTTACCTAAGTCTACACCTCTGCCTTACAAGTAAGAGGCCTAGTATACTTCAATCCATCTAAAGGTTTCAACTCAATCCCTGCATTCTGATCTCTCCCTGAAGGATTCAGAGAAACTCCTGACTTACTGACTCCGACAAGGGATGAATGTTGTGACAGTGCTGTGCTCCCCTTGGCACCACTGCCTCACAACTGGCTGCTTTTAATGCTCTGCCAGGCTTAGCATTACGCTTAGGGTTAGGACTGAGAAAACCAGAGGGCCCAGATTTCAGGGACATTGCAGTGACAAAAGGCATGCCAAGGGGTGCACGGCACAGCAACAGCATTGTTCCTTCCACAGCTTTCTCCTTGGCACCACTCATGTCCTGGGAACTTCGGCCTCGCAAATGTCTGCTTTTAATGCTCCACTTAGGGTTAGGGTTGAGAAAAACAGAAAGTCTTCAGCTCCAGGGACACTGCAACTACAAAAGGCATGCCAAGGGCAGCGTGGCACTGCCACAACATTGCTCCCTCCACACCTTTTTTCTTGGCACCACCCATGTGCTGGCAATCTCAGCCTGATAAATGACTTATTTTACTTCTCTGCTTAGTATTAGGGTTATGCCTAGATTTAGGGATGAGAAAAACACAAAGCCTGGATCTCCATGGATACTGCAAGCAGTATGCAACAGAAGAGACTGAATTTTGAGATTTTCATGCTATTTCTATAGTACTCACAAAACCTAGTCTGTGGAATGTCAGGGCAAATAGTAGGTTTCTCCGGTGAATGGTAGCCCAAGGACAACATTTGTGTAAAACCTCTGTGTGGGTCTGTCAGCATACTGTGATGGGATATGAAGGTGAAAATAAGGAACAGGTACTCTGAGGAACAGTGTGATCCAGAGGGCAGCATGTGGACACATCTGGAGTTATGCTGAGAAATTAAAGTGAGCAGATCTGGGCTTGCAGGCATCTTAAATCCAGGCATCTTAAGTTTCAGTGGAATAGCATCCAACACAGTCATAGAAAAGAGGCAGAGCACATATGGTGAGCCTCAATATGTATGTCTGCTCATTTCAGCCATGGCAGAAACCCAGAGCAGAAAGATGAGAAAATAAATATTATGTGAGGAAACTGTAAAATGAGAAGTCAGGTAATGTTTGAACAGCTTTGTCGCCTACTTTTACCTTGTGCCCACTCACTCTAGATTATCCATTCGGCATACTTTGATGAATATTCCCAAAGATTGTCCACAGATTGTCGTTGCTGTAAGCTGCTTGGTTTCCTCTTTTTCATTCCTGCAGCACTGCCTTACTACATTCTTTGGTATCAGTGTGGTCTTATATCCATAGGAAACAAATAAATCATGAACATATGATTTGCTTGGTTTTCTTTTCTTCACTGATTTTCCCTCTTTTTGCATATAGCAGCAAGTTTCCCTCTTCTTTTGGTGTCTACTAAGTCTTTCATTGACGAGAAAGAGACCAAATAAAAATACAAAAAAAAGAACTTTTGTGACATGCAAAATCCTCTTGTAGATTTCTTCTCATTTGCAGTAGATTTTGTATCATTTCCCCCCCCCCCCCGACGTTCTAGAAAGCAATTCACAAGCATATATGGGCTTATTTGGATTTACTGGGATCACCAATACATCGTAGTACGGACTTACTGAAGTGAGTCTGAAAAAGGATTGCATGACAATTAAGAGATTGGAACATCTTTTTCATGTAGAGAGTCTGAGAGCTGTGACTGTTCAACCTGGAGAAGAGAAGGCTCAAGAGGGGACCTTATCTGTGTGCATTAACTTCTTGTGGAAGTGAATGAATACAAGGAAATCAGGCTCTTTTCAGCAGTGCTCACTGACAGGACAAGAATCAAGGGGAATCAATGAGAAAAGAAGAAATTCCATGTTAACACAAGAAAGAAGTTTTTCCTCTGAGGGTGACCAAGCACTGGTGCAGATTGCCAGGAGCCCAACTGGACATGGCTCTGGGAAACTAGTTCTACATGGCCCTGATTGAGTAGGGGAGTTAGATGATCTCAATAGATCCCTTCCAACCTGAACTATTCTATGAATCTGATTTTGTGCATATCTTTTTTGCTATTTTTTCTATTTAATACTTGCCTGAAAATCAAACTAATATCATTATTCTGTAATTATTTGTTAGCAAGCAATCTTTCTCTCTTGTAGTCCTGAAATGTTCTAAGGCTTTTTCTCCTCTCCATTACATCATATTTGGAGTTCCATGAGAATATTTTTACAGAATAATTCCATATTATCTTTGTATCTACATATTTTTATTCAGGGAACTGATGTTAATAACCCTTATAATCCTCTAAATGTAGACATCAAATGCTACAGAGTCAAGGGCCTCATTAATTTGTACTAGCAAAACTACTTGTGAGTCCTGCATTAAGCTGTCTGTTCGAGTCCTTTCTGAAATAAACAATTGTCAGCAGAGGTTTCTCATCTCCATGTTAAAATGATCAAATAAATTAACATATTTGTGATCCCTTCCCTTCTTCTACTCTTATCTCTGTTAACTCTTCAGAACTTATGCTCTTTGGGATCAGTGCTGTATTGATGGGGAATTTTCCCTCTCTATTCAGTCCAACTGTTTTACTAAATAGAGTTTGAATATGTTACCATAATAGCAATGATTTACACGGGCATCTTTTGAGAACTAGATACATCAAACAGAAATAGAGTTATACAAAGGACAGTGGCTGCCACTTTTGTTTTTTTGAGAGGTGCATTGAGTTTGCTACTACACTCTGATGTTCAGTTATATTCCACTTTAAAGGAATTTGCTTCTCAATATTGCTTATCACTATACTTTTTAAATAGAGAAATAGGACACCATTAAAAAAATCTCTCAAATGCTCAAATTATATTCTGATTTTCAATTTTTTGTATCAGGTAATTTCATATAGCTGTGAATCAAGTAATGGTGCAGATGAATGATTGTCTGTGGTCCTGATTGTTTTAGGGTTTCACACATTTCCCAGTGCATCCATTCTGTGCCCTCCATAGCATTTCTGGGAGGGTGAATAAATGAAATGTTTTGCACATTTATTTGATCAAGAACGGAGGTAGCTCAGCTTTACATAGAATTTGAAAGCAAATCTGGATGGCCCTAGGGTTTGGTTTGTGGGCTTTTTTTTTTTTTTTGGTTTTTTTGAGTGTAGATTTCTACAGTAATTTTTTCATTTTGTTACAGAGATTATGAGTTTTCAGAATAATGAAGCATATGCTGGAAGAAAAAGAAGCTACTTATACTATATTTGCTATGCTGTTTCTAATATCAAATTAGCAGTTAATGAATTTGAGTAGATGAATATTTGATGTGAAACTGGAGTTTTTGAAACTATTCAGGCTTTTGGAAACATTAATATTTACAGTTCCCTCTATCCAAAGCAGAATTGCTTTGACATAGTAGTTCCACTCCTTCATTTCCACAGCCGATTTACATGTCTTTGAAAGACATTTAAGATCATTCCAGTGATCCCATGACTGAAATTTGAGATATAGCAGGAAGTAGCCTAGCTCACCTACATATGCAATCGCACAAACCAAAAATTATTTTCATATATTACATGAATTTTAGTCTTTGGTATACTCACAGGTTAAAATAAGAAACACATGAAAGATCAACATGAAATATTTTCACATGTCAAAAACACCAATGGAGAGTTATTTTCATTATCTTTAAAAAGTGTCCACTGTCAGACTTAAACATGTTTTTATTTATCATATTAACTTGGAATAAATTGTATTTCTTACTCTTAGTTTTATAAAAAAAAAGAAAAATAGATCTGTGATATTGTGTTGGTTATTATATATGTTGGATTTGTTCACACATGTTCTTGTTATCATGACACAGAAAAAAACCCATTCTATGGATCAGTATCCAGAATGAAAAAGCATGAAGGACTTTGCACCTTTATTTGATCATGTAGGTGGGACAAGTTAAGCAGAGTATCAGCAAACTGAATGGCAGTGATAACCACTGGTGGGGATAAGAACAGGAGAGATTTTATAATATATTCAGCAATAAAAAGGAAAAGAAACATGTAACTTTGGAAAAAATCGAGCAAGAAGTCAAGTTGTAACTTAATTTGGAATAAAAGATAAGAGTTTTAGGGTCTTTGTGCCTGTTGATTTATCTGAAATAGGTTTCCCACTTGCTTGGAACCATATAGATCAAGTCAGTCATCTAAATGTGCACTGTGGTGCAGCAGAACAGATTCTCTATTTGTGTCCTAAGGCTCATGGGACTCAGCATGTGGGACTCATGGGTTCCTGAATTAAGATAACCAGTCATGAGCTCGTGGAGGGCTTTTCAGTACAGTCAGGCTCTCTGATGTGACCTGGGAAGACATATTTTAAGATACTGATCTACTTTTATACTTGGGTGTCTAAAAATAAATAAAAGTAGATTTATCTAAATGAAAATATCCTATATTTCAGGAATATCTAAAATGTCTGCATTTGGAAAAGGAGACTTTGATCTTCTTAATACGAACTTAAATTTCAGAATCTTTGATTCTGAAATGTAAGTTCATATTAATAATATGTCACAAAATATGGTTTCTATAGAAATGTGCAAGTATATAGGTTTCACTTGGAAACTTACAGTTGTCTGTCTTTCATTTTTTTCTTTCTTTCTGTCAGCAGTCAATCAATAAACACAGAATAACAAAAAATTAATGATACAGTTTCCTACTGGTGATGCCTCAAGTTTAACTTAAATATTTTTCAGATTCTATACTGCCTTAGTGTGCAAGTCTGAACTTCATATAAAGTGTTAGCAAGTTCTCTTCACAGTTTAGTTAGACAAAACAATCCTTTTCCAGCCTGAGAAGCAGGGACATCGTTGCAGCTTCAGGCCCAAAAAGTGTAAACAACAGAGAATTGGGGAGAGCAATCTGGGAGGATGGGACTTCATAACCTGAAGCTGTAATTGGACAATTAACTACAAAAATGTAAATAGACCAAAACTTATAGAAGTGTAAGAACTCGTGACTGATCATCCATCTTGGGTGGAACCATGGCCAATCTCTTGTATTGCCCAAGGTGTATCCTTTGAAGACCTTTTTAATAAATACCTATTTTATTCCTTTAACAGTAGTTAGCCTCCATTCCAGGTCAGCCTCTCAAGGAATCACTGAGTTCAGGTACACAGGACTCGATGCCAAGACCCTACAGTATGACTTGTACCTGAACATTGAATTAGGAGCAGAAATTGCCATCAGGTTTCCTTCTGTAGTAAGGTTGTCCTTCTGTCCTTCACAGTAACCCTCTGCTAATATTCATTCTTGTCTTGTTTTTCTTCCTGACTTCTCTTTTATTACTGTCCTGAATGCTAATGCTATGAGAATGAAGTGTCTAAAACTTTGGTTACTCAACAGGGTTCATCAAAATTAAGCAGCACTGCAATGTATGCTCATAGCATTCTTGTCAATAGCTGCTTAGTTATAAATTTTTCTGAAGAAGAGAGTAAATGGTGCTTTCAGACAGTATTTTCACAGTTTTTCAAAACTGTTATATAAATGTCTTTATTTTTCATTTTTGTTTTCTATCACAATGAGAGATTGAACCTGAATCACATTTTTAAAAAGAAATGGATTCATCAGTAGTCTAGGTGTTTGCTTTTTTTTAATTACATCATTTGTTTTAGACTCTTCATTCGACACTGAATCTCTATTGAACTCTGAGCATTTTGAATTCTACATAGAGACCCTGTGTTCCTCTAAATGTATAATTTCTGTTTACAAATACTTTTTTCCCTCCTGCCTTGAATTGTCCTGCCTTTTTATTGTTAAAGGAAGGCAGGAGAAGTGACAATGAAAGTAGAGCACTGTGCTTTGCTGATGAACGCTGTGCCAGGACATACCATCAGCTGTGGGACTCTCAGCTGCTCATTCTGCTGTTTTACTTTATACTATTCCTTGACTGTACTGCTTTTCTTCATGGAGCTATGTGGATAGAAGGATGATTCTGGTATTTCTTTATCTTCTTTCCATCCATCAAAGGCATTATGAAGATAGAGCATTGCAAAAATATTGTTTCCTGATGGTAATTCTTTAGTCTTGCTCTGTATTTCTTAATGTGGTCTTAGGAAAAAATTGTTCTGGTAATTTTTTTATGTTTCCAAGCACAATTTCCAAATGCTATATCTATAGAATCAGGAATCGGCACTGCAGGATCTCTGTCTCTTACTTTGGCAGCCTATGGATTGGCAGCAATGGCTTGAATCTAACTTCCAAATTAAATAGTAAGCTCTTCTGATCGAGAACTAGTGTCTCAGTCAGGAGTTAGTTGTCCTAGTCACTCTTTATAGTCAATGTGATCAATATCCTGTCTTTCCAGATGAAAGTAAATCTAAATAAAATAACATGAGCTGTGTATCCAGCAATGTCTCTTTCTCCTTATTGAGGTGAAGCAAGGTTAGCAAGCTAGCTTACATGACAGAAGCAAGATTTAAGTGAGGTGAATCCTACCAAATCTGTCAGCTGGGTATTTTTTGTGGTGTTGTACGTTGGCCTTGCAGATTGCACAGCTGGTTTTGACAGAGGCTTCTACAGGTGATTATAAAGAATACTTGTCCCTTTTGTGCAAAGAAAATCAAATGAAGGGAGCAGAAGGAATAGAAATGACTATGACTTGTGTCCTAAGATAAAGTCAGTAAATAATATTCAAATGTCATTTAGGTAATTAAATGAAATCATTTCCTGTCCAGATAAATTATTAATTAATTAGATTTTTGATGTCTTAATTTGATCCAAGACTTGTAGGAAAAATCAATCTAAGTGCATGGAATTTGCTGTGTTGACAAAACTCTGAGGCTTTGTTGACAGTATTCTACAAACATGTAAGCTTGTGCTTCCCTCTCAAGCACATGAGCTGTATCAAGGTGAAAGCATTGC
The DNA here is from genome assembly GCA_037013685.1 of Acridotheres tristis. Taxonomy (NCBI): domain Eukaryota; kingdom Metazoa; phylum Chordata; class Aves; order Passeriformes; family Sturnidae; genus Acridotheres; species Acridotheres tristis. The sequence goes on along the minus strand of CM072888.1, from coordinate 58,624,560 downwards.
CTGCTGTGTACTTGGAAGAGCCAAGCTGCAGTGGCAGAATTTTGAAATATGGAGAAAGCTAATGATTAAAACAAAAAGCTTTAATGGAGAGGCAATCTTACCATTAATGACAAAAGTCCTTCTGAATTAAAGACTGCCCAATTGCAATCAAGCATAATATCAGAAGAATAATATGTCTTGAGGTGTATGGATATGGATAGAGAAATACCAAATGCATCCATACATTGATATGGAACTGAAGAGACCTGCTAAATATGTTTGCATTTGGCACTGTTAACTATCCTTAAGCAATATTTGCAAAAGCTTTTAAAAAGTCCTTTTTTTTAAGGAGAGAAAATATGATGCCATCTGTTTACCTCACACAGGCACGTTGGTTTGTGCAAACTAGTTATTATGGGTATTATAGCTGACTTGACAAGCCAACACCTGTTTGTTTCGACAAATACCAGTACTGAAGTTTGCACACACTCCCACAGACACAGAGGGGCTCTCTGAAAAGTGAACTCGTGCTGAACAAGAGCAAATGAAGACAGCATTAAGTACTGGTCATAGTGTAATCTTCATCCTTCCTCATAGATATAAAAGTGATATGTACTCCATCTTCTTAATTTAGAATCATTTCAGTATGATTACATTGACTTTCAACTTTTTAGTTAACTTGCATGATATGCTTATTTCTCACCATCACAGATGTTGCTGGGATGCATAAGAACAGCAATATCACGGTGTAGAATTTGGAGGGTGAACAAGCTAAGAAACGATGCTTTGGCTGTGTAGTGCTCTGAGGCCTCTGGCAGTGGGATATATAGGTGTGGAGCTCCATCAGCAGATTCAAAATTCATTTTTGTGAAAGAAAACTCACAAAGGAAGTGGCTACAGATCTGTCAGTGTCACTGGCTGGGTTTTTGGGGTCCCTTTGGGATCCCTGAGACTGCTTCTGCAGCCCTCAGTGATGGAGCACGTTCCCAAGTCTTGCCCAGATGGAATTCTGGCTCTTGGGGAGCTCTCAGACCAGCAGGGAAAAGAGACCAGCATATGCAGAAAGGCACAAATCCATAGTTTATTCTATGAAGGCATCCTATCTAGCATATACCAACGGATATTGTTTTACGGGGGTTTTTATAACTTTTGAGGGTTTCACAGTTTGCACCAATTACCAAGGGAATTCTATATTCTAACCAATCTCTGAGGGATTTTACATTCAAAGCTGGCCTATGGATACTAAAAGAGAATGTACCACTAATATTGAAGATAGATAAGAGGGTCTACCAAGGTGGGGAATCTGGATTCCTTTTGTATTCATCATTTCACAAGCCATTTCTTATCTCTAAGTTATGGTTTTCCAAGGAGCTTGTTCTGAGGATGCAGGGAGACTTCCTTTTGTATTTTCTACTCCCTCCACATGTCAGGAGTTGATGAGCTATATATATGTTTTTATGCATTTTATTGATTTTAAAATTGCAGCCAAAAAGATGTTCCAAACCATCAGTAATTTTTAGACCTAGGAAAAGCAAAGCGTCATGGAGAAATCTGATTTCATTGCAAATGATCAAAGAAATGAGGAAAAGGTAATGGCAGTGCAGTGCCTTTAGTCACATATTTTAAATGCACTGGAATATCTGAAGATGTGCATGAACTTACAGTAGAGAAAAAATCAGAGAACTGAGCTGGGTCCAGCTGGTATAGATCTGGCAGATCTTGTTTGTACTCCCTGTTTTGTTCCATCAATTGGGCATCACTATGGTACAGAGCAGAAAGAGAAATCAGCTGTGCATAGGAGGGAGAAAAGTTTTAAATTATGGGCCTCTTCCCCCTCTATCCCCTTGCTATTTGGTCATGGCTGAAAAAGGTATGAAACCCTTATAAAACATGTAGTAGTTAGGGAGAAGTTGAGGAGAAATTAAATGAACAGGGAATGAATCTTTTACCTTCCAGAGAGATTAGACTTCATTATGCTGAAAAGTTTCTCCCCTAAGAACTACATTTGTCATCCTGTACAATGAAAACCAAATTTTGACAGTTCCATCGATAAGTAACTCTCCACCATGCAAATGCTGGGCTGGGACTCATTGTGCCACAGGAAACAGGCCTGCATTTCTAGAGTGACTTTCCACTTTGTCTTACTTGCTCACAGGTTTGTTCTATTTCTTTTATTGAGGAAGCTTCTATCCACCATTGTTCAGCAAATAGGATCTCATCAAGTGCATCATCTTCAACTTAATAGAATTGATTCAGGTGCTGAATTATATACCAAGTAATTGGAATGACCTAACAGAGAATGTGCCTGCATTTATAAATAGGATCTGAACTCGAATAACATGTAGGAAAGTAATAAACTAATCTCAGATTTCCTGGTAAAGCCTCATTATCAGCATCTAACATCGCCTTGATTAGGTTACTCTCTGGGCCTAAAATCCAATTTATTACTTTTCCTTTTAAATAACAAATTATTCTATTTGGTTTAGTCAGGGGTTTGTAACTGAAAGATTTTGTGACCTGTTTTAGAGAGACTGGGATTGTTTTACTATTCTATTACTTTTTGTGCTGTAGAATGGCATTGTGACATGGGAAAATTGGTAATTTTTTTAAAGGTTAGCTTTCCAAGTTTCTATTGTCAGACTCTCTTTGTGCAGAAGATTTTCCCCTGAAACTCCCCATACAATGATGTATTCTTGGCTTTTCACAATACGTTTTGGATATTATCAGTTGGAAATTTTCCTTAGATATTTTCTCAAGTCTATTCTCCAAGTTAAAAAGTTTTCCTTCATTGTTCCTTTATTACTACAATTCAATATATGAGATTTGAGAATATTTATTCAAAGATATAGAAAGTGGTTGTAGGTTGGATGAGGTCTTAAAGGCTAAGAAATTACCATACCTGTATATTTTGTTTGTGTTTGGCCCTTTGCTTTAATTGTCTTAGTGAGACCTTTTGTGCAAAATCGGGAGAATGTATCACTTTAGTGCATGCAAAATAAATGGTTAGGGAATTTATCACACGCGTTGGTGTGGATGACTGTAGAACCTACAAATTGTCAAGATAAAGCCTTATTTTTTTTCCTCCTGATTTTTTGGCTGTGCTATAGTTAGATGAGATGCCAGAACAATGGACCAGAGCTCTGAAGGCTCTTGTTTGATTTCCATAGTTTTCTCACCTCTTTAGGTCTGCATAAGTTCTTGAAATGCTGTCAGGAAAAAAAATTGTCCTTGTCTCTAAGTAACATAATCATCTGGTCATGTCACCCCAATCTATTCTCTGCCAGCCATGGCTGTGAGTGATAATTGCTTTTTTCTAATCTCCGGCTGCTAAAAATTAAGTGGAGTAAATTTGGTACAGAAGGAGGATCCTTGACAGACATGAGTCCCTAGAGCTCTAGACTATCAGCAAAACTGCAGTCTGAAACTACAGAGAGTGGCTAAACTTAAAATGTTTATATGTATGGTCTAGACAGTCTCAAGGTTGATTTTGAATTTTATTAATATCTCAATTTAAAAACGAATCTGGATTAAGGTTGAATACTCTATTTTGAATGGAAATTACAAAAATTTGCAGGGTCAGCTTTTATAATTATGTGGCTGATTCTGTGTGATTTAAATTTTCATATATAAAAACTTATATATATATATGCATATATGATTTATAACAGGAATTCCTTTGTATACATTCAAAAAGGCTTTCCAAAAAACTTGAACTTCTAAGTGACAACATGGAAATAAGTCTTGAGTGACTGTGTTACTTTCAAACATTGCAACTTGCTACTGCTTTGCCATAACAGAAATCAACCTGCACTCCTCCTGGAGGGGTATAATGCTTGTGTATGTGGTGGAACAACGTAGTAACAGGAAGTGTGGATTCACTGGATACCTATAGAGGGATTTGTTTCCTGTGCTTTATTTTTTCTTCTAACACACTGGTAGTTTTCCCATGCAAGCATTCTTAGGATTCTACAAGCTTGTTTGTGTTGAAATTTAACGTGATGAATTTTATATTTTTTCTCTAAGGAAATAGTTACCCCATTTTTGGTCTCAAAAATGAAAACAGTGTCTTTCAGTGCTTCAGCAGGCAAAAAGATTCTGAAGAATAACCTACAAAGACACAGAAATGTTTGAATACTGTGCTGCTATACAGGACCTGTCAAAACCCTTAAATCAGTGATTCTTCCCAGCACCACTCCTGCAGAGGGGCACCTGGAGTCAATTAGTTCAGATTAAGAGGAAAGAACAGATACAGGCTCTGCCCTTCCATCGTAGATGAGATGAAGATGGTTTATTTATTTGGCTCTTTTTCCTTATAGCTGAAAAGAAGAGTGTTTCTTTACGTGTGTCACTAGGAACTGTCAAACCTTAGTAAATATTATATTTATCTGGGCTTTTAGGTTTCTATAGAGTTTAAGGGTCCTTTGGATGTGGCTGTTGAAAGCAGTGGGGAGGAGGGTTCTGCACTAACATTTTGTCACCCAGTTTTGATTTTACCAAATGAGAGAATGCATGCAGTTTTAGACAGATGGTAGTTCTTGACACATGAAGAATAAAACTAACATTGAAGGGCTTTTGGAGGCTCTGTGTGTGGTCTGTTGAAGTTTGTGATCTACAGTACGTGGGGCTTGTTGCTGTTTGAAGGCTGTATCTGTAGTTCTTATAAAGTCATGGAAATCTGTGACCCCATTAATTTTTTGCCTGCCTAGTAATTTCTGAAATTTTCTAATTGAAGAACTTTATCTTTTCTTTGTTGTTATGATACTTGATTTTTGACAGATTTTGGGGTTCTTCTTTTCATACAGAATAGTTTAGTTCCTCTGTCAGTTCTGCAAATAGTGTAGGAAGAGCCAATATTAAATAATACTCTTACTTACAGTATAAATAATCTTAGTGTAAAAATTCTACCTGAGAAACCTTTAACATTAAAATATTAATTATATTGGTATAATGGTTTAGATGTTCTCTAATGCTGTGAATACTCCTAGGATGAGTAGAATTGTCTTTACTCTGCATAGTTGTGAACTTCAAACTGAAATCTATTTCCTTTTCAGTCCTATATTACCAGATGTTGCAGTATTTTGTTTTCTGGGGTGTTTAAAACTATATTTAATAGAAAATGAGATGGACTGTTCCAAATAGGGTGAAACAAAAGAACTGAAAAAAGATCATAAATGCTAAGATGTACATAAAATGTTGCTTTTCCTAGTTATGTAAATTTTTTAGTGTGTATTGCTTTCTTGATAAGTATTCATTTAATGTAGATGCTTGTGAGATTGTAAAAATGCATTTTTAAATTTCTTTAAGACTTTTTTCCTATTTCTATTGGAACAACTAGGAATTTTATTTTTTTTAAAATCATAATCCTAAAGCATAGTCAAATCATGCTATCTATTTTGAGTTAAAAACACTAGCTCAATCCATTTTAGCATTAATATAAGATAAGACAGTGGTTGAATATATTAGTTTTATATTAGTTTATAAGTTCAGTTCAGGGATACTTTTTATTGTTATAATAATTGAAGTCATGTGAGGGATAGATGGAAAAAAATCTTAGTGTAGATTTAGATAGGATATGCAAAAAAACATTAATGTCTATATTTTTTAACATAGTATTTGATTAAGATTTTTTTTTCTGGAGTTCATGTTTTCTTTACCTTTTAAATGTAAGTCTGGTTTCCCAGGTATAATGTAACTTGACTATGAGAAAATTATTATTTTCATTTTGTTACCTATATTCTATCAGCTTTAATTCCCTGCAAATATAATAATATTTTTTTGGAAATTTGGGTTCTTACATAATAGTGGATTTCATAAATAAACACTAATCCTGAATTAAATCCTGAGAAAATATAACTTGAGTTATTTTTAATGAAAAAATGTCCTTAAATCTCTCTCAAAAGCAAACAAGCCACCTATTTTATTTTAGGATTAAATATACCTTCCAAAGACCTTATTTTGTTCCTAGTGCTACTGTATGTTTGAATTGCATCAGCTATAGAAGCATAATTACCAGTTCTGGGAAACACTTTTCATGGTAACATGCAGCCAAAGCCTGGAATGGCAAATGGGAGAAGCCAAGGATTGATAAGAGCTCCTGACACATGTCAGTCTCTGCCTTATTACTTAATTATCATGACAAAAAAGTTGCTGATGCAAATAATGAGTAGAAGAAAGATGACTGCCTGGGTGTCCTTTTAAAAATTATTGTGAATCTGTTCACAGTGTTAGAATAATATAAACAAATAATTGCTAACACGTCAGTTAAACCTGACTAAGATTTTCATTAAGAGTTAAATCTGTGATTATTAATAATATCACTAGAAGGAAAGATTAAACTGAGACAGGTTTTTTTTTCCAAAATTAATGAAAAGGTACAGCTATTAATTAATTTCACCAACTCATTCTGGTCCTGAAAATGAAGGCTGAATATTTGTTGGAGATAGACTAAAAAAAGGGCTGAATCACTGCTTTGAGCAGAGAGCATACCTCGGACATACCAAATGTCACAGTTACTTATATAAGTCTTTTCCATGTAGACACATGGACATACACACAATATTCCTGGGTTAAAAAAAAAAAAAGGAACAGGAAAAAATAATACTAAAATTGAAGATGCCATTATTTAACTGCAGCCACTAAGCAAACACCACTTTACCCCTGGTGGGATGGGAAAGAGAACTGGAAGGGTAAAAGGGAGAAAACATGTGGGTTGAGATAAAGACAGTTTAATGGGTAAAGCAGAAGGGACCTGTGCAAGAAAAGCAAAGCAAGGACTTCACTCTAGACTGCCCCAGGAAAGCAGGGCTCTATCATGCCTGACAGTCACTTGGGGAGATAAATACCATCACTCTAAATATCCTCTCCTTCCTGCTTCAGTTCAGGAAGAGCACTGAGGTGTTGGAGTAAGTCCAGAGAAAGGCAGTGGAGCTGGTGAATGGTCTGAAGCACAAGTTTTGAGGAGGAGCTGAGGATGTGTTTAGCCTGGAGAGGAAGAGGCTCAGGACAGACCTTAGCCCATTCTTCAATTCTGAAAGGAGGTTGTAGCCCGGTGGAGCTGGGGGCTTCTCCCAGGAAACCAGCCAGAGAGGAAATAGCCTCAAGCTGTGCTGTGGGAGGTTTAGGTTGTACATCAGGAGAAAATTCCTCATAGAAAGGGTGATTAGGCATTGGAATGGACTTCCCAGAGGAGTGGTGGAATCACTGCCATTGGGGGATTTTAGGAAAGAATGCATGTGGAACTTAGTGACATAATCTATTTGACATGGTTGTGTTTCTTCATAGGTTGGATTCAATGATATCAGAGGTCTTTTCCAACCTAATTTATTCTGTGATTCTTCTTTCGGTTTTCTTGCTAATCAGGATGCCATATCATTAGCAGGATGCCACCCATGGTCAGGTGGGTTTATGTGTCCCCTTCCAACTCCCTGTGCATCCCCACAACAGCATTCCTGTGTACCAGCTTTCTCCCTCAATAGTATTTTCCATAGCCTCAGTCCTGACCTCTCACCCAGGATATATCTCCAATTTTTTCGCCTCTGCCAGGCTGTGTTTCTTTACAGATAATGGAGATAGCTGTCTGGTTCTGGATTTAAGGCAGTGGCATGGCAAATACCTGTCAAACCCTACATACAGCATGGTCTAGAGACATCGGAAAATGAAAATTCATAGAAATTCTTTGACAGCTGCAGCCACAATTTATACACAGCTAAGCTACCCAAATCTAGCAGGATCCCAATGATATTTGAGTTTTGTGTGTGAGTTTGTTTCTTTTCACTCCCTCATCGTGGTAACAGCTACAACAAGTAGCTGGAACTTCTGTCTCTATTTGCAGTAGTCTTCAATGCCAGGTTGGATGGGGCTTTGAGCAACCTGGTCTAGTGAAAAGTGTCTCTGTCCCTGGCAGGTGGGTGAGAATGAGATCATCTTTAAGGTCCCTTCCTACCCAAACCATTCTATGATACAAATAATAACTTGTGGTTAAGAAAGATTCAATTAAATCTGAACTACTGCCCTGAGAGTGAGGGGACAGTATATGCAAATTAAGTTTAGTAACAAAGCAGTGTGGAAGCAAGAGTATGGAAGACTTAAAGAGACAATTCTTTGTTTATGATCAGGTTTTCAAAGCAAGTTCTTTGATACCAGGTGGTCTGAAGCTTTCCTTGCACATGTGCACATAGTTCACTTGACAGAGGCATTGGAGCACAGAACATTTAAGCCTAAATGACTCCAAAGTTCATGATGGCATGAGCAAGTTAAAGTTGGTCATTACGAGGGAAATTTGAACAAATTTTTGGTAAACACTCTCATCAGCTCTGTACTTTAGAATAATGACAGATGTCTTTACATTGCTAAGATAGCTTTTTTTATGCTAATACAGTTATCTGAAAACTGCTACACAGGAAAAACAAGGAATGTCCATGAAGTCAAAAGCTCAGTGTTATACAACAATACACTTCAAATTATCCCTTTTCTCTAGTTCTATGGGAATAAGATATGAAACGTCCTCCAATTCAATAACATATTCCTTTTCAACTAAGCTCTGCTATTGGACATGTGTGATGCTTTCTTGTTTCACAGGGAATGGCTTTCACTAGGCTTAAAATTATCTTCTTTATTGAAAGCATTTGAAATTATCATAATGGATGTAGCACGAAATGCAGATGGATGGGTGGGGTGAACCTTGGTTTTGAATAAATGGCATTGTTAGGCTTTTTGTTACCTTTTAGTAACACTGAATTTCTGTGCAAATTTTAAGAGTTTTTAAGATCCCATCCAGCTGGCTAAAGTGCAAATTCTACTATTAGCCAAAAAACCCCCCGACATGGAAACGGCCCAAGAAATGGGTCTTTTGCCTACTGCTTCTATTTCAAGGGGTTGTAAGTGTTGGCTGGCAACCAGGGCTGTTGCAGGGTTCCAGTAGTAAAACTTGTACCAGAATAGACCTTCCCACACAGAGAAATGTCAGAATTGTTTAGCTTGTCAGTCCTAATTTCTCTCCGTGTTTGAAATCATCTCCAGTAACACATCCGTTGATGAAGCATATCACCCTTCAGCAAATATGCTCATTCCAACAGAATACTCTTTCTCATTGCACTTGCAAAATGATTTAAGATGAGGATCTTAATGTGTTATGCCTCCCTGAAACCTTAACTGTTTTTTCTATCACTTGAGAACTGGAGATTTTATCATAATCAAAAAAGATGCAACTTGCTTATCTCTGAGCTTTCGGTTGTGCATCTGTCATGGTTTAACCCCAGCTGGCAGCCAAGTACCACACAGCTGCTCACTCTCTTCCCTTCTGCCCCCATGGTGGGACTGGGAGGACAGTCAGGAAAGAAAAGAAAATAAAACTCAAGTTTAGTAACTATGGCAAAGTGAAATATAATAATGATTCTACTAGCACTAATAATTTTCATAAAAAGGAGAGGGAAAGGAGAAAAAAACCAAGAGAGACAAGTGATGCACGCTACAATTGCTCACTACCCCCTGATGGAGGCCCAGCCTCCCCTTGAGCAGTGATCATCCCCCTTTAAATGAACTCCCCACAGTTTATATTCTGGACATGATGTATTAGAGTATAGAGCTTTCATTTGGACAGTTTAAGTCATCTGTCCTGCTCATGATCTCTCCCAGCTTTTTGTGGACTTCCTTGCTAGCAGACTATAAGATACTGAAAACTCCTTGCCTCAGGGTAATTACTATTGAGCAGCAGCCAAAACATCAGTGTGCTATCAGCATTATTCTCCCACTGAATCCAAAACACTGCTTTGTAGCAGATACTGAGAAGAAAATGAACTCTGACCCAGTCAAAACCAGAACAACATCTTGATGAACTGGGGCTTCTATTGCTGCAGACTGGTTAACCATTTCCATTAAGAAGATTTTCTAGTCTGTTTTTCACAAAGTCTAAAGTTCACTAAAACCTACTGAAACTGCTGTGGTTTTTAGAAATAAATTCATTATGCTCTTAAAAATAATTTGTTGACTCCCAATGGTCTGTTGATTGAAGCCTAATAGCCTCAGGAGAATTTCTGTGATCCTCAGACATTGCTGAAATTAGTCTGTACCTCAAGACATGTTGGTTTTGTTACCTGCTCCACTGAAATCACAAGTGAAAAACAGCCTTTTATCATATGCAAAATAGATGCATGGTCTTATATGTTGACATATTTTTTCTTTTTTTTAATGTGTAGTGCAGATGACTTGTAAAGAGTTAGGTGCTAGGTCCTTTATAGTAATCTCTCCTGAGTGCATCACTAGTGCCCTGTAGATAAGGTGTTTCAGACTGCTGGCTATATTTTTTTTATCTTATGCCTTATATTAGCAGATTTCAGTATGGCTCTAGTACCTGCTGTGAATCTGGATTGCATGTACCAGTGAGGGACTGATCATTTTAAACTGATAGCAGAGGCACCTTTTGTAAGGAAGTCCTCATTTGGTCTGTAAGATAAATTTCTGCTTACAACCAACTTCTGTACTTTTGGGATTGGTTTTGTGTGTTTTTTTTTACTTGGTTCTTCTTGACATGTTTTGTTGCAACTAATTTCAATTGTCAGGATTTCCTTATTTGGAAAAAATCGTCTGCAAAATAATACAATCACATTCAGCTTTCATGCTAACATTTTTCCATGAAACGCATCAGAGTAATTTATTCTATAAAAATTTGTTTATTAAGCTTTCAAAACCAACTATGAACTGCAGATGAAGTGTAGCAGTAGAAAAAGAGCAGAAATGTGAGAAGTAAGTACATTTTATCTTCAATCAAATTACCAAGATAGAAGAATACAATCTTGATTGAATACATGCTGAGTTAAGTCTTTGGAGCAGAAAACTACCTTTGTTTTTGTGTATTAGTGCAGCTGTGAGTCCATTCAGTTAATTTGCCCATCTTATCATTAGAAAGTGGAAGATCATGTGATAGATGAATTTCTTTGCTCATAAAGGCATCCACCTGATTTGCCCTTTGAAATCAGGAAGCCATACTCATTCCTTGGGCAATTATTTTCTAATTTTCTGTCTAACAGTTAATACAGCTTATTTCCAGCATGAAGGACACTCTTCCCAGCTACCATGTGTGAGAGTGCATGTCTGCACATGTGTTGTTCTTTAGTGCATGGGAGGAAAGGAAGAGATTTTGAACTTGGCCTAGGATTTTGAGCCACTAAACCTCTCTTCTCTGAAAGAAGAGCTATGACATTATGAGCTATTATTAGCTAAGTACACTTCAGTGTGTACATTATTAGACTGTTTCTTTATCAAGTCAAGTGGCACTCAGCAAGCTGAAGACACCAGAGGAAAAGAACTTAATTATCTTTTAAACTAGAAGAAGGAAGAGCTAGGAATGGCTTTGATGTTTTGTTGTGGATTTAAGTAGGAATGAGACAAGCATGTATTTAAACTGTTTAAAGTTCTGCTCCCCTCAAACTCATAGCTCAAAATCCAACCTCCCAGGGAAAAGAAACAGCCCTAGGTATGTAATCAATTACTGGAGTTGGATAAATAAATACTCTAAGATGTCAAGCAAATATTTTTATCTTTGTGTCTCTAGCTCAATGGCAAAGACTTCTGTTCCCTCCAGATGTTACGTATGCTGTTTAGGGGCATTTTTGGAAATGGAATAGGGACCTCCGTTATAAAACTTTTACCTAGAGCTTAACTTTTGTAGTGCTCCATGGTGTTTCTTTTTTTTCCCCTTACCATTTCTTTCTGCAGTTATATCCTAAGATGCTCTTCCATCCTATTCTCATTCTGGTCACTCTTTGCCATTATTAATGGTCCTGGATGATTCTGTTGCTTTTTTTCAGCTTTATTCCAGGATTTTAACAGGAGGATGAAGTGATTCTATTATGGTTATACTTCAGTGTATTAAAATAATGATTCAGAGACTAAATAGCTAAGCTATTTTCAGTAACTGCAACACTAGAACCATCCAAATTAAAGAGGAGGCAACTGCATCTTAAAATTGAGGACATTTACTTAATGTAGTACCAGGCTTACAATACCATACGACTTTGGTAAATAAACCAACCAGTAAGCCTTCATCAGTTATATGCTGTCATTTGCTATAAATTTCTTTGGACTTTTTAAACCTCTCATCTAGCAGGAAACACTCTACAATCTTAACATTCTGTTTTGAATACAAATGGCTGTAAAATATCCTGGAACAATAGAAAAAGAAGAAGATAATAAAAGAGGCAATGAAAATCAAGTTTATTTAATAAATAATACATTCTAAAACTAAACATTTTAGAAAAAGCCTGACCGTTGCATATATTTTAATGACAGAATCTGCTTTTTGCTGTAGAATGTTGGCTGTTAGACACTTCATCATTCCAACTCAGAATGCTTTCCAACACTTTAAGAAAGACTCTTTGCTGCCTTTGGAGAAATCAATAATTATTTTGCATGGTCATAAATATAAAATAGAGCCAGTATTATGATTTTTAGAAAGACAAGTACTTTGGAAAACTCTTGATAGCTTTAATCCTATTCATTTTGACAGAAGCCTCCAAGGTGATTTAGGGGACAGTTAGATTTACAGTTCTTTAAAGAGAGCATATATTCTCAGGATGGATGTGGAAGGACTCAGACAAATAATAGGTCTATATAAATTTTGCTACCTGACAAAATATATGTATGTAATTTTCAGATAATATCCTCATCTCCTTCAAACTCACTATATAACTGCAAGGTAAAAATATATAAGAAGATGTAAACTCTGATGAGCTGGGTAGAAGCTCTGAGTTACTTCCACATTAATGCATTGCTGTAAAGGGACCTTGATTTATTTAGATTGCTAGAACTGCAGGGGGCACAGGAAGGAACAGACTTTAGGACATGAAGTGTCTTTTAGGCAGAGAATTGCTTCAATGACAAATGGTAACACAACCAGCACTGTTGTTGGTGAACTCTACAAATCTGCAAAGTCCCCCACCTACTAAACAAGACGTAGGCTAAAATAGTGTGAAAAAATAAAATTAAAAAAAATCTCTATGACAGCTCACACCTTAACAGTGTTCATCCTGGGTAAATCAGCAGTGTAATCTTAATGCTGTGTTTATTTTATTATGTTTGTATTTTGTCTTTTTCTGGCTTTCTAGATGGAAAAGATCATTAGTTACTGAGTTCTGAGTCCATTGCAAAGGGTGTACTCACTTAATCCAAACATCTGCCTTGTTTTTTTTCATTTTATCCACTTATTGCATCCTGCTAAATCATGTTGAAATGTATTTCAGCAAACATAACTTTAATTGGCCGATAGAAAACTGAATTCTAATCAGTGAAGGAGGCATAGGCAATGGACAGCTGAAATATTTTTTTGTGTCTTATTAAAAGGGAGAAATGATTTACTCTAATAGTGGCTAAGTCCTTGCTGCAATGGCAATTTTACTACTGACTCATTTGAGCACTTCAGTCAGCTAATTGGCCTTTACAGATAAATTACTAAGTATGAGTATTATAAATCAGAGAGGTCCTTTTCAACAAAGTGAAGATTTTCAGTGCTTAATATCTACAGAAAAATGAGGGCTTAGGAGAGTATCACTTTATCATGGAAAAAATGCACCATGCTGTAACACACAAAAAGTTGTTCTTGATTTCTCCAGAACTCCAGATAAAGTTTAATTTGTGAGCAAGGATGTTCATTAACTATCTGAGAAAGTCTCATTGACTGTCAAAATGCAGAATTCTTATTAAAAAACTCAGGATCCTGTATCAGAAAATACCTCATGTGTGCAATACAGCACATGAATGACACAGAACCTGAGCTGCACCAGAGGGAAAAATAATCTATAGTCATTGCTTTAAGAGATGTTGGGCACACCGATTTTTTAAGTCACATTTAACTATAGGGAATTTCTTCAAGCAGAAAGGAAAATCTCATGTCACTTTTGCTGAAAAAGGAGTCTTGTAAATGTGAAAACCCTACAACCTTTAAAATGAAAAATTGTTAGTATATTTGTGGAAAGTATAATCTCTCATTACTAGCTAATAGATTCCCAAATAATACCAGAATTAATTGAGACTCTGTACTCCTAAAATCTTATTTTCTAATTCTCAAATAAATCAGAGAAAAGAAATTTTGTATAAATGGGAAAGTCAGATCTAGTGAAATTGTGAGCTAGTGGAGGGTTTGATTATCTACCAAAGTAGTAGGGCCCTTCATTCTTGAGCATATTTTTATCAGTGTAGATCTTCATATATGAGAAAGAAAATAAAATATACATATAATTAATTTTGCTAGAACCTAAGTATTCATTCTTAGGTTTTTATGGGTATATTTGCATTGGTGCTTTATGAAAATGTTATTTTTGTAGGCTGACAGGGATAAGAGTTAGGATTTTGGAACTACTAAAATATAAGAAAAATACTAGTCAAGACTACTAGGCAATTGATATGCCACTCACATATACAGTAGAAATTATATTCAAGGAAACAGGATTATGGCCAAAGGTATAGAGCAAGAACAAACCTTCTGCAGACAACTGATACCTATTTAATCTCATGTTCTAAAATGATAGTTTTGTTTCCCAGAATTCCCAGATCTATGGTGGGGAGCTGTAGAAAACAAAGAAAACATTAGGAAGTGAGCACTGTTCATATGTAATTGTAATAACCAATTACACCTGTTGGAACTGCAGTTACTTGTGAGATTTTATTGCCTCATTTTTATTGCATCAATTCAGACACAAGGTTTTCCTCTTCAATCTACATTACTTACATTGCCTTAATTATCTGTACAGTAAAGACTATTCTTAAACTAGAGAAGAACTTGTGGTCATCTATTTGGTAAACATCCCTTCCTGTAAAAAACATATATATTCAGTACTTTAGTTCACCTTTAAATAATGCAGACTAGAATTGGGACTGGACCTACTTGTAGATATTGGAAAAAAAAAGAATGAGGTGAGAACTTAAAATATCTCTCACCAGAAATCTCAAGATTAGTCAGACATGGAAATAGCTGTTACCAAAAAATCTGTGACTTTTATTTCCAGACAGTGAAATTGTTTGCAGATAGCTTTTCCTCAGTATATCTTAATTCATCTTGCTTTCTCTGAGGATCCTAGGACAGTTGCAGAGGGAGATCAAGAATTCCTGCAAATAGCAGAAATCACAACAGTTAAATCTTTACTTGACACAAATACTCAGGCCCTGTTTCTGTAGGCTTGTTCTAAAAGGCTTCCCACAGCTCTGAGATATTCCTGACTTTGACTACCTTTACTTTTCATGACAACCAAAAATTAAAGGAAAAAGAGTAGTAGATTTTTAATACTGGACTATTAGCTACTATTAGTACAAGAATAAACCATGGTAATTTTGAAGATTGTTTGATGCTAGAGCTTTGTATTTTTCATAGCATGAGTGGAAACAATAATGAAGTGTTACATGAAAGTCTTTTGTCTAGAAGTGAGATCCTAACTAATCTGAATGGCACAGCCAAAATTTCTGGTTAAATTTTGTAGGTAACTGCAGAGATGAGCTCTCTAGGGAATGCCATGAGGAATTAATAATTGTCAATTAATAATTGTCGAAGGAATAAGGCATTGGAAATGGAAGGCAACAGAATATTCAATAACTCCTTTCCAAATGAAGGCTAACTAGTGCAGGACTTCTATATAAAAGAGTAAGTTGTCATATGATTAGTCTATCTCAGATTATAGAAATAGAAAAAGCAGTGAATTGGGTGATGTCTGTAACTCCACTACAGCATCTGCAAATGAATATGACTCTGAATAATGACTTTGCAATTTTAATGGTGTTCTTTAGCACAGGGGTAAGGCAATGCTGGTATATTTGTGCTGTTTCTGAAGGCAGGCAATGTGGTCCAGTAGATAAAGCATTGAACTCAGCAGGGATGGCCAGACTATAATCCAGGCTCACCACAAACTGAGTAAATCTGTTCAGCTCTGTATGCTGTTATTGTTGTCTAAGGATTCAGCTGAATGTGATCCAGCCTTGTTTGGTTCATGATAACTCTGTGACTAAGATTTGGTTTTACTAAGAAAGCTGTTATGAAGAAATAAGGAAGTATGGGAGCTAGAGCTGTGCAAGATAAGAAAAAGAAATACGAGAAGTGCACAGTGGCTGAGATAGTTGCATTCAGCAGTTGAAGGACACAAGAGGAAAAATACTGACATGAAAAAGGATAAAACAAACAAGACAAAGAACATCAGAAGACAACATTTCAACAATATCAATTCAATTTCAAAACATAACAGATCCAACCTTTCCTCACTGACCTGACAATTCCCTGGTTGGGAGAGGCTCATCAATCGTCCCCACCATGGCATTGGTAAAGAGATTAATGATGATGGTACTTGTATATTTTGTCCTTGTTATTTATTGTTGGCCAAGAAATTATATCTGAGAAATCTTAAAGTGTGTGTGTGTTAGGCGTGCAAGATGAAAGATGTCAAATACAAATATTCTCTGCACATTCCCACCCTTGCTTCCTCACTGACAACACTGAGTATTGAAGTGATGTGGCCAATCTAAATAAGAAAGGGGCCCTCCTCTCATTTTTTAGCTCTGCTTTACTATGTTTCAAGTAAGAAAATGAAGCAAACTGGAAAAAAATTTATTTCATATCCTGTCCAGATTAATACCTTCCTCAGGGATGACAGGTGATGCGGTCAGAGGTGAATGAGAATCATTGCATATGATGAATGTTTAAAAGAGGAATCTGAAGGAATTAGAAGCTGTTTTACAACTAACATGCAGTTGGCAAACCCACTTATTATTAGTATGTATTTAATATATTTGATAACCCATGTCCTTTTTTGTTAAAGTGTAGAGTATATAGTGCAAAACCACACCTTATTTAACCATTTTATGCTGTTGAACAACAACATAAAGCTGTATCTGTACTGAGGAAATAAAAACAACCTGTGAGTCAGACAACTTTGTGTATAATAAATTCAGCACATTAAATCTGGCAGCAGCAGATCACAAGAAGCAGAATTCCCACAGAGATACAGAAAGATGCTCCATGTGAGCTTTTGCTGATCTTTTCACTTGATGATGAAAAGAAATCACTCATCTCTATTTTAACCCTGAATTTTCTCATTTCCATAACAAAATATTGGCAATTCCTTTCTATAATCTTTATCCTGTGATATTAAGATTACTTATCCAAAATGAATGCCTGCTAGGCTGATATGACACTCATAAGATTATGAGCTTCCATGTGATTCATCATTTTTCATCTTATATTCTACTTTCTGTAAAAATATTGATTTTTGCTGTATGCTGATATATTCTGGGTATTTACTGAGAATCCAACTGCTGGCATGTTAGTCTTCCTTTTCTGTGTATCAGTAGTTTAAGAGGTCTGTGACATATTTTAACACATCCAATTTATTTTGTGCAATATTTATCACTTTAAAATGGAATTTAAAGGGGTTCAAAATTTCATGAGACTGTGCATTGGAAAATTAAACTTTTGGCTTTCAGAACTTCATCAGAGACTGATCCCTATAAAGTTTTGAGTTTGAAGTGCATAAACTCCAAAAGGTTGTGTTGGGTTATGTTATCAGTTCAAGTAGTGAAGGTATGAAGCCTTCTCTGCTCAATAAAGAAGATATTCTTTTTTCATATCTCTACAGGGAATACACTTGAAGAAGGAATAGATGAGTTCTGTGGATTATCAGACCTGATCAGATAAATTGCCTTTCTAATGTCAGCTAGTCAGATCTTGGGTCCAGCAGACATAATGAAGATCCAGAGAAAGATATTTGTCTCTAAAAAGACACTTAATCTTTCTTGAGGAATCTGAAAATTATGAGGATATTATGTTTGGAAACTATTTCAGTGGACTATATGCAGAGGATAATCTGGATTGTAATTCTGGTTTTATGCTCTTTTCTGAAGTGTTTGCTTTTTGCCATTATTGGAGATAAATACTTGCATGTTTTCATTTGAACACCTATTTTCATTTGAATGTCTGTTCTTTTGTTTTTATGCAATGCAGGTTTGAATTCTATGATGACTTACACTATGAGCATTTTACAAAAAAAAAATGCAGGTATTAGTTTCATTTTTGGGACCACTTACCGTAGGTAGGAAAGCATCTAGCTAATTGTAGTATCATTAATTTAATTAACGATTTGCATTTGATAAATGCCAACAAGAAAGCCAGATTTATTTGTTAAATAAATACAGAATTCAAGGAAAAGGCAAAATATATTCTTTTTTAATGCCAAGTTTTTTTTTCAACACTATTTCTCTTCTGGAAAGCTTGTTCCTAAGAACTGTGCTAATATTATCTTGATACAGCAAAATGCTTGCATGATACTAACATTACCCTCTCAGTTACCTACTTATACTTAGGTCTATGTTTAGTGGAAAAGAGGATTTAGGATAATGAAGGAGCAGAATCATAACGTGCACTTAATTATTACACAGTTAAGTACTGTCTTGGAAATGACTGAAGAGACTTGGGAAAAATGTAGAGTATATATAGATATTTTGCCTGGAAGCTTTTTTGCAGAGAGATGCTACAGTTAAACTAGTGTATTCCTTAATTTATTTACACAAATTATTCTCAAGACATTCATGTGAGATTAAGCTCTGCCTCAACAAGATGTGAATTAGCATCAGAGAAAAGGTTGAGCTTTCTCTGAGTAAGAGAGAGAAATTGCCTTTTCTAGGACAGCTTTGGGTTTATTTATTTATTTTCAGTTTGTACTCCTGTGATAAAACTGGAAAACCATATGAACTACTGTATTTAGGGAATTACTACTCAAGTATGATGACATGTAATCATTCAGGAAGTTTTTGTAAGGGAGTTAATTACTGTAGACCAAAAAATTATTTTAGTTTTATCTGTATACTCTTAATTCTTCAAAGTGGCTACTAAGGACCATAATAGAGGCAGAATTGTGTATCACACCAGGCAAATTTAAGTGTATAACAAATCAAAAAAACTCCTGTCTTATTTATACATGTAAAACTGTAGTGCAGATTCAGTTTTACACATTTACAAAACCAAATTCTTAGGTGTCTTCATTTCTTCTTTGCAAGAATACAACTGCTCCCTTTCTAATAGTTATGTGCTTCTTACTTGAGTCTGTCCTGTGTCCATCTGAAACCAAAGGTCCCTGAAACCAAATTCCTTTGAATGACCTAAAATAGACAATTCTGCTTGGAGTACGCATAATACTGAGAGTGCAGATTCCATTTAAAAAATCCTGCTAAAATGGATGCTTCCTAGCCTTAATGAGATAAACCCAAGAACCTTGGATTTACTGTCTCCTTTGAAGTTCAGACCCCTATGTTCCACAAGACCCTTCAACCAGCCATTAGGCAAGAGCACACCATCTCTGGCTCTGGGTCAGGCTGTTGGATAACAAAGGATTTAATGTTCATAGTTCCTCTTTGTTGACTATTCCTGCAGTTAGCCAAAGGCTGCTAGTGCAGAAAGCAAAAGTAAGGCTGGAAATACAAGTGTGAATATCCCAGTGTCTTAATCAGTGGAACTTCATGTCATGTTCATTAGCTTTCCTTTTCAAGGTCTATTTGAAATAGGCAAGGAAATAAGCTACTTGGCAAAATATGTGTTTAAGGATAAGGACTCCAACATGTCACTTCCATCCAGCTAGCCAAGACATCTTTTCTATACCTTTAATCCTTGCTGTCTTAATGCAAAGAATTATTTTTTTTCCACAAGACTTATCTTTGTACCTAAAGACATGTTCTGAATTCTGTGAACTCTCGAGTAAGGAACAGGCTTTGAATGTAACACCTGCAAATTCTTATGAAGACATCTCCAATGGAGGCAGTCAAAATAACCATAAAAAGAATGAAACTGTGAGTCTGACCTTGAAACTGGTTAAATAAACACTCACAGATGTCATGCTTAGTAGAAATAAGCTGTATAATAAATATCTCTCTCTTCCAGAAAGAATAAAAGAATACAAAAGGATTAAGGATTTAAAAGAAGAGACAATAGAAAATAAAGTATGGGAGAAGCAAAGAAAATGGAATTTTTTAACCTGAGAACCCATATTTGCATGTAATTTAAACAGTTTATTAAATTGGCTCTGATTAATAATTAATTATTTTGGCCTCACAGCAGTTGTAAATATTTTTTTCTTCAGAAGAATGTACACTTTGCACCTGTTTGATTAAGATTAAACTTTATTAGCCTTCTAGTAAATTGTGCTAACCTTATCAATCATCTGAAATATATAGCCATGTTAATAATTATAGCATCAAATATCCTTATATTCTCACAGTGGAATATTAACAGGGTCAAAGACATATAGCGTTTTGTAAGAGACTTCAGTGCTCCTTTGAAGCTTGGTTTCATAGCACCGAAGAAGATCCATTTTTTAATCCAGAGATAACCAAGACCAGGTTTATTTTCCCAACTGAGGCATCTGAAATTTTTCGCTGGACAGTTCCTGACCTCTTACAAAAAATCCTTAAACAACAAAATTGCTTAAATTTTTTAGTTTCTTGAGGGCAAATAACAGCAGCAAAGGAGTCATAAAGCACAGCAACTGCAATAAGTCATTTTGATGATCTGCT
The DNA here is from genome assembly GCA_037013685.1 of Acridotheres tristis. Taxonomy (NCBI): domain Eukaryota; kingdom Metazoa; phylum Chordata; class Aves; order Passeriformes; family Sturnidae; genus Acridotheres; species Acridotheres tristis. The sequence continues at coordinate 58,604,049 of CM072888.1, read as the reverse complement.
AATTTAGGTTTTATGGAACAAAAACGTGAGCATGCTTCATCTGTAGGAGCCCATGGCATATGACCATGGAAATCTATTTCATATTCATCTGAGAAAAATGAATTTCACACTATCCTGAATATTCCCAGAATTTTACAATGATTTAAAATATTTAAAGATTGAAATAATTTGGAATCCAGGCTTTAAACCAGCCAATATATTATTTAAGGCTCCAGAACTTTGTACAAATGCTGAAACATCTGTTCAATTAAAAAGAATTCTCTGTTTTATTAATACTTATTATGTCCCTTGTAGTTCTTTCCTATGAAAAGTTCCAGAATAGGGAATATATTTTACAATACATGTTCCTTTTGCATATCACTGACCTAGATCCAATCTTTTCTTTAGGAGATGTAGCATTGAACAGATAGACAGTAGATAGATTTCAGCACGGAACTAGCTTTGCTGAGGAAGTGTAGTCAACAATCTCCAAACTTCTACATTTTCTGAACATGTTTTACCTTATTAAATGTTTGTAATATGTCTTCAATTTTATAAAAATTTTGGCTAGTAAGTGCAACTTAAGCAATAAATTTAATTTACTCACTTGCTTTCTTGACAGGTTTAATTATTAGTGCAGTACAGAAAATACATTCTTAGAATTGTCTCCTAGGCCTCTTATATCCTGGAATGGATATTTGGTTCTTTCACTATTACCCCAAATTTCAATCCATGCTACATGCTCTTGTTATTAATGCTTCTTTAAAGGCTATTGTGAAGAAAAGGCCTGAAGAGAAAAGAGTTGTATTTAGGAGATGCATCTCTTAATTCTTTTATGCCACTACCTGTCTTTAACTGGATGCAGAGTCATCTTGGTCCTTGCCATGTGTGAACGAGAACATAAGAGCAAGAAAATGCAAACAATCCTGTTTTCCTTGTAAGGATTTTAGCTTAGTGAACCCCTGGGCTACCCTACTGACTGGTGGGCACCCTTTGCCTTTCAGAAGCTGCTGCCTTTCCCCACAGCTCCCTTTGTCCTCACTGAGAGGCTGCAGCTGCAATGTGAACCCTGCCCTTCACTGCAACAGCCCCAGATCAGCCAAGTGGTGCAAACATTACCTGCAAACGTGTGCTCACCTGCAGCTACAAATGACCTGCTGAGCCGAAGAGAAAGGATAATGCCAATGTCTGCTGAGGTGATTTGTAGTGACACAAGCTCGGCTAGGTAACACTTGTTATTATGTATATGCCAGTGTGATATTTATTTGGCTTTCACTTTGATGAATCATAGCTCTAGAGAATATCTCAGTAAATCAGTGACACCTGCATAAGATAAAAAATAATTTTTCTTCGTAGTAGAAGAAAAGGCAACATTTGGCAAAAATTTTAGAAGGTCAGTATAGACTGTCTGCAGCAGCAGTAGAAATTGTGTATCACACTAAATGCCTTTTGCACGTGGCCTGATGCATTCTCAACTTTCTGAAAAGTCAACCTCCACATGGCTAATGATTTAGAAATATTTAAAGCTGATAACTAATCCAGAATTTATAGCAATGTAACTCTATTGACCTTCATAGTCCGCTTTTTTAGGCTATGAAGACTGAATTCTAAGTTAATCCCTGGGAAAGGAAATACCAAAATGATAAGTATACTAATTTGGGGTTCTAACAATGAGTCAATAAGAGGAGGAAAATTATATTGTACCTCACCTTCCTTATCAGTATTTCCTGAGTAACCAGCCTATGGAAAAGGCATAGTAAATTTGCTTATTTACACCTTTGGATTTCCGTCACAAGTGTTGACCTATTAGCAGTATTTGGGTATATGCTCATGTTTAGAAAACAAATGTATTCACTGGTAAACTGCTTATAAAAATTGTATTTAGTAGAATGTCTAGAGCAAAAGTGATGGTAATTACAGCTAATTTATTTTAAAGACTGTCTTGAGAAGAGCAGCTGAAAACACTATATTAAAATTGGTGTAATATTATTATTTTGTCATTACGGCTCTTTTTTTTTTTTTAAGATGACATAAGTAAATTAAATACATAGAGTAGGAATATGTTCATAGTAAACTAAGGATGGCTATTTTACCAGCCATGGTCTAATTCCAGATGAGAGCAACTGTGAGAGGAGTAGCTAATTTGATGTAGCAGAGGTCAAAAAACCCAGCAGACTGAATCTGTATAAAGGTGACATGCCTGAATGTGACAGAAGAGCTTCCTACCATATACATGTGATTAAATACATTGGAAAGAGACTGTTATTAGTATTACGTTATCTCCTGCTGTCACAGAAATTATATTTTTTTCCGGTGATTTATGACCTTTAATTTAACTCGTTCTTATTTACCTGCGTTTGCTGAATCCTTGGATGAAAAAAAAAGAATCATGAGGAAAGAAATTACTTGTTATTTTTGGAAGATGTCAAAATTGATCTGACATGTTAATGGTTTGCATGGGGAAAGGAAGTGGTGAAAGCTTCTGGCAGGAGGAACAGATGTGTGTAACAAAAATTTTTAGACAGGAATTTTTGTGCACTGCTAAAACCAAGTGTGTTTTGATAATTCTAAGGCAGAAAAGAATAAAGCTTCTGTAAGAAAGGCTGAGTTGACACAGGTTACAGTGATCACTCAGAGTTCATAATCTGCTTTTTTCTTTACGTTTTACAAAATGCCTTTGAGGGATTAAGAAGCTGCTGAATGCAGTGTGAATCTGTGAATACAGATAATGTGAACTGCAGTGGCAAAGTCTGGTACGTCGTTAATTAGAGAACACCTGGAACTGATCTTTGTGAAACTTTGTGAACTTTGGAAAATAGTGTTGTAGTGCAAATTCTGGTTTGTAATGCAGATTTTTTTTCTGTGATATACTTGCATGTTCTGATAAACTTGTCTGTTATTGTTTTTAATCACTCCAAATACTAAACCAAAGAGAATAAAGAAAATATTTTCTATAGTTTCTTCTGTAGTTAGAGTCTGCCATCTTTTTGTTGTAAACCGAATTCAAAATAAAGTTTAGATATCTTAAGTCATTTGTATTTAAACAATTACTTTCTCCAGTTCATAAAGTAGATCTTTACTCTGGAAAGTTTTATATATATAGATAGTATTATTCACTGAAGTAAAAAAAAAAAAAAGACAGATATAAAAGTAGATGCGTGAGAGTCTTGGCAAAAAAATGAGACACTACTCTGTAGATTAATTCTCATATATAGTGGTTTGCTGAAGAGTTCTGTTTGGGTTTTAATTGTTCTTTGCAAGATCTTCCAATATAGAAAAACAATTTATGTTGCCCTCCTGTGTCTCTTTTTGAAAACTGTTAATCAGATGGGATTTAGCTTTTTTTTTATAGCATTAAGAATCAAACTCCTAGGGAAAAAAATTAATTAGGTATATGCATTAGTTTTTTGAAGGGCACTAATGTCCCTCCAGTAGCTCAGGGAGGTGGCTTACACAGAGCATTTGGAATGTTTTCTTTCTATATGCACAGTCTAAACAATCTGTCTCAGACTGGAAAGGCAGTTGGATGTCTGTAGAAGATCTGTTAGCAGTACTGTTTTTCCCCAAAAAATACTCCGGTGGTAATTTCATTGTGGAAAAAGGTTTTTGCAGAAAACTTTTTTTCAAATGTTTTATATTTCAAAACAGTAGAAAAAAATAAATCAGTTTTATTTTTCTCACTCCACTAGTCTTGTTCTTTTATGCTAGAAAGGAAGTGCGAAAATAGTTTTGTTTTCATCAGAAACGTGCTAAAATCTAACTAAAAAAAAAACTTAGTAAACATGTGCAGGCAAAACATGTTTCAAGGTGAAAGTAAAAGGGAAAAGTTTGAGAAATGTAAATATTTTCCAAAATAAAACTTAATGACTACCTCAATATATACAAAAGTTCAATATTTAAAATAAATGATTACCTGTTTCTTAAAAAATAAATAATGAATTGATAAAACAGGATATGCATTTAAAACAGAGATAAAATACTGTGGTGGATTGACACTGGCTGGACACCAATTGTCCACAAGCCACTTTATCACTGCCCATCTGAGCTGGACAGGGGACAGAAAAAGATAATGAAAAGCTCATGAGTTGAGATAACACAGAAGACCATTCAATGACAATGGGAGACTATTCACCAATTATTGTCATGGGGAAAATAGATTTCACTCAGGAAAAAATTAGCAAAGAAATCAGAGTTGGATAACGGGATATAAAAAAAAGCAAACCTAAAAACTACCTTAACTCCACCCCTCCATTTTTTCCAAGGCCCACCTTAATTCCTGAATTCTTTATTTCTTCCCAGCAGTGGCACAGGGGTCAAGGAGTGGAGGCTGAGGTCAGTTCCTCACACGTTGTCTCTGCTGCTCCTTCCTCCTCAAGGGAGGACAGCTCACACTGTTCCCCGGATCCAGATGGGGTTTCCTTCCACAGCAGACAGTCAGTCCTCTGTGAGCTGCTCCAGTGTGGATCCCTTGTGGGGTCCTGCCAGCAAAACTGCTCCAGTGTGGGCTTCTTTCACCACAGGTCCTGCCAGGACACCATCCAGTGCTCCACTAACCTCGAGGGAGAAAGACATGGAGTGCTGGGGAACCTGAACACTTGTGACCATGAAATCAGAGAGTCATAACATTTTTCTTTCTTCTAAGAGCCTTACCGTTCTTATCAGTCTTATTTCCTTTTGAAGATAAGTCTTCGAGGCAAAATTTGCAGTGAAATACTTTACTAAATTGCTTAGAAAGACAAAAGTTGTGCAAAACCCATGATTCTTGTTCATGCCATGATAAATCTTTTGAGAATTTTTTACTTAAACTCAGTTGTATAGAAAGATGTTTTGTATTGAAACACATTTTTATTTTGTTGCACTAAATTTTTATTTGTTACCTGGTGGAATGCAGGCCAAAAGATCCTCTCACCTACTGTAATATGTGGCACAGGATGTACATAACAAATTTGAATTGGTCCTATGGGAGTAAGGATTTTCCAACAATGTAAAATATTTGGGATAATGGAGAGGGGAAGAAAGCTTTTGTGTGGCATGGGCAGGTATTTTAGGAAATGTGTGGAGAGGTGCCTTTCTTCCATAAATATTTTTTTTCTTAGATATTATTAGGGTCTGTTGTTTTCCAGTAGGAATGTAATGGAGAGCTTTGCACTTCATCTTGTAAGTTGAATGTATTTACTCTTGTTTAACTCATAGAAAATCTTTATGTTCCTTCTTGCAGCAAAATAAACCTGAACTCTGACACTCTTTTGTATACTCACATCTGGAGCAGCTTTGCAATTAGATTGTCATCTCCCATTAAGATACAAGCTTTGATTCAATCATTATCTCAAATTAATTAACTTAAGAGACTTTTAATCATCATATTCATCAAACTCTAGGATCATTATGTTTTCCTTGATCCTTAAAATTGCCTTTGTCTTAATAGTAAGTCTGGAATTTCAAAGCAGAGCTGTACAGTCATTGGTAAAACTTGCACTTTTACCTCTGTAATAATTTTTTGAGGTGCTGACTCTCTTCTTGTTTTACAACTGACTTTTAAGGGCATTTGTTCTCTCTATGTATAAGACTACTTTCATTTTCCCACAAGTCTTTATCATTTTTCTTCTCCTGTAATGCATGAAAGCTTCAATTTCAGTCTCAATTTTTAGCATGTCATTATATTTTTAATCTTCATGTGCATTTCTAAGATCTTTTTGTATTCTGTCTGCCACACTATGTTGATTGGAACATCCAATAAAAAGGCAGGATTGATGGATTGGTGCTGAATTTGGTTAAGGAGAAAATTGTAAGCGGCTAAAATGTCGAAAGGTGTTCAATTTTTGGCATAGTAATGGAAAGAAAATAGGACCATACGAAAGGAGGTGAGGAACAAAAGAAAAATGGGCAAAGGAAGTTGACAAGAGTTGTGTGTGGATGAACACAAAAGAATGGAGACATGATATTCAAAATTAGATCCGTGCCTTGATTTGCACTGTGAAAAATGTAGAGCTGAAGAGGATCCTGAGAACTGAAAAGATTGTTAGTCTAGAGGGCATTTTCAGACTTGTTCCTTCACAGAGTATTAAAAATCTTCTATGACATTTTACTCTAGGACCTGTTTTTCAACCTAACTTCTGTGCAACTTGTCTGACCCCTAAGTTGAAAATACTGCAAATAGAAAAGACCAATTTTTCTTCTCTGCAGTAAGATCACCAAAGATAGTACAGAAATGTGCCTAGAAATCTCACCACATTTTTGACACTTATGGGATAAGATGCAGGATTTTTTCCCTCAATTTAGCTTGCTACTAGTAGCATCTGCTCTATTTCCCTGTATTAGTCTGTTTCCCCATGTTAGTCGTGGTACTTGTCCTTGGTGTTCAAAAATAATCCACACTGATGTTGAGTGCTGAACTAAAAATACTTCACAAGAGTTGGTAATATTGGTAGCTGCATCTGATCCCACCTTTTGTTCTGGCTGCCTGCTTTCATCTCTCTGATACTTGCCTCTGTCTGTGTCTTGATACAGTGCAAGACATGTATGTGATTCTTAATGTATGGGTACGAGGTAGAATTGCTAACATGTCTTGGTATTTGATTACTTAAAATCTAAGGAGATCTTGTCTAGTGAGAGAAGGGCAGCAATTACTGCACATTTGTGACTCTGTATGAACACTACATGCAGCACAGGTCATATTCATATTATGATGATCTCAGACCTATGCCTGGATGAGCCTTGTACACCTTTGTGTAGCCATTACTACTGCTTAATTTGGAAATCATACAAATCCACAGCAGTGCATTAATCTTTTAGGTTCATATTACATGTCTATTGATATTTTCCCTTTTTCCCTGTCCTGTCCCTTTCAGTGTGCAGGATTTGATTTTCGCGGCCACGTTAACTTCACTGCTCTGCACGTTCTCTTCCTGAAACAAAAGCCTCTCTGTAGAAAAAAGGAAGATTGAATGTAAATACTTCTTTGAAGTGAATCAGTCTGTGTTTATCAGGTAACTTCACTGCTGAAACATGAATAGCAAGAGGTGGATTATTGAGAAGATTGGTGTACCCTGGGGTTAAAGACAGCTATCAGTGAATGGATGTTTTATCAGGGAGTTAGGTCTCATCTATCTGAGCATGAACCCAAAAGGTCAAAGAGAGAAGATTGGTAGAGCTCAGGTATTGAAGTTAAGAAAGAGACTGGCTAACAGCACCAATTTTCCAAGGAAGAAGCTACAATGCAGACAGAGCCAGTAGTTTAGACCTCAGGCTGGGGAGGCATTGCAACCTGCTAAAACAACTTAATATAAATTGTTTCATTGTATTGGAAGGGGAAGTGCACTGCTAGCCACCAAAAAAAAATAATTGAGAAGCACCCCAGAAAATTACTTAAAATTATTATTCTTTTCATGGCTGATGTCAGCCACGCCTTTACTGTATAAATGTCATGGACAAACAGAAATGTTCAATATTTGTCAGCAAAATCTGTGAGTAGATACCAAAGAGAAGACAGAAGATATTGTGCTCATCTCCTCAGTCTGTGGAGATCTGCTTCTCTCTGAAAGTATCTCTAAGTCAAATCAGGATAGGATCTATGAATCTATATAAATCATTAAATTCCTTCCCTTGAGAGCAAATCCCTGTATATAAAAAAAGACTTTATCAGACCTGCATAATGCAATGTTGGATTTTTTCTAGGAAAACACAGATTCTCTTTGTTTTACTATGGCAAGTATTCTGTGTTTTGTGGTTTGGGTTGACATTTTATTTTTCTTTTTTTTTTAACCCTGAAAAAACTGTAGTTCATAACTTTTGCACAATGTGTTGCATTCAGCCTGCTGCTTTTCTGAAAGAAAACAGCTTTTGAGGACAGGAACTGCTGCACAGCATGAACTTTTAAACAAGGAATGACCTATTTTCTTGCTTCTATGCCCACTAGCTTCTTCCTTTTTACTGCCTAGAGGCACAAAAAGAGAGTCAGGGAGTAACATTTCAGGAAACCTTTCCTGAGGTGGAGTAGCCACCTTGTCATTTCATTTGTTACTTTTCCTATTAAGGCACAGGGTGAACACTGTTTGTTGCTTAAGCCTTGCTTTTATACCAAGAATCCACTCTCCATTTTGCACTGCTTAAGTTAAACAGATATTGCATTGTAAGAGGAATGAAGATAAAAATGCAATGTGTTAGCTTCCTTATATGTCAACGTTTTGTGGTGGTGAGGACAATCAAATTTATCTTCTGAACTCTACTATGTGTAGTCTTGTTTGGGTAAGACGGGAAAAGGGAAATGAAACGAATGTGTCAGAAATTTAATTATGGATTGTGTTCATAAGAACTGTGAGCAAAGCAGGGTAAAAACTCAAAGGCATGCAAATAAATTAATACATTTTTGAGATTGAAAGGATAAAGCACATATCACAAAATATGACTTGGGGATATGAATACAGATGCTGTAGAAAAATAAGTATAGGTATTTATGTAGAAAAAAACATAGATCATAGGGAATGTGCTCTGGATCAGATTCTCATAAGCAGGCTGTATCTTTGCACTGCTCTGGAGATGGAATCTCGCACTCACTCAGCTTCCATTTACAGCTGGATTGCAGTAGCTCTGCAGCACAGAGGAGCCAGGATTCGGTTCCTTGGCCCTGGAGGACTAATAAGTAAAATGCTGGTACAAGAAAGAACTATTTTAGGCTTATTTTGAAACCTAAAGTACTTGCACTTTCAACACTGTTACGCAACCTTATCTAGTTTAGTTGGTCTAAACAGTACCTTATATTTGGAGAAATAGAACATAAATAAAAGAAAAAGGGAAACACAATGGAACAATCATTTAATAAGAAATAGAAATGTAGGAAACCTTTGTTGTCCTTCAGCTACCAAAATTTTATGCCACAGCAGGATATAAAGAAATCAAAATTGCCACTTATGCATTGTAAATACCCAGAATGCTTCTTATGCAAAAATAAAATGTTTTTCTGACTTTAGTTTTCCTTTTTTGTGCCTTGAAGGACAAATAAAAAGAGGCTGAACTCACCCACTCACTCAAACCCCAGTAGTTTCCCTTTATCAACACATATGACATATTTTTACACTAAATAAATAATGTAAGCATTTTCAACCAGTATGTTAACTTTCACACATATTTTATTTTACAAAATCCTAAGTTAATACATTTAAAATAGCTGGATTCTTTTGAGTCGAAATGTCCTTACCGATTTAAGTGATGATCTTTACAGATTTGAATGACGTTGTATAAAACTGGAAGTAAAATGAAGGAGATACTAAATAAGTATAAATTGCAAGCAATTATATTTAAGTAAATCAAGTTAAAATAATTCACATGGAAGGAAGTGGGCAATGACTAAGCTCTTAGGTTACAGATTGCAAATTTAGAACAAAAGTTAACAGATATAGTCACTATCTTCATTTTGCACAGCACATATCACTTTCCAGTCAGTCACATGCTGCAAACTGTGATTCGAGTCCAGTTGTTAAAGCCAGGTATCTGCAGTGACCTCACTGTAAGCTGTAAGGAATTTTAAAGCATTTATCATAATTCAGAAAGATGCAGGTGTGGGCTGCCCCAAAGCCTCAAGATATCTTCATGTGTAAGCATGACAATTATCATACTCTTTCAGAAATACATAGAAATATAATATTGCATGTAGGTGGCAAGGTTTTGGTAGTGGGAGGACTGAAGCTGTGCCCCAAGCTGGACACAAGCTGGCTCCAGAACAGACCCTCTGCAGAACACTGCTGAGTGCATTGCTGAAGTTGGTGGTGTCTCTGGGAAAACAGGCTTAAGAAAAGAGAGAAATCATCAGTCAGAGAGGAGTGACGGGAAATGGTGGTAAAGAGTGAGTAGATGATGATGGATGGATGATGATGATGATGGTGGATGAACAGGGTACTTCTCACTGATTTTTTTCTTGGCAAGGTCTGCTGACAGGTAACTGTGCCAGTGCCACTGTAGTGCCATCACTTCCTCAGTGGTACAGCAGATAAGTAAAATCAAGTTATGCAAAATCAAGATACAAGCAATCATATGGGAGACTTAAATGCTCTCTTAACTTCCTTTAATGAGTAGTTGTAGAGAAGAGGGAACCACTATTCTCAGAAATGTACGATAAAAGGACAAAATGCAACAGACAAAAGCTTCAAAAAGAGGAATTCCAGTAGAATCTAAGGGAAAAATTGTCACAGTGAGGCTGATGATGGATCAGAGGAGCTTGCACAGAGAAGCTGAGGAATCTATCTTTTGGGGTCACCTGAACTTCGACTGGATTTGACTCTGAACAACCTCATCTAAGTTCAAAGTCAACCTTTGATGTGGGATGACATAACCCCAGAGATTCCTGCTCATCTAAATGGTTCAGTGCTACTGTGACACCTGTCAGGTGCTCTGTCTCTGGGTGCTCACTGAACAACTTTCTTTCCTGTAAGCCATTCACAGGAGTGCAGGCAGGAAGGAGGCAGAATTCACACCCTGAGAGGCAGGTGGTGCCTGGTGCCAATCAGTAATACCTGTCAGGAGCAGAAGAATGATCAGGAGGAGGAAAGATGTGGCCTTCTGAACAACGGGAAACTTGGCTGAGGTAGAGGAACTAAACACATTCCCTTAGTTGTGGGAATCAATCTGGAAATGTTGTCAATAATTACTTCTGTAAGTAATTAGCTCACTAAAAGTTCATCAGTACCGATTTTTTTTATTGGATCAAAAAGTAGACAAAAATATAAAGTGACCTATTCCTTTTTGTAACATGCAATCATTCTTGGTGACAAGGGCTTTATTTATTTATTTACTATTTTACTAATTTATTCCTAGATTATTGTGTTAAATATTTAAAGCATAAACATAGCAAATTTAGCAAATTGTATTATCTAAATACAATGACATCTTTTTAAAGTATTTATTTTGGAGGCCAAATGTAATATTAAGAACAGTCTCTCTGTTTTAGGGGAAAACCACTACATACTCCTTAATCACAGCTCTATATAAATATGACTCAATTAAGAATTTGTAAGGTTTTGTTTCAAGAACATTGCCTTTATATTATTTTAATACCATTTTAATGAAAGAGAATTAAATACTGAAAGAATTAATACTAAAAGCACACACACTAGAAAATGTTATTATTTCCAAGGAAATGACAGAAACTTGCTTCTGAAAATATGAATATTGTTATTCTTCTCTAAGTAAATACCCAACATTCATTTTCTGATTTAATTTTTTCATGGAAGGATAGGATCTCAAGAACATAGGATTGAAGAGTTCATTACTGAATCAAGTGTCTACAAAGGATAATGCAAGTAGTTCTACACTGACTCCTTCAAAGTATGCTCAGTCACAAATGTACATTTATACTTTTATTTTGTATCACCTGTTCCCAAACAATCAGCTGAAAAAAGCAACCCTGTGTCAAATGGCACTGTATCAAAGCTCAACAGTCTAAATGTATCTTCAGAATTGAGAGTAGAAGTTTAACTAACCTAAACAGCAGCGTGCGTGCATCTTTCTAATTTTCTGTGAAGTGACACCCTTTCAGTAAAGTATATTTTAAAAAAGAAAATATAAAGAGCTTTTCTACAGACTTTGCTTAGGAATTCACAATTTCACTTAAGAAAAATTTTTTTACATTTTATTTGAAATTATGGATCAAAAGACCATTATGGAAAAAGGATCATGTGGTGCTCAGGTATCTGCTGATTCTCATGGGCAGTGGTAATTCCTTTTCACTCCTGAGAAAACTGGCTGAGAAGGGAATTCTGTGGAGAAATGATACAAAATTCCCCCCATCCTGCATGGATGAAGTTACTGAATTATGTGCAGTTAACTTCAGCTGTATTTGAAGTTCTGACCAGAGAATAAGTGGAAGAGAAGGAAGGTAAACAAGTGTTCTGGTTTAGGGCAAATTTGGGAGGAAACTTCCCAAGGGTCCCTCTAGAAAGCAGATTCAAGTGCTGCCTCCCCAGCTGGTTTGGGAAAAGATTTCCTTGGAGAAAAGTGGAAAAAACCCCTGTTTACTTAACAAAAAAAGCATAAACAAACAAGCATAAAAATGAACAATACTCAACCTCTTGCTGTTCTGAAGAGATGGCAAACCCAGAAAGTCCCTGCCAGGTGTAGCTCAGCTCGCTCAGTCTCCATCAGTCCCTCCTGCTGGGAAATGCTCCAGCCCCTGTGGGACACAGGTGTGAGCTCCAGGTGTTTTCTGGGTTTTTAATCCAGAGCAGGTTTGAACAGTTCCAAGAAAAACGAAAACCACACTCCAGGGAACTTCTCTGCCTCAGCTAGCTGAAAACTAACTAAAAGCAAAGGAGAGCTCTGTCCTGCTGTCTGTCCATGCTGTCTGTCCATGCTGCAAACACAGTCCAGGAGCAGGAATGCTGAAGCTCTTATCTCCAGGTTTTGAATACAGCCACCTCAGACATTCCACCACTTCTCCCCCCCTTCACTCTCAGACCTAGTTTTAAAGGTGCAAAACTTATTTCTGGGCTAAACAGATGAATGGGGATACAATTCAGCACCATAAAGTCACCCCAGGACAACAGGGGAGAAAGAGAATAAATATTTGCATCCTATTCTATGTTAACAATGCTTCAAACACGGGGTCATTGAAAAATGGAGGAAAATAACGCAAACTTCTCACAGTTCTAACAATGTATATAGGTCTGAATTTAAATACGTGTAGCCTAATTTTTCAAGACCATCAAAATTTTCAGCTTCCATAAAAATCTCTATTTCTCCTGTGTAAAGATTTATTTATACTCTAGAAACAAAACTCAAAACATAATTTTTGGTTCACAAGTAACTAGACTGATGTTAAAATATAATTGCTGTTGCTTACATAATGACTGTTCTCTGAAGTGTATTCCCTGTAGCTTTGTGTATTTCTTATTCTCTCAGGTGTTTTGAGATTTTTCCATCTCTCAGTATAGAAAACATAAAGCATGTTCTGACTCTATTAAAAAAAAACCCAAGCAAACCAACAACCAACACAGCAGTTTGGCATATGCTGCTTTTATCATTTATCTAACATTTTTACACTAGTATGTGGTGTGAAAGTGTCTATCACAGAAAGCTGAAGAGAAAAAGTCTAATTTCTTAATTTTTCACTTGTAAAGGGTCCATTTCAAGTCGTGTTGAAATCAAAGGATTTTTGTACAGCCACTGATGTCACAGGGAAATGGATTCAGGTTTTCAGTGGGATTCTGGCAGGTTTTGTTAAAAGGGAGAACTCTGCACTCTCCCACAGTGGCTCACACTCTGAATAGGACAGAAGAGTGTGTGAGACGAATGGGGGTTTGCTGTTTCCAGTTCTGCCACAATCTTTTGAAATTTAACAAGGTAAGTGTCAGATGCTGCACTTGGGGTGGGGCAATCCTGGATATACAGGCAGGCTGGGGAATGTGATGCTGGAGAGCAGCACTGTGGAAAGGAACCTGGGGATTCTGGTTGATACAGAATTGAATGTGAATCAGCAGCCAGGAGGGCCAGCCCTGTCCTGGGGGCATCAGGGACAGCACGGTCAGCCAGGCCAGGGAGGGATTGACCTGTTCTGCTCTGCACTGGGGCAGCCTCACCTCGAATTCTGGCGGCAGTTTGGGGTGCCATAATATAAAAAAATCCCATTAAACTATTAGAAAGCATCCAAAGGAGGGCCACAGGGATGGTGAAGGGTCTGGAGGGAAGATGTATGAGGAGCAGCTGAGGTCACTTGGTCTGTTCAGCCTGGAGAAGAGGAGACTGAGGGGAAACCTCACTGCAGTCACAACTTCCTCTTGAGAGGAAGAGGAGGGGTAGGCACTGATCTCATCACTCTTGAGACCAGTAACAGGACTCAAGGAAGTGACATGAAGCTAAGTCAGGGCATGTTTAGGTGGGATATCAGGAAAAAGCTTTTCACTCAGAGGATGGCTGGGCACTGAACAGGCTCCTCAGGGCAGTGATCACAGCACCAAGAGTTCCAGCAGAAGCATTTGGACAATGTTCTCATGCACGTGGTGTGACTCTTGGTGTGTCTTGTAAGGGCCAGGAGTTGGACTAGATCCTGATGGATCCCTTCTAACTCAGCACATTCTATAATGCTGTGATTCTGTGCTCTCTGGCCTTGGACACAGCAGATAGTTCCACTGTCTTATTGAGCATATTTGTAAGTTGTAACAGTTTCCCTACTGTTTGATGTGCAGTAGCTAATCCATCAGGTTCCAAACTTGAACTTGTGTTGTTGTATCTTACACTAACTGTTTATCACCAGCCATCTTTTACTGTAAATTATATCCTAAACCAGTGCTTCTAATCCTTCTAATTCTTTCTGTTTCTTGTAGCTCTTCTTTGTTAGAGATAGTCCTTTCTATTGAGCCATCTCCTATTTCTCCCTAGAACTGAACTCTGATCCTCAGTGGCTCTGGAAATATAAGTGCAAAAATAAACTGGGAGGATAATTATTAACAAGTGCATCAACAGCCTTGGCTTTTTCCTTCCCTCTTTAGACTTCTAGAATATATATAGATTTTTTTTTTTTAAATGCCAGCAGGATATCACTCATAGGAAGGTCTGGATAACCTTCAAGAGGTTATAAACCTTTCAGTGCTGCTGAAAGTGCTCTGCATTCTTGAAGATGCCATTAGCCACTCAAATCAGGAGAGTGTGCACAAACACCTGCACTAAGCTGGCTTGTTCATATTGAAGAGGAATAATCACTGCAACTAAGATACACAAAGGTATAGTTGTATTGCTTTTCTTGTATTAAAAGAGACAAAAGGAGTGAAGGCCTGTAACTGACTGGATCATCTAAAGCTCAGTGCAGAGAGGATAATTTCTCCTTCCTAACAGTTTGTATGCCCCCACACATAGAAGCCACAACCTGGTAAATTACTTGGGGCATGGCATATAATTTTCATTGTTTCGAACATAATAAGTGTTTATCTGGCAAAATTTTATTGTCTTTCACTGCATGTAATAAATCATATTACTCCATGTATGCTTTTCAAAGCAGCTTTTAAAAATTCAAATTTAGTATCAGTTTTCTTCAAAAATTATAGAAGTAGTTATTAGTCTGTGAGCATCTGTTAATGCTACAGACAAATATAAATCCCACATTAGCAATCTCAATTTTTAAATTTTTCTAACATTTTTAGCTTCTGAAACATCTGCTTGATTTTTCTCCTTGCATCTCAACTGCTCCGTTGAAGTAGAGAGAAGTGAGCAAGCAGCTTGAGACTTCAGTTTGAAATACATTAAATAGAAAAAGCTCAAAGGGGAAACATCTGCTGAAGTGAAAATGTCTGTGCAGGATTGGAAAGCAAGATTTAAAGGCCGAGGAATAGTAGAAAGAATCTTTCAGAGTATTTAAAATAGGATCTGGCTGATTTTTATAGTTCCCCTAGGTTGTTCAAGATCCATACCTGGGTCAAAGAGGTACACAATGTTGCACAGATCCCTTTCCCTGTATTTGTGTCTGTGTTACTTCTGACTTGAAAGCAAGCATGACCTAAGTTGCATAGCATCCAGTTAGCTTCAGACCTGTCATTTATTTATTGCTGTTGCACATGAGGGAGAAACAATGAGATAATCTTGTACAAAAAAATCAAGCTGCCTACTGTTCTAATCAGATCTGCTACACTTCAGAGCATCTGTAAATTGAGCAGTCCCACAGCACCTTGCCAAGTCATCCACCTGAATCTAAAGAGGGACTGTACAAAAGATGGGCATGATAGTCTGTGTGAGTGAAATGTTCACTGAATATACACAGAGCAAAAAAGCACCATTGTTTATACAGTTCTTGGCATATGCAGCAAGAGGTGACTCTTCTTTATTCAGTGCATGATTGTAAGATTATGCATACTTGTAATATGGGTCTGGGGGAAATTATACACCAGTTTCCCAGGCAAAGTGTTTTATTTTTACAGAAAGGAAAGAAAAAAAAAACTAAAGAAAAAAAGAAAGAAGAAAAACACCCTAAAAACCCCCTAACACCCTAAAGCCCCCGAGGCTGGCCTTAGCCAGGTGTTTTAATTTTAGAGGATTGATCTGTGAAGGATGCAAATTTCTTTGGCATTGCCTGTAGGGTGACAGCACAGTGACAGCTTTCCTGGTCAGAGGACAAAGATTGTCACAGAATTTGCTGAGGAACATGACTAAAGAAAATTATGAGCTTATTCCCTTCACCTATCACAGGAGGAAAGCAGGAATATTTACATCCAGATGAATGCATGTGTAGTGTCACAAATAAAAAAAATAAAGTACATTGATTGTCTTCAAGACAATAAAATCATCTGCCACGTATCTTAGTCAGGGAGTCACCCAAGTATCTTTAAGCCTATTTCTCTGAACATATGAAAAATCCACCATCTTTAGCTAGAGAGGGATGGAAAATATTTGGTCTCATCCTAGATTGCCTTTAACTTGTTTTATCTACCTTTTCTTTGAGAGTCTAAAAACTCCAGTGATTCTATCTGGCTTTTTTAGAGATAAGATGAGCCAGTAGGGGACAACCACAACTGATATATGTAATGTGAAATTCCATAAGGTACAGTACTGCGGGCTGGGAGGCCTCTGCTAGATATTATCAGAAGTCATTAGGTTGGCTGAGACTGGAAAGAAGAGAACATACGTGGGCCACCTGCATTTCTTTTGAGGTGTTGTCTATTGAGGATTGTGGATCATTAATTTTTAGAAATTCATACTCTGCAAAAAAATTAAGAAAACTGAAAGTCCTACTAATGAAAAAACAAAATAAGTATGCAGGCTATTGTGACACAATAATTTGTGAAAAAAAAAATTGATTTACCAAGCATCTGAGAGCAGAATGACTTTCAGAATTCAAAATTAGTAGAAATTCTAGTGATTTATAATATTTATAATACTATCAGCCAGCTGCTGCTTGTCTCCTGCAGCATAATTACCCAGGCAAGGAGTAGAGACTTTACAGACAAAGGATGCAGAATGGCCATGGAGAGTAGGTTTTGGGAGCACATTGTAGGAGAATTTTTGAGAGGAGGGCAAAAAACTCAGGGAGGATATTGTGAAAGTGCAGGAGGGGTAGAAAAGTGCAAGGGAAGCCTTCCTTAGGAGTACTGGTTCAGGAAAGCCTGCAGGAAGAGCCTGAGGCAGGGCTGGAAATGATGGACTGTTGGACCTATACTCACAGTATTCCCAGACCTCGTTGCCCCACAGTTTGAGACATCCCCCAGTCCCGAGTGCCAGAACCTTTCAGACTCCAGAGGAATGTGGAAGGTGAGAAGATCCTGAAATGCAGCCTGGAGAGAAAGTAGGGTATCACTGTGGAGAGCTACAGGTGAACACTGCAGTAGGTTCCAGATTCCTTGCACCAACAGCCGAGGGAAGGAACTCCTTTGCACCCTACATCTGATGTGGGTTCAGGGGGGTGCAGCTGAGAGGGGAAGTATTTAGGAGAGGTATTGCCACCTTGCCAGGGCCACTACTGCAAGGCACCCACCTTGGAAACTCGTTTCTTGGGCAACAATTACTGGTGTTTGACAGTGGCAGGAGGAAGTGAGTCTGATACAAGGGTTCAGGTGCCTTTGCAGCGTGAGAGGAGGGTGATGTCATCATGGCTCTGCCCTTTATTAATCAGCTTCCTTCCGACTTTAATCCTTCTCCAGGGATACAGTGGGGGCAGTTCCAGGGATCCTATGTGAAGGAAACTATTCCTGTGTGTGGCTTTATGAGATAAGCTATAAAACTCACTAGAAACATACTCAGAGACTATGGCAAGCACTTTGCTTAAAGGCACTGGAAATGGTCTCTTTGCTGTCATCAATTCACTAATGACTGAATTTGTAGCAAAGGACCAGGACTCACTAGTCCTTCTTTTTAGCACTATTAGGCCATTATTATTTCTGTATGTACCTCCTGAAAATAAGCAGTCTTCATTCCTTGGTGTGTGTGTATGCCTTTGCTGTCACCAACGAATGGGCAAATTTTGAGAACTTGTTGTTTTGATGATGTAAATTCAGTAATATTTTAATTTCTTGTACAAGTGTTTAGAGTTTCTACCATTTGTTTCAGTTGGATAATGCTACAGTGCCAGCAACTATCTGCTAATTTTATAAAATGTTTAGATTAAAATTTAAACCTAGTTTTTAATCTCTTCATAAAAATTCAGTTACCAATACCTTTTACAATAAGAAAGCAGCCCCAATCTCCAAATTCATTTATCCCAATCTCTAAAACATGTTAAAAATATCTATATAGAAAGAAAAACTGACTCACTACATGAAGATAGGATAGTTATAAACCACATTATGCTAAAGGATTATCCATAGAAATAACAAAATTAAACTGGTTAAAAAAATTAATTATTTCTCTGGGTTAGTACAAGTTTGATTTTGATTTCAAGAACAGTTGGTGTTATCTCTTTTAGAAAAATAGTGACACAATTTCTCTACATGGCAATCCTTACTTCACCTTACTTTCTGAGCCCTTGTAAGGCTCAAGGGATTTGTTAAAGAAAAAGGTTTGGATTCCCCTCTCTTGCTTCCAGTTGAGATAATTTTGAACTCTATTCAGGCATGAAAGAAATACTAATCAGTCTTTTAGACTGGAGAGAAACTCCCAGGTGCATAGAATACATGTAAACTCCCCTATAAATATGAATATCATAACATCTGAGAAAAAAGCTACCTGAGGTAGAGAAGTTTTATTTATTTTTTCTTCAAATAGGAAAATGAACAAAAGATTTTGCTGGAAACATGGAGGTTTCATAAACCTTGGCAAGTGTTTTTTAATCTAACCTAGCAGGTTACATCTACCCGTTAGTAGCTGAAAGATAATTGTCCTAAAACTTCCCTGTTCCCTCACAAGGGCTTTTCTTTTCAAGGTGATGGAAATTGTTTTTCTCTCCTCTCACATGAAAGCAGTCCATATGGACCAGGAAGGGGAAGGCAATAAGAAACATAGCAGATTGCTCCCTGGAATATTTTAATGAGGTATGTGGATAATTTTACTCTTTCCTTTAGATAAGCAGGATTGTTTATTTTTCCTAAAATCAAAGACAATCATATTAAGCGTAGTAACAGCATATCTTGTGCCAGTCTTCTGTTCATTGTAACCAGAAACTGTTTAATCCAAACTCCATGTAGGAACAGAGGCAGGGAGGACAGGTGTGACAGTGAGCTGCAGCATCCTGCTCTGCTCACCACCCTTGTGTGCCCTTTGGTGAGTGTTGGTGTAGCTTCCAAGAAAGGCACATGCTCCACTCAGATAAGCATATTTGCTTTTTGGTTAGGGCAATCTCCCAGGAGGGAGAGGCAAAAAATTACAATTTTAAACATCTGAATCTGACAAAAAGTTGAAATTCTGTCTTTTCATGTCCTAGGTAAGAGCTGTCTGCCATGCTGCTTAGCTGGGCAGCACTACAACTGTCTCCAGAAGTGAGCCTGGCTCACGTCTCTGAAAGAAAAGAATTACGTGGAAAAGTGGACAGGAAGGTTTTAGTCTATGACTCAGTCTGTGAACAGAGAGAGTCCCTGAATCTGTGTTCCCAAAAGGGATGATTTGGGTTACTTTCCTGTCTTCCCTGATCTTTATGGGCTAGCAACTGGCTTGTCTTTATTCTGTGGGCTAGCTGGTTTGGATCCCATCTGGGATAGCCAAGCCTATGCCTTTGGAAATTCTGCTCCTTTTTCATGAATGTAACTTTGTTGCTGCTGGTTTTAAACACATAAATCCTTTATTGTGTTCAGACCTAAGTGTCTGGTGATAAAAATGGAAGTACTGAGACAAAGAGAATATTAAATATGTATTGTGAAATTTTCTAATATATGAGGATAGGAACATTGTTGGATTTCAAGTCAAATTACATTTTCTCTCATTTGCATCAAGAAAACAGAAGCACTAATAATATATGTGTCAAATCAGTGATGGAAATAGCTATGCAATCAAATGATATAATGATGATATATAAGTGAAGGTGACCTACTAATGAATAATGTGGGAAGGAAAGACTGACAAAGTGTTAATTGATATGTCAAGCCAGTAATGTCAGTCAGTTGCATGGAAGAAGAGAAATTAGTCAGCGTAAATTGTGTAGTGGCCATCAAAACATGCCAAAAGCCATTCCACTTTCTGTAAAGAACCTGACAGATAAGAGATAAGAACAAACTAAAAAGACAAAAAAAAGGAAATATACCATATATGATTTACTGCTCCAGGTAGCCAGCAATGGTTCATCCAAAAAAGCCTTTTAATGTCTAAGAAAGAAATATTTGCAGCATCTGTGTACCACAATAATCCTCAATTCAACTTGTGAAGATTTCACAGCTCTTCCTTAGAGAACTCCAATAAAATCTACAATGTTTGATCTGTATCTGCTTGTGTTGAATGTGCTTCTGCTTCTGCTTACGCTGAAGTGATAAAAAATATGTGTATTTAAATCTGAGTTGAGCAGAAGCTGAAAGAAAAAGAATAATATTTTTAAATAGTAGCCTCACTTTGTACTTCCTTATGAAATATATTACAAAAAGTAAATGGCAGTTTCCTAGGCTAAGTTTTTTTTCACTTATCTTGCATTTTAAAAGGACTTTTGTTCTTTTTCTGCTAGAACTCTGAAAACCCAAAACCATTACTTTGGGGCTAAACAGTCAGATCAATGACATGAAATTGCACTAGGTCATTCCAGACAATGAAAGAGAAATCTGTTATATGGCTTTGTCACATGATTTAAACTAGAAGAAAAGTTAAATATTAAATACGCATATATTTATATTATATATTTGTGGATCAGAGCTGCCTGAGAAAAATGTATTTTTTTCTGAACTTGAAGCCATTTTAGGATCACATAAGAAGTTATAAATTACTTTGTCCACTAGAGGGTATCAAACATATTTCCAATCTTTCAGGAGAAACCCTCAGAAGCTCAGAAAAGAAATAAAATCAGGTGAGATTAATGTTACCATATTTTCAAAAAGTACCAGTATTCTATGTTTAATATAATACTTTGTGAAAGTGAAGCAAATAAGTTCCTCCTGCTATACAAAATCCTAGATATATTTTTCATTATGGACTATACACTATCTTGACTCCTCTTAATGTTATCATGAGAGAGAGGCCATGTTACAGTGAAAGTGTTAGTGATGTTTCTTGTTATGTGAGATTTCTACTCTTTCTGAATTGGAGCTGAAATTAAGATCTAGTTTGGGACCTAATCTCCAAAAATTTATGATGTAGGATTAAATATAATTTTAATATCCTGGATCTGAATTTGCAGAGGCTTGTGTTTCAATTTATAATTTGTGATGATCCCTAAAGAGAAATAAATAAATAAATAAATAAAGCTTTGAATTATTAAAAAACACCTTGTATTTTATATTAGTTCTATATGTTATAATTTTCTTATGCCATAGATCAGTTTTAAGGTGTTTGTTTTCAACAGAGAGAATGGAAAAGGCTCCATCAAACTCAAGGCCTTTGATAGCCCTTTTTATACTCCAGGATAATTATCAGTGTTTCTTATCAGCACTGCTAAAGCAAAGTCTGTCCTTCTTGTGAGACTTGAAGTGGAAGAATTATGGAACAGAAACGCTTTCAAAACTCATTGTTCTTGTCAGTTTTGCGTTGAAATAAGATGAAATTCAAGCATGACCTGAAGTACACCTCTTTTAACATTTATGTAGTTACTAGCACAATAATTCAAGGAAAGGTGTGAATTTATCAGCACATGCAAACTTTATCAAAATGGGGCTTGAAGGGATGGGTTTCTTGTTCAGCAGGGAGGTGGCCAGAATGATGCAGGAGTTAGTGAAGGACAGTGGAGCTCTCCAGTGCATGTCATCGTGAGGTCCATGGTCACAGTGGTCTGGTGGCTGCAGAATTCACTGCAGTGATCCTTGATAATGAGCACAGGCTTTGCATTGTCCTGGACAAAGTGATTTGGGGGATCCCAGGGAATATACCACACATTGCTCTCATTCTCTTTGGGGAAAAAAAAATAAACTCAACAAAACAAAACCAAATAGACTTCTTTGGAAGTAGTTAATTCTTTTTGCTTAAATGCAGAAATCTACAGCTGACTCTCCTGCAAAGTTTTGTTCATATTTGTGATAATAAGATTTTTTTTTGATGTTTATTTCTGATTTGTCTAAATTAAAAGCAGCTGAATTGGAGACTTTTCATCAGCTGGCCCTCTAGATTCTGTCAGCTCTCCAGAAAACAGGTCTTAACAAACCCTCTTTATTTTAATTTGTCACTGGGTTTTATCCCTA
The DNA here is from genome assembly GCA_037013685.1 of Acridotheres tristis. NCBI lineage: Eukaryota > Metazoa > Chordata > Aves > Passeriformes > Sturnidae > Acridotheres > Acridotheres tristis. The sequence continues at coordinate 58,581,862 of CM072888.1, read as the reverse complement.
ACAGTATTGTAGAAAACCTGGGTCTTTAGAGTAAAAGCAGTAATGAATTTATAACAGGTTTTCTCTTGCTTCTGCATTTATTAGCTAACTGCTGAAAAGACAGGTAATTGCCCTGTGAAAATTAAGAGGTCCAAAGAAGTCTCAACAGTTAAGCTTTATGTGAAAAAACAAGTCCCCAGTGAACTGAAACTTTAGTTCAGATGAGGCTGTCAGAAAATTCCTGTTGAGTTTAAGATTCTCAAGTGTTCAAAGTACCTTCTTGCCTAGGAATGGAGGAGTGACTACTACTACTTTCTGACTTCACTACTGTCAAGGAAACAGCAACTGAACAACATCTGGGACACACCTTCCTGTCTTTTAGTCTTGCAATGTACTGAACAATATACATGCATATGAAAATGTACTTTGTTCTTCATCTAAAAAGAAAATTACTCACCCCTCTTGTTCCTAGTGAATTTCATTATATGCTCTCATTTCCAAATAACTTGACTGAATTGACCTTCAGGAATTCAGTCTGCCTACATACAAAACATTAGCACGCTGCATTCAGATTATCATTCCAAAAATGCACATTAGAAAATAAGCTTGGCATTTACATTATCACATAAGTGCAATTAGTCTTTACAATGAAGGTTTATTTTGAATGTATCATTTACATCAAAGAAACAGACCCTTGTATTTCTCACAAGATGATCAATGATGAAAGACCAGAAGGCAACAAGTAGGTTGTCTTTGCCTTCTGTGAAAATTGGATTAAGCTTTATAGGTTCTATTGAATAAAGGAAGTTGTTAATCCTTGTAATTCACTACCTCTCTGGTATTACTGAGCTTTAAATTTCTATCCTATAGTCTTCATTCAGGTTATGTATCCATGAAATCAAAGATGGGGTGAAACCCTGGATCATACTTTTCATCCCAATTACTGTCATCTCCTTTATGCAGAAACACTCTTGTGACACGATTTTAAAATTGTGTTGGCTTAGTAAAATTTTTCTAAAATCTTTGTAGTTAAAGATACAAAATGTTATTTTTGTTGCTTTTTAACCTGCTGTTAGGTCTTTAAAATCAGAAAGATATTTCTAAAATTTGTAAGAATAAGTTTAAGGTATTCTCGCAGTAAGAGAAAATTGCATGTAGACTTTTTGCACATAGATATTTTATGTCTGTTTTATGCCAACATGCTTATGCATACATTTTGATGTTCTACTTTCTGAGCATAATGATGATATCTGAGACTCACATTATTCCCTATAAATACTTGGTGCTCCATCCCTTCTGGCTACTTGTTAGTGTTCATATTCAGTGAGGATCATATTCCACTGCAACAAAAAATACCAAGAACTTGGTCCTCAGTAGCACTCATCTAGGCACATTGCGAGGATTTGAGAAATGCAATCTTCTGGTTTTGCTGTTCATGCATTTATTTTCCCAAAATGTTAATCTTACTGCAGTAGATAAATGTATTTGCACTATGTCAGTGTGTATACATTTCCTCTCAGCTTGGTTCCTAACAAGAAATAATTTCTTTGGGTTACTGGGTAACATTCTGTTCTCCTGTCCATTTATTGATTTGTGAGCCAAATCACAGAGCTGCTAATCTGATACTCACTTCCTGGAGGGAGAAAATTTGCTTTTAATCCAAGCACTCTGGCCTTTCACAGATATGCCTGGAATTTCTGCTTTCTGCTTTACCAAACTCCACCCAAAGTTACTTTCCTTTCAGGAAGTGTCCTGAAGGGTGCATCCTGTGAGATTTCCTGACAGCTGACATGGAGCCAGCAAAAAAGTTTTGGTTTTTGTTTTTTTTTTTTTCTTTAGGAACCCATCTAATTTCACCTTCAAAATTTCTTTATTTGCATATTAACCTCTTACTGTTGGTGGAAGCATTACTTATTAAGGCAGTGGGGGATGTCAGTTCATTTGGACATGTTTTTCTTGTAGGAAATCCACTTCCTGCAGTTTAGTACTTTAATGTGCATATGTTTGAACGGCAAACTTTATTCTACTGTAAACCTTGAATGTAATTTATGGGTATGAATCTAAACACTGCTGTTCAACAGTAGTAGATTAGCCTTGACTGGCTGCCAGGTGCCCACCAAACTGTGTCTGTCACTCCCCTCACTCAGAAGGACATTAAGATAAAGTAAGAGGAAAAACTCATGGGGTGAGATAAGGCTAGGGCAATTACTCACCAGCTACCATCATGGGCAAAACAGACTTGACTTTGAGAAGATTAATTTAATTTGTTAGCAATTAAAATAGAGCAGTATCGTGAGAAAAAAAACAAACAAACTGAAACTACTTTCCCTCCACCACTTCTCCCCATCCTGCTCAGGCTCCTTGTCTTCTTCACTCTCAAATTCTCTACGTGCCCCTCTGGAAGGGATGGAGGGATAGGGACTGGGGGCTCATACCTTGTGTCTGCCACTCCTTCCTTCTCACCCTCCCCCCTGCTGCAGCCTGGGGTCCCTTCCATGGAATACAGTCCACAAACTCCTCCAGCGTGGGTCCCCTCCATGGAGCACACTCCTTCAGGAACAGACTGCTCCAGCATGGGTCCCCTCCATGGAGCACACTCCTTCAGGAACAGACTGCTCCAGCATGAGCTCCCCATGGATCACAGATCCTGCCAGCAAACTTTCTCAAGCATGGAGATGCAGCTGCCTTCAGGACATACCTACTCTCTGCAGCAAGAATTCCCCCGAGGTCTGGCTGCTTGGAGATCTCTGCTCACCCTGCACCTCCATGGGCTGCAGGGCACAGCTCCTTCACCATGGTTTGCACCAGGGGCTGCAGGGAACCCCTGCTCTGGCTCCTGCAGCACCTCCAACCCTTCCTCATGCACTGACCTTGGTGTCTGCAGTTTTCCTCTGAAATCTTTTCTCTCTCTGCTCTCCCACAGCTGCTGCACAGCATTTTTTCCCTCTTTCTTAAATGTGTTGCTGTGTGGGCTCTGCTTTGGCCAGTGGCTCCATTTCAGAGCTGGCTGGCACAGAATCTGCCCAATATGAGGGTGACCCCAAGTCTCTTCTCACAGAAGTCACCCTGCAGTGCCTATCCAACTCCCATTATGTTTACTTGCCATGTAAACATAATGCATCAATTCATACCCCTTTTCTACTGTCATACCTTAAAATATGTATATGCCACTCACGTGCATATGCAACTTGAAAATTATATATGCTACAGTAATTCTCCAAAATGATGTGTTTCTTCAGGTGGCTCACACAGGTGGTGGTTCAAGTATTATCCGTGCTCATAATTGCTATTCCTTGGAACACAAAAAACCTAGTTGGTGACTTTGCTTTAATTATTCTTTCCTGACTATTCTTTTCTATCCTTTCCCATCTCACCCCAACCCGCTTCTTCCCATTTTGCCTCCTCCCATGTTTGCCCTGAAGGTTTCTGCATCTGCAGACTTAATTTTATCTCGCACACTTTCATTCTGCTTGAGCTTTCTGCCTTTAACTTCTGAAATTTTCTTTCCCTGAGTCTCACAAGATCTTCTCCTTATCCATCTCCTTTGTTATGACCCTGAGTTCCACTTGATCTTCCAGGATATTTTTATAAATATAACAGTGCTTAGCCAAATAGATATAAAACCACGGAATAAACATGATGATTCCTAGATAGCAAACTTTCCCTTTACTGCGTTTTTTTTTTTTAAATTATAGCTTGTGTATATTTACTCTTGTTTTTCTAATTTGAATTGCTAGACAAAGAACATTTGAAGCATTTATGTCCCAGCTCTTATCATGACTTATGAAACATACATGTATTTGATGACATAAAAGAAGTGGGAGAGGTTCCAATCCAGCTGCAATATTTTTCCTTGATGTGGCTGATGCCAGTCTCTTGTATTCTTTCATATTGTTGTACTTTCCATTGGGCTTTTTAAAATTTTATAATTACTATCTGGTCATTAAGAATGTTTGAGCAGAGCAAAGCAAATTCAATAATATATGATCTTCCAAATCTGCTATCTTTGTTTTAACAGAACATCCTTTCCAATTAAAAATGTCCTGACTGGTGTAGACCCATTATCCATGAGATAAGCCTATTTCTTAACTGATCTCATACTCCAAGTATGTGCAAATAATACTTGCATGACTTAGTATATCACTGTTTAGAGTGGGTTTTTTAGATTTAGAGCTTCTCATGATTTCATGGTGAGGAAATATGAGTTTGTTTATCTTCTGATTACAACTAAATAAATAGGGAGTTAACTTCATCATCTTTTTTCATGGAAGTTCTCTCAAATGCTGTACATTAAGTCAGAAACTACATAGCAGCAGTGCCAGAGCATGGAGATAATTCATCAAATTAAACTTTTACCAGTGAAATGGATATTTCTTATTTAGTCTGCATGCTTACAAGTGCAGGAAAACAACTCATTAGCACTATTTATTAAGAGAAGATTAATGGTCTGAAGGTGGAAACAACCATAGCACAGAAGTAATGTCCAAACAATTTGGAAGGGTTAAAAAAATAAGCATTCTCTACTTTTCAAAATACTTTATATGTCTAGAGACATGAATTTCACAAAAGATGCTAAGTGCTTTAAGTGGTTTAATATATTCTAATGGAGACAGTGAATTGTGAAAGAAAACCTTTCTCTGAAATGAATGAAAAACAAGTGTATTCATTTTCACAGATGTTGCTAAAAACATCTGTTACTTAAAGCTGCATCAGCTTTAATTGGATACTATTCTTAACTCTCTCCCACTCTTCATTTTTCTAATAGTTGATTTCACTAGGTATTGATTTCTGTGTGTAGAAACTCTGTAATACATGACATTGCTATACACTGCTAAGTTTTTAGAAATATGTGGGTGTTAATGACTCATAGCTTGCAAAACAAAATCTATACATGCACAAGAGGGCTCTGGTCAAATGGGTTCGCACAGATGATCTCTCAGAAATTTGAGTGCTTTACGCCTTATTAAGGGTCATATGGAGGCTAAGTCAGAAGCCTGAGCTCTTTAACAGAATCCCCACCTACTCTGATGGCTAATGGCAATGAGAAATGCATAATTATCTTCTCTTTCTGCTACCAGGTATGGGAAGCGATGCAACAAATCTCCTCATTTCTCTTATGGTGTTTGGGACAATGTTTTGTTTCCAGATGGCAGATCTGGGAGCAGCTGATCAGTGAGCTAGGATTCATGAAGAATGTGTCATCTGTGTCAAGGCAGGAGACCAAAGAAGTCAATCCCTGAGGAAGACCAAGGAAAAGAAGATAGTCCATAAAATGAAATGGAGGGAATATCTGACTGGGTTTGTGTATAGTTTCCTACCTTCCCAGAGAGAAAATACTACATATATTTGTGCTTTTCTAAGGTTGTATAACTAGTAGATTTTTATCTCTTAATTTTGATTTCTTTCTCCTTTTTTCCCCCTATATTCTAGCTTCAAGAAAATCTGCAGTGTTGATAAGCAAAAGGATTGTCCAGCTTTTTATTTTCATGATGATCTCTATGACCAACAAGTTTTATTCAGCTACATTATTCAAGGGCTCACTGCTTAATGTTTCACAGTGTAAGCTGTAACTCAACAGCTTTATTTTCCTCCTGGCTGCATTTAATCTCCCTTCAGTTCTACGTGCCCACCTCTTTCCTCTCTTTTCTTTTGGAAACTCTACTCTCTCATCAGCAGATCTACTGTTAGTGAGGTAGCTGAAATGGTGGCCTTAGATTTCAGTTGGTTTGTCCTGTTTGCCCCTCTGCAAGAGATACCTTTTCTGATACACCTCTGAAATACTTTTGCGTTTCAGGAGTGGGGCAACATCATCTGATGCAGCTGCTGCCTTCAAGTCTCTTCAGATTAAATCACATTAATTTACTGCAGGATCATTATAAAGCCATTCATGGATGCTTGTGTACTCAGAAATCACATTTACCAGCTAACTGAATGGATGAATGTAGAGGAAATTACAACTTTCTTCTCTGAAATCATAGGCCTCTTCCATTTAAACAAGAGAATTTTTACTGGCTGAGGGCTATTACAAGGCATACACTAGGGCTCCACATCATGTCTATAATGCCTCAAACCATGTAAAGTGCACTGTTGTAAAAATTTATTAAAAATTTCATTCTTGGTAGAGATTTCTATGGAAAATACCACCACATTATCACAAAGAAGACGGAGTACAGTGAAAACCAGAAACAAACAATAGGGGTTAAAGATGAAGGATTGAAGGCAGATTAAAAGAGTCCAATATGTGAGATTTCAGTAAAATGAGATTGCAGGACCACATGATTGTTCTCTAAATTTATCTGAAGGGCTTCAGGAGTAGAAAATTATTTCTATGTAGTGCAGGTGGAAGTACATATGAGAACAATTAGATAAAATAAAACAAACCCCACAACAGCACCAAAATGAAGTTCAAAGGTTGGGATGTTTTTTCAAGCAACAAACTTTTTAACAGGAAAAGATCCACTACAATGCCTCTAATGAGCTATATACTCTGCAAAAAATTCAGGAAACATCTGTTTTTCTACTCATAATTTATTCAGTAATTTTGAAGAAATATTGAAACATTTTCCCAATTGTTATGTAGGACTTTGAAAACGAACCTGAACAAAGCACGAAAAATAATAGGGATAGATAGCTCACTGTCAGTGGACTAGGTTTTATGATTCAATAAATCTATTCCACAATTAATTTCCATTGAGTTATGAATTCTCACAGAATTTGAGTTGTTTTGTAGTTTTGAAGTCTCATATGACTTCAATGGAACCCAGCTGAAATTTGCAATTAAGAGTTTTACTGGGGTTTTTTTTGGATGTATTTGGATTCAAATAATAAACTCTGATGATAACAGCATGGGGATGTTTAGATAAATTCTGTGAAATACAATGTACATTTTTCATCCTGTTTTCCTTCCTGGTCAATCAAAAGAACCAGAAGCAATTAAAAGTTGCATTGTTCCAGTGCAGTAACTCTCCAAGACAAGACAGGGAGTGCTTAACTCTTGAAGGAACACTTCACAGGAGGTTTGAGCTGTCTGCAGCTGTACTCAGGAACCAGTTAACTGGTAGAAATCTGTTAAATCATTGATCGAGTGTTATAAATAAATATATAGGATGGTTTGTATGGTATTTTTTTAAAGACTTTCTTTCATTGTCTAGACAATACACAAATGTGTGTCCTTAAGTGTTTTACTGCTTAATATTGTAGAACGGTTTGGATTGGAAAGGATCTCTTAAGGTCACCTAGTTAAACTCCCCTGCAGTGAGCAGGGACAACTTCAGTGAGATCAGGTTGCTCAGAGCCCCATCCAACCTCATCTTGAATGTCTCCAGTGGTGGGGCATCCACCACCTCTCCGGGCACCCTCTTCCAGTGTTTCACCACCTTCATCACAAAAACCATTTTCCTATATCCAGTCTAAATCTACTTACCCCATTTTCGTTTAAAGCCATCACTCCTTGACCCATTACAGCAGGCTCTACTACGAAATCCATTCCCATCTCTTTTATGAGGCCCTCTAAGTATTGAAAGGTGAAAAATAAGGTTTCCTTGGAGACTTTTCTTCAGGATGACCAACCCCAATTCTCCCAGCCTTTCTTCCTAGCACAGATGCTCCATCCCTCTGATCCTTCTTGTCCCTCCTCTGGGACTAACACATCCCTGTCTTTCCTGTGCTGGGACCCCAGAGCTGGAGGCAGCACTGCAGGTGGGGTGTCACCAGAGCAGAGCAGAGCAGAGCAGAGCAGAGCAGAGCAGAGCAGAGCAGAGCAGAGGGGCAGTATCCCCTCCCTCACCCTGCTGGTCACACTGCCTTGGATACAGCCCAGGATGTGTTTGTTTTCTGGGCTGCAAACACACACTGCCAGATCGTGTCCAGCTTTTCATGCACCAGTAGCCTCAAGTCTTTCTCAGCAGGTCTACTCCCAGTCCCTTCAGCCTCCAGCTTATCCTGATACTGGGGGCTGCCCTGACCCAGGTGCAGGACCTTGGACCTGGCTTTGTTGTCTCTCATGAAGTTCACATGGTCCTACTTCTCCAGCTTGTCCAGATCCCTCTGGATGACAACCTGTCCCTCATGTGTGTCAACCCCACCACTCAGCTTGGTGCAATCTGCAGCTTACTGAGCCTGCACTCATTGCTGTCTATGTCTTTGATCAGAATATTAAACAGTACTGGTCCCACTGTGGGCTCTGGGGGGCTGCCACTCATCATTGGTCTGCATCTGGACATTGAGACACTGGCCACTCTTCTCTGGATGTGATTGTGCAACAAATTTCCTACACACTGAATGGTCCACCCATCAAATCCTACTTTTCCAGTTTAGAGGGAAGGATGTTGTGGGACACTGAGTCCAGACACATGATCTATGGAGCTCTTCCTTTTTCCACTGAAGCAGTAACTACATCATAACTTGTACTGCTGTGGCTGACAGAAGGAGAGACACTCAAGGATACATTATACAACCATATAAAAACCCCACAAACATCTCTTTCCAAGGAATAGGATATAATTGGTTTCCAGTATGTAAAAGGTAGAAAAAATATGAAGCAGTCTTGGATGAGGAGATAATTTTAAAAGATGGAGAGTTTGGCAGAAATGTAGAACACACAGATCAGGAGTTGTCTAATACAAAACAGGAGTGAACTGTTGACTCACAAGAGTGACAGGGATTGCAAAGGAACCCAACCTGGGAAGTTGATGCTGGTCTTTTTCCATGCCAAGAGGGTAGAATGGGAAAATTGACTGAATTTGAAGTAGATGACAGAGCAAAACTGGGAATAAGAAAAATCATAGGCACACACCCCAATCCAGAAGGGAAGAAGAATAATTAGAAAATAGTATTACAGCACCAGCTATGGAACAGCAAGGAGACTCTGTCTCTCTTTATGTCTCTTAGTCATAAAACCACTAGACAGAGGTAATTGTTTTCATAGAAATATTGTTAAGCAAGCTACTGAAGGAGCACATTTCTTTTATATGTATGAGTAGCTTTATTATAAATCCTATAGGATTTTTGAGATTCATTAAAAGCAAAGATCTCTAGATCTTTTAAAGACCATCTGTTTTGATTTTGGGATCATCACCTTGTCAGGTTATGAGGAACACTGTGTTCAGTAGAAAATAACAAATACAGTATTAAAATTCGTAGGATGTATTTTTCTGATTAATAATGCAGATGCCTTACTTTCCTCATTTTAAAATCTGTTTCAGGGAACAATTGAAGTCTTTCATTCTATTTTAAAGATTTTTTTTTTCCTTTGAAGAATGCTGTCTTGAAACCAAGAATAGTTTTTCTGCACTTCTAAGCTCTGATTATTTTTTTTCCTCCAAGTCAGGAATCCTGCCCCCTTCTATTTGATTTGTCTCTTTAGAAATCTGACTTGAACACCTTACAATGCAGTATTTACAGAACTTGGTGATTTATGCAATGTAGGCTATATGACTTGTGCAAAATACATCAACGTTATTTTTGAGGTTTCTTTCAAACTGCAGAAACATGAAAGACTTTGATGTTTTTGCAAAACATTACTGAAGCAATTATACTTTGTTGCTATTAATTTTTATTAAGGCAGAATAAACATTAAACTTTGAAATTTTCAAGTCAAAATATGCTTTAAATGTAACAGTTCAATATTTGAATTATACAAAAGAATCTTGGAGGGGCAGTAGGGAATCTCAGCTCTTGGTTTGCATATGGGCACAACACATTTCTCATTAATGTTAATTGGATTTATAAGCCTGCATCAAAGCAAGAATATAGGCTTAAAAGTAAATTTCAGTCATGCTCAGATCTCACTCCTTCTTTGGCATTTTGCACATTTTTCTAGAGTTTTTCTCAAATTCTGTTTTGAACTCAACAGAAGATTACTGTGGATCATAATGCTGCATTGCTTAATTGATTTATCAAGGTCAGCGTAACTAGTCTACTTACATAGAGATCTCTGTTCTTTCCTAACAACACTCTGCATGTTCTCACCTGAAGGAATTTTCTGAATTACATTAAGAAATAAAAAGATTTTTGTGCATTTTCCCTGAAACCACTGCCACTCTAGTTTGATCAGAAGGAAAAGAAAACAGATAGGTGGCTTCCTCAGCACCCTGTAGTCCAATTTCCTATCCCCTGCATCTTTCTTCTTGCAGTACTGGAGACTGGGAAAAGGTTTCAGTAATTAGTTCTTCTACTACAATAACTTAGTTATTTTATTGCATATTTCTTCAAACAAGTGATGTAAACCAGCAGTGTATCTCACTAGGACTATAGTCAAGGCTCCACTTTATACATTTCTATCCATAACTACAAGAGCGCATTATGAATCTGCAGTAGTCAGGACTGTATCACTATTTATATTGATATCTATTTATATACCTTGGGCAAGGAGAAACTGATTGTTCTCCTGATCCCAGAAGGAGAGTGAAACAATGGCACTAGCTGATAATCTCTTTAGCTGACTATCAGCAAACAGCTTCCCACAAGGAATCTCTTGTACCACAGCAGAGAGGATGAGAATTCTTTGCTGGCAACTGCTGACCTACAGTTGCAATTAGGGCTTTGCAAGCATCAGGGTAGGATAATGAGAAATAAACACAAACCTGATCCACCCCTAATCTCCTTTCTTCTCAGGCTCATCTTCATTCCTGAATTTTCTTTCTTCTTCTCCCCAGTAGTGCAAGAAGACAGGGAGGGGGTCTGCAGTCAGTTCATCACATGTTGTCTCTTCCACTCCTTCCTCCTTAGGGGGAGAACGCCTCACATCCCTTCCCCAGCCCCAGTATGAGAGTCCCTCCCACATGAGACAATTTCTCCTGAGTACTTCCACAGGCTGAAGTTCTTTACAAATGTCTCCAGCGTGGGTCCATTTCCAGAGGAACAAACAGCCAGAACCTGTGTCCTCCATGGGGTCACAAGTCCATGAGGCCATAGGTTCTGCTAGGAGCCTGTTCTAGCATGGTCTTCTCATAGCACCACAGCCTTCTCTGGGCATGCACCTGCTCTGGTGCAGGGTCCTCCATGATCTCCTTTCCACCAAGGGCTTTCATTTGCAGCACAGTTTCCTCACCATGGTCTTCAACCATGACTGCAGGGGAATCTCAGCTTTGGCTCCTGGAACAGCTCCTGCCCTTCCTTCTGCATTGACCTTGGTGTCTGTAGAGTTGTTCCTCCTTCATATTCTCTCCCCTTCTTTCTCTGGCTCCAAGGTCTCCTGAATAATAACTTTTTTTTCCTTGTTATACATGCCTAACTGTCACTGATGGGTTCAGCCTGGGCCAGTGGCAGGTTTTTCTTGGAGCCAGCTGCATTGGCTCGATTGGCCATAGGGGAGGCTTCTGGCAGCTGCTCACTGAAGCAGCTCCTGTAGCCTCTTTTGGAGAAGCATCCCCAGAAAACATTTATACTAGTGGGCTATCTCTAATGTTTGGTAAGTCTTTTAATCAGTGTGATTCCTTCTTCATTTATTTTTATAAAACACAAACTGGTATTCCAATGTCTTTCTTGCAAAATATTCTCCTGAGCTCCAGACATTTGTTCAAAGAGAATAAGAAGAGAGTGTATATAATGCATGATGTTTGTTGTAGAATGCAGCACAATTATGCAAGTAGACATTAAAATAGTTACTGCATCATACAGTACTCTATTTCTTTGTTAAGGATTAGCAAAAGGATTAGACCTTCTTCCTTTCCACTGTAGATCTAGTTTTGATTAATTTATGCTTTCAGCATATCTGGAATGTAGTCAATCAAGGACTAAATACAAAGTCACTATTTATTCAGTTCATCCTGCATCCTTTATGTACCATAATCAAATGAATACACGTCATACTTCTTTCTGACAATCCTCCAAATTGCTAAGCACCTTCTCTTGTTCTGATAACAATCGATCCTTGAGTCTTTAAAGGCTTCGGGTCTCAGCCTTCATTATAGCTTTTGCTTTAAAAGCTGCGTTGGTGGGACAAGAGATTAAATTCACAATTAGTGTTTGGACAACATCTTGGCAAACTTCAGTGTCACTGTAATTAATAATTCTCAAGTCTTTCTATATTAAATGCTTAGTTGCCATAAGAGTTTCTATGGAATTGAATTTATTTTCTGCATTGGTGAGACTTTAAATTTTTACTTACATCTGTAGATAAGATCCTAGCAGGCAACTGGGAGGTGAAATAAGGTGGTGAGATGCTGGTATAATTGTTAAACATTTAACATAGTAATAAATAATGTAAAAAAGTTTGTCAGGTATTAGACAGGAGGATCTCCTCTCTCCCATAGAATTTTGATAGCATTTAGTTCCCAAACATCTCAATTTTTGCAGTAGTCTGATAAACAACCATTGGAAAGATTCTGTCCATCTGTGCAGAAGATATCAATAGCAATATTTATTTTCTTTTTTTAATGCTTGTTATCAATTTTATTGGTGAAATATTAAAAACATCTAAGTTATTAAATATCTTCCTATCATTAGATCCAGGCAGACATGATGTTATTTTTATTTTCAGCTGATGAAGATAAATAACTATGTATCATACTTTTGCTATGATCTTCCATCTTGCCTTGTGGGAAAGGACAGGGAATCATTTAAACCACAGAATGGAAGTTCATTCAGCTCCTTTTCTCTTTTTAAAGGATGACAGAAACTTATATATAATTTCATCACATACTTCTGCAGTCAACAGCACCTTCACTGCTGAAAACTGACCTTCATTTCTCTCACAGAACACCATCATAAATCCATTTCACTGCTTGATATGGTTGGTTGAATTACAAATTATTGCCTTATTGCCTCTGATTTCAGGCAATGCTATGGTTGGCCTAGATGCCATATCTGGACATCTCTGTCTCATGGGTGGTTGTCACAATAAATCTAGAATGATTAAATAGGTTATTTAAGGTATATAGCCTATTTTATGCATATTGACCTACAATATAGTAATAAGGTAATAAAATGTAGTACAAGTTGAGCTTTAGACCTGTTTCCATATCATGACATTTTTTAATGTGAACACATGTAAATGTTGTAAGAACGTGACCTACAGGTCTAGTTCAACAAATTCTCTCCAAGAGCCAGTGCTGTACTGCTGTCCTTGCTGTACTTTCTGGAGCACCTACTGTTTGGGGAAGGGGTGATAATTTAAATTTTAAGAGCCTTTAATATCTTGAGTAGAATTCTATGTCACAGTTTCAAAAATAATGACATAATTATTACCTTCTATTAAATTCTGGTTATTTTTATATTGACTTCTGATTAGCATTTTCAATCTATGGGCTTTCCTCTGCTTTTTCTTTATTTTGGGCTTTCTTATTTCAATGAGAGAAATCTTCCTGGTAGGAAAATCATAAACCCTATGATTTTGAAGATCAAAATTCCCCTCCCTGCATCACAATATGCTGTAAGTATGATTTAGGCAAGTTTCTTCTTTGATTTCTTTCCCAGAAACATTCATTATATCAATATTATTACACTTTACATGGCTATTGCTCATATATACTCCTTTTGCACATTCATTCAGAAATCTTCATATAGAAATGGTAGGATTATTTAAGATAAAAATGCTTTTCCGTGTTAAAATTACAATAACTAACTGTACATGTAAAAGCATTTCTTATAGAAGGGCTATTTGGGCTTACCCAGATGGTGGAAGATGTTTTTGGCAGGCCAAGAAACACCCTTACTCTTGCTCTTTTTCTCATTAATTCTTCTCTGAGGCATACAAACTGGAAGACCTCCGCCTGCAGTATTTGCCTTGCTTTGGCACACAGGAAATGCAGAATAAGACTAAAATCCTACTGAAAAAGGCTCTGAAACACAGCTATTGGAAAAGAATGTCCTGAGATTGTTTGGCCCTTATCTTGTGATTAGTACATTTCACAGAACTTCTATGAATGTTCAGTCAGAGTCATTATAATCCTATGACATGGTTACAAAGAAGCGTTGAATGGAGATGTTTTGAAATTTTTATTCAGATTTTTCACTGAGTGAACCTTGCATTTCAATGACCCTGAATAAAAAAAATCAAGATTTCACGGGCTGAAAACCTGTCCTTGTGTGAACAACGCTTTCTTTTTAAAGCCCTCTTAATTGTGCTGACAAACTGCTGCCTGGAAATGCAGAAAGACTTTTGTTGGTTATTTGTTATTGTTGGTTTATCCTTAAATTATTTCTAAATGGTTAATGTACATAAATTTCACAGACTTCTTGCAAGATATTTTTATGCAATCTTAAGACAAAATTGAAATATCACAATCTTGTCTTTAAAATGCTTGCTGAGCATTTTTAAAGCCAGTCATTACACTTACAATATTATATTGATCTTGGAGGAAAAAAAAAACAGGTTCAAAATTTATGAGCTAAACTTTTATACCAGTCAACATCCGTTCAACAGTCAAAAGGATTTTCTCTTAAGTGCAGAAGTTTTTTACCCTTAAGCACATGGAGCCCCAGCCTGGACCTCCATGGTGTGCTACAGGCTGCTCTGCTCCTGCACCTCTCCTCCATCAATGACTGCTGGGATGTTCCTTTCAGGCATTCTCTCTACTCCATTCAGCTGCAGATTATTGTAGATTATTCCCCTCCATCCCACTCTTATCCCACAGGTGCCCACCACTGGTTCTGGCAGGTTCAGCCTTGGCCAGGGCAGGTCTGGCTTAGAGCTGGCTGGCTCTGGCTCTCTCAGACATGGGGGAATTTCCTGACAGCTTGTCACAGAATCCAGCCCATGCAAACCCAATACATTAATATCTGACAAATATAATATCAAAGTATTTAGTATCTGATGATTAAAGAAAAGAAAAAAAATTCACAGCTCTATACTTTATAATATATTTAAATAGAAGCTATAAAAAAATCTCTCACTTTTCACTTTCCTATCTCTGCCCAACACAAATTCCTCAGTTCCTCACAGCTTTTGAAAGTTCTCCCTGTTTGTTTGGGGTTTTAAATTAATTTTTAAAATTTTAGATAAACCAGCAGATCTCTGATTAAATAAACAACTGTTTAATGAAAGTAGAAAGAATAGGGCTGCTTAAAACCAATGAATCACAACCACTAAAAATACAAGCAAGTGTTATGGATTAATATCTGGGATATGTTAATTGATGCACTCTCTAGTGAATCTTAAGAACATGCAGATAATTCTATCTAAAATTAAAGCATGTGTCATTATCTCCAAGAGTTCCCAGAAGCCCAGTAACAGTGCTAAATGACAGCACAGTGTGAATGTGAAGTAGCTGTGAGTAGCTGTTTAATACGATAACTCTAGCAAACACCATAACAAGAACCAGCTCGACTCAGAAAATGTCCATTGCATTTTCTGTTTATTTTTCTGTGTCATTAAAAAAAAAAAAAAAGGTAGTAAAAATTCCAATCTCCTCACCTCTCTTCTTGCATCCTGGCATTACAAGGTTTTTGTCATGTGCAGTTTTTATGTGGCAGAAATAATTCATCTTGCTCTTTTACGTCTTGCTGACACAAGCATCAATGTGTGCTACATTATTAAAGCAGTTGTCTCACTTGACTGGACTTTAAGACAGAATTCCCTTGTAGCCAGGTGAAAAATACCTCTCAGAGGAGAAGACCTGTCCACTTGGCTGTGTGTGAAATATGTGCTGGAATATGTGTAGCTGCTGAGCCTGCCTAGCTGATGTTTCTTTGTGCTGCTGTGTTGTGCTTCTGATGTCTACCAAAGTACTGGAAACCTTCCTGAGGTCAAACAAGTCCCATGGAAAGCAGAAAAGAGTAAGCTTAGATGCTTGTCCGACAGATGCTTCTCTCTGAACTGACTTTCAAAGACACTGTCTATCTAAAAGCTCTCTTTTGCTGGCTGCTTTATGCTGCTTAAATGCTTTAAGTGGTTATGCTCAATGAAATATCGTGACAGGAGAAGGATGGAGCTCTCCAGAGAACTCAGGAAGGGCCAAGGAGGTTGCATAGAGCTAAAAATCATCCCTCAGATGACTGAAACTCTTGGAAGAGTGGGTAGCTAAGAGAGGATGTGGTGTCATGTTACTTAGGGCGTACAGGGTACTCACCCTCCATTTCCAGCAAGTTATATATTTCTTCAATATTAACTGAAAAACACGAGTGTTTCAGAGATGGGTAAAGATTTTGGAGACATATAAATTATTAATTTATATTATTCCCTTGACCACCATAAGTTTTACATCTACTTGTTTGGGAAGGGTCACCCTTTGTTGACTTACCAAGTTCTTGCTCTTAAGTTTACTCAGAAGTTTGCATAAATATTTACAAGCTGACTTCTGTGTCCTCTTCATTTCATCTAGCACAGAAAAATAAAAGGAAGAATCAAATCTATTTATTTTCATAATAAGTGCACTAAAAGAAAATGAGGAGACACACTGTGCATATGGAAGAGTAAATGTTCCTTCAGGACATCTTATGGCAAGATAACATGAAAGGATAAATAAAGACTGAATTATGACTTTTCCCTATTTTAATAGAAAGCTGGAGAATTGTTAATCTATTGACAGACAGGTGAGCCTTTTCCTGTATGCAAGGATTTAAGTAGCTTCTTCTGGTTTTGGATGGCACTGAAAGAATTGTATGCAATTCTATGCTGTTTCTCTGTTGCTGCCCCAGATGTGTGCCCCACTCTTGTTGCTCCAGATGTGGTGTGTAGGATCAGGTATGGTCCTGCTGTGACAAGAACCTCAGAGAAAAGTGAGCCTAAACCACAAGTTCCCTATTTGGCTGTACTTCATCCTGCAACCCATGTGGAAGATAGACAAGATTCCTGCTCTCTCACTGTTTTAGTGATAAGCTAATGTTAACACATTTTCTGGTGAAAAGCCTGTTCAACAGAAAGCAGATATTCTGCATATGTGTGTCAAGATTTATACTGTCACTGGAACTTAGAATTTTTATTGGGAAGTGGGTCCTTGGTTTTCTGCAGAAACAGAGAAGCTCACTCCTGTCCTGCTTTGAATAAAGCCATGCTGAAGTTCTGGCTGGCACCAGGGAAGATGCATTTTTGGGTTAATGTGGAACTCAGTGGATCTTGGTTGTGAAGTGTTAGTAAAACTAACACTAAAAACCCTTGCCAGTGATTCCAAACTATACTTTGAGGAGTAAAGAACTAAACAGTACTGTACCACTCAAACAGGCTTGATAACACCACACTACTGGGAGAAGTGAGGACAAGAGTTCACTTGGGTGCCTCTCGGAAAATTGCTCTTTTGAACAAGCATTGGCATTGCTTTCCACACAAGTGAATTCCTAAGTAGCATGTGGAGTTTCTGGTATTTCTCAGATGTGGGATAGGATTTATTGGACTTGCTGATGATCTATTAAAAACTTTTGTTTTTTTTTTTTCCTTTTCTTTAATAGGTTGTTAAATATGAGATGGAATGTTGCATAGTCTCCAAGAGTGGAGATATGTTTAGGGCCTTCAATACCTCACTGTTATCCCTCTTTTTGATTATTCTGCCGGTATTGATGGGAGGTAAAAGCAAATGTTAATTCAATTGATCTGCCAGGAATTTAGCACGTGAACCTAGATAAAGAAACCAAATAGCTCTGCTAATCTGGGCAGAAGAGAATTTCTCTAAAGCTTGATTACTTTGCTGTATGGAAGTTCTGGGCATAAAGTTGATGGAATCAGCTTTCTTGGATCTAATCTCTAAGACAATGGAGAGTGAAATACTGCAAATACCAGGGCAATACTGCAAATAACAGGCCCCACAAAGTAATCTTTGTCAACCATATCCTGGGTGCAACCCATCACTGGGATCTGTGCTGATTCTCAAGAAAAACTAGAAATTACAAACTGGCAATAAAATCTAAAATAAAGGAGTTTCCACCACAAGAAACTATGGAAAGTAGTGCAATTCACTTACAGATAGAAGAAAAAGTCTGTGAAAGAGCCCAAAATTCACCACACTTTGCCCTTCCTGAATCTTTGTGTCTGTCTTACCAAAAGTATGAAGTTTAAAAGCAAGTGCTGGGTTTTGCACCTGGGATGGGGCCACCCTGGCTGTGTGTGTAGACTGGGGAAAGAGGGGCTGGAGAGGCAGACACTGATCTCTTCACTCTGGTGACAGTGACAGGACTTGAGGAAATGTCATGAAGTGAGTCAGGGGATGTTTAGGCTGGATATCAGGGAAAAGTTTTTCACAAGAGGGTGGTTGGACACTGGAACAGGCTCCTCAGGAAAGTGGTCACAGCACCAAGCCTGGCAGTGTTCCAGAAGCATTTGGACAATGTTCTCAGGCCCATGGTGTGATTTTTGGGATGTCCTGTGCAGGTCCAGGAGTTGGACTCAATGATCCTTTCTAACTCAGCATATTCTACGATTCTTCTATCACTCCCTTCTTTCTCTGTATCCTAATTATTCTATTTTTTCCACTTGTTTTTTTCCATCTCATAACCTATCTTCTAAGTTACCTTCAATCAATAGTATTTTCTTACATTCCCAAATATCTCTGTGGATGATCTGTGGGCTTTGTTTGGGATGTTGGCAGTAAAGAAGAATTTACTCAAATTTTGCTCACTGAGCACCAGCTCCATACAGCTTTTAAAATCTGGGTCAGTTTCTACTCTTAACTCCCTCCTGGTCTTATGGACCGTGTTCATACTGTGTAGATCACCAGAATACACTGGAAAAAATATCCTGAACAATTAAGCTGCTGAAAGATCAAAACTCTTAATTTCCCGAAACATTTAATTAAATGAATTTAGTTCTTCTTAGGGACATTTTCTTACTTATTCAGTCCTCAGAGCAGCAGGCATCAGTTCAGTCTGCATTGTAAATTAGAGCAGTTTCACAGCATATGGTCACTTGGAGGAAATAAACTCTTCATTGATAGCCTTACAGTTCAGTTGAGGTAAATAATGTTAAATTTGACCTTGGTTAGCATTCTGCAAAAGGGCTACAAAGAATGAATAAGTTAAAAAAAGACTGGGCTCAAAAGTTAGTAGTCAATAGTTACTACTCTACCTGAAGGCTGTTTAGTGGTGAAATTCCCCAGGGTCTATTCTGGGACTTTGTTTAATATCTTTAAATATTAGCTGGAAACAGAATGGAGCCCCATCAAATCTGCAGATGACACCAAAATAGAAGGTGCAGTTCCTAAGCTTGAGGGCCCAGCTGCTTTTCAGAACCAGACTAGAAAAAGCCCCAGGTATGTTCTGAATTCAATTATCATCTTACTTTGAACAGGGCATTCCAAGGTCCTCTGCAGCTTCAATGAATCTGGGATTCCAAGGGCATTTTTCCCAAAGAATGCTGATTATAATTCTATAAAGGGAAATTAGCAGTGTTGTGAGCTGTTTATCTCACACAGTTCTTTGTAGTTGCTTCTCAGAATGATTCAGAATGAGACCTTCAGCCTGAGAAGCTGATAGTGTGATTTCCTAACAAATTTCCTAAGGAGCTGGGGACACAGGCAGCCCTAGTCCAACACTGAACTCACAGCTTTGGTAAGGTGCCTCACTTGATTTTTAAAAAATTGTGTTATAATTGGGATTGATTACGATGACTAGGAAGTTAATGTCAAATAATTTTAACATGTTGACAAATATGTGTCTTTAAATTGCTATTTCTGTTAATAAATGTGGGCAGGTTTTTGGCCTATGACAGAGTATCTCTGAGAACACTGCCAATTGACAGCCCTTTCTCTGAATATTTTCAGAATGATCTTAATAATAGAAAATTAAATAATTCACGTGCAGCTTATGTCACTGTACCATCATTTGGGTAAACAGTTGCTGACATAAATGACAGAGCAGCTATGAGTTCCCTGCTGTCTATCTGTGATTAAAATTGAGTGAATAACAGATGTTTCAAAGAATATTGGTTTGATAATATTCATTGCTTGATAATATTCATTGTTTGATAATATTCATTCACGTTGTATTCCCTGGATCAGAAGAGTGGAAAGTTCTTTGTGTACTTACTAGCCTGAATAATTAAAAAATAATGCAGATTTTCTATAATAATAAGCATACATATTTGCACCTCAGATCCTATTAGAGGCTACTTAGCATATAGAAGAATAACTTATAATAATTAAGAGAAACACTGATGTGAATCTGAAAGAAAAATAATAGTGACAGACAAAGTGTTTAATTTAGGTTCTCTACCCACTTAGGAGAGAATTTGACTGTGATGTGTGCGTCTGGGGGCTGAACTTTTGATAGCTAGGGCACTTAACTAATGGAACAATTTACATGAGTGTGAAGAATGACTGTCTGCTATCCCAAGACTTACAAAATAAAAAGATATTCTGCAAAGTGCTGTACCATATAATGCATTAAAAATGGTCCAAGTAGAGAATGGCTGAGATTCTGCAGGATGTCATGCTGTCTGATCAGACAGACAGCCTCTTGCTTTCTATCCTTTCTACTTTGCATCAAAATACTTTTGAAAAATAAACGTACTACTAAATTGCTCAACAGAAATTAATTGTATAGTGAGGTATTTCCCATGGCTACCTCTAAAGGGACAACCAGCACACATTGAGTTAACATGAGTAAGAAAATATTACTGAAACATCCTAACTCCCACCAAATTCTATCCAGCAATGGATGCTAACCATGTGCTTTTCAAAAGGAAGACGGCCTGAACTTTAGGAAGACTTTTATCAGCTTAGGCCAAGAATAATTTGCAATGTGTTACTTGCCTGACTGCTGGATATGATATGAAGCTACGATCTGAGCCTACTCCTGTTGTATCAGTATTCTGATTGCAGAAAATGGTTGTCTTGCATTTGATGAGTGTTCCACTTAAATTTACATCACAGGTCTTTAGCAC
Source organism: Acridotheres tristis (assembly GCA_037013685.1). Lineage (NCBI taxonomy): Eukaryota > Metazoa > Chordata > Aves > Passeriformes > Sturnidae > Acridotheres > Acridotheres tristis. Next base: position 58,561,134 of record CM072888.1, on the reverse strand, counting down.
TGGGCCTATGTTGTACACAATATTGCTGAAAAATGTTGATTCAAAATAGGGTGTGTCTTATCCCTGTTTAACACTGGTTTTCAGTATGACACTGATGGAAATGTTATACAGGCACTCATGCCAGAAAAATAAAACTAGTTCTGAGCCATTACTTTTTTGTTTACAAGCTCATCCCACACCACTATTTTGACAGAGAAAGCATGATGAGGTGTAGGACAAAAGGAGGTCAGGAGAGTGGTTATGTACACCTTGGAGTTCAGTTTTATTGCATTTGGGAAGTCTCCTGATGTCTGTTGAAATGTCTGTCCTGCCTGTGTTGAAGTTATGGAGTATCATGGTTAGCAGAGGTGCAGCCCAAGCAAGGTCTAGTCTGCTAAATCTGATTGTTTTCCCAGGTCTTTTTTACAGGTTTGACCTGGAGTTCTGGTTAAAAATCTAATTTCTGATTTTTGGTACCACAGAGAAAGAGACTTTTGTGAAATAGTGTATTTTGAGCTGTATGTCTGGTTTTGTTGATTTTGTTGTGATATTGTTTTGGGTTTTTTAATTTGGTTTTGATTTTGTTTCTTCCTCCAATGGTCTTGGATGACAGAAGATCTTATGGTTTGGATGGATGTCCAGTCCAGTATTTCATATCTGTTTGACACAACTGAGGCATCTTCGATTTAGATCTTTCTAGTACAAGGATACTTAACAGACCTAAGTGGAAAAGGATTTTGAACTTAATTAAAATAAACAAATTTAAGAAGTTATATGACAAAGAAAGAGGTTTTCTGTTTTCATTTAGCTATAGGAAAAATATCTATAGGGAGTTACTGAGTTGTATATAGACGTGTCAAGACATCACTTGACATAATGAAATGAGATTTACATACACCACGGATGTTTATTATTATTATTATTATTATTATTATTATTATTATTATTATTATTATTATTATTATTATTATTATTATTATTATTCCTTAGTTATGCTCTTTGTTTTGCCTGTGTTGAATGCATACAGAGTCAAATAATGGTTTCTGATATAAAACTACAGAGACAGTGACATTCCACTACATTTCAGCAGAATTTCAAGAGTCCAAACAGTACCATTTCTTCACCTTCTAAAATTTTCTACTTGTTTATTGCATATTTAAATGACTTAAGTTCATAGTATTAGCTCAGTATGAAACTAGGAAAAGTGACTTTAGCACTTAGATGAGAGTACTTACATGCAGTTGCTGAGACTATAAAAATGATAATATGGGAAAATTTTAAATTTTTTTTTCAATACATTCTTTATCTTCTTACTAGAAACCAAATATTTAACAAAAAATTTTGGATGGTTTCTGCAAGTTGAGACAGTTAATACTGGAGAGGGTATAAATCCCATCACACATTTATGTGAATAATAAATAAAAGGTAATGGTCCATTATCACAAATACACTTTGAGAAAAAAGAATGTTTTATTAGGTTTACCTTGTTATGTTATGTTATTATAGCTTTCTTTTGTGAGGACTATTCAAGCATGTAACCATTGCTGGTTTTATAAAAGATAATAAAGTTTATTAGTATAATAATAGGCAATGAATAATACTTTAGAAATAGCAAATAGGCTGTAAAAAATTGGATAAGGTCAAAACTGTATTATCAAAAGCTATTGTGTCTTCTTTAAAAGAAAGGGGATTAGCAGTCCAGTCTTCTAATGTGTTTAATGGGTAAAAAAAGTAAAAAAGTTTGACAAATTACACTCAATAAAAAAAATAAAGAAATGACATTTAGGTTATTATTCTGTAGGGGATTTCTGGTGACTTTTTTTCTGTATTTGATGACTTTTTCTCATATCCTTGAAAGTAGTCTAGAACCTTTTATGTTTTATGGGGACCAGACAAACAACATTTTTGACACACTGAAAATATGTTAGTAGCTTTCCTCTTGAGTGTTTCACATTCTTTCACTTGATTCCTTGCTCAATATGAAGCAAGCACACCATACTAAATGAACAGCATTCTGTAAGAATCGATTCTATAATTTATTTTTTTTGTCGTGGTGAGGTGACTTTGAAGCTAGTGTTGACTCCATCCAGGAGAGAATTCCATGGTTTTGCAGAAGTGTCAGGTGTCACAAAGAATTAATTACCTCTCAATTTATTTTTATTTTTCCTGCAAGTGGGAGAACTTTCATGGAGTGTGAGAGATCTACAGTGGCCAGACTTAGTGAGTATGAGGGGGCAGTAGCAGAATGCATCTTCACTTCTTTGCTTCTTGCAAAGTCTCACCTTAGTGACCTGTTCTCAGTAGCTGACCTTGTCCTGTACTATGGTATCCTACCAGATTTCACATATAGACTAACTGTACTTACTACACTTCCCCTTCTTCTGACATGCCATACTGTGGATGCTTTTTGCAAGAGGATGTTTAATGGATTTCTTGCACCAGTAGGTTCAGCTATTCTTATTGTGGGCTGTCACTTTGCTGTTGCATACATTGTTCTCTTTTAAAGCAGTCAGTTTATAAAAACTCTGTCCTGTACATAAATAGGAACAGTGATAACTGAAACAGTAGCAACAGATGAATACCAAAATCATTATTTTGTTGAGACCATAAAAGGGATACTATGGGAAACAGAGGGAAGAACATGGTAACATCTCCTGACTTCTATCCAAGATCCCCTGTGAAATCTGAAGATGTTGCAGTGGGGGGCCCTGGGTGAGATGCCAAGAGCAGGTTCAGCAGTTTCTCTTGGCTCAGTTCTTCTCCCAGTATTTAAGTATCTAACACTTTATGCCAGATGTGCAAGTATCCTAAGAGTAGGAGCCTCTTTCACCCTGTTACCATTGTTCCATGCAGCACGTTGACAGTTTAAGACCTGTTCTCACTTTTTTATTACCTAAGGTAGTAGGAGCAAAAATTATGTGGCAACTAGGATGTGTTTCATCCTTTTAGGATGATGACATTTTAATATATTCCAGAACATTTTAGCTATCATAATTTTATTGAGACTTGATGGTTCCTGCTACATGAGATACTATATAAAACATCATTAGTGATGTCGACAATTTCAGGGGAATGGTACTACAATTCTGTGGTAAAACAATTCTTTTTGATTACTTTTTTTTTTTCTGATAAGTTTCTTAGCACCCAAAAATAAGTCTGTGCTTAAGCTCCCTGCTTGGATAGCAGTAGCACATCTGCCCCCCTTGCTGACTTGTTGCATAAATACATTAGACACCATGAGGCACTCAAACAATGCTGTGTGAAAAATAAGTGGCTGGCTGGTTTGTTGGTATTAGTTTTGCCTTTTTTTCCCCCCCTTGGCAAAACAGGAGGCTGAGATCTTTTTAGTTTCTTGGAGTACAATTCTGCAATGCCTTGAGATGGAATATCCTGCAGTAGAAGGCAAGTAAGTAAGACAGATGGACATTTGTCTCTGAAGCATCTGAAAGTTGTGGTGGAAGAGAGCTGACCTCAATAAAGATATAATGGAAATAATGCAATATGTTCTCATGCTGTAAGCATTATTTATATGGGGAAAAATAAACAAACTCAAAAAGTTCATTGATACAGTAAAGTAAAACTAACTTAATCTTATATTTTAATCTCATTTTGATGAGTACTTCTAATAAAAAGACTGTGGTGGATTTTCTACTGGTCATGTACAAGCTTTCATAAAAAATGTATGGAAATTATAATGAAAACACAACTAGATTTCAACCTGTTTCATTAGCAGCCCAGCTCTTGGGAACATTTGACCTAAATCTGCCTACTAATACACAAACTTCATAATGATTCAAGACAAATTTTCATAATGAATGATGTTCACTTTTGCACTGAGGCCTTAACACCACCTGTATCTATCTTAAATTCCGTCTTTCCAGGCTTAAATAGTATTTGATTCAACTGCTGGTGCCTGCAGTTGATTCTTTTATATAGAGCTGAATTTTTTTTGATATGAAGAAAGCTGGTGGGATTTTTTTGTTTAGTTGTGGGATTCCTTTTTTGCTTTTGTTTATTTGTGTTTTTTTTTCTTTCCTATTTGATAAATATACAGCCAACTTTCATAGTGTGTACCTAGAATTTCTAATACATGGGAGTTGGGAATAAGAAAAACTTAAACAGATATTTAGAGATTTGTGTGAACTAAGCTTTTTCAGTCAAACCACATTTACAACTGGAGACAAAATATCAGTTATGTGGGCCTGAATGAATAAACACATATGAATGAATAAACATGCATGGAAACACATGGCAATGTTGTTAATCACCTGTGGAGAGACACTTGTCCTGATGGAAATTCCCTCCTGGGTACAAAATTGGGTAGGTGGATGCACTCTAGCCATCCACAGTAGCACTTTGGGAATTAGGTTTAGATGGTAAACACTTAAAAAAGAGCTTATTTAAAATTCTTCTGACTTTCTCGTCTGTGGGAGTAGCACACTGTCTAATGCAGCAGCCTGGCAGTCAGGGATAGGCTTGGTAATAAAAATAAATGATAATGAAAAAAGCACGGGTAACTGGCACAAAACACTGACCTGGGGGAGGGCCTCTCTTGTGTGTACTGACACCAGAATGCTGCTTCATTACTGCAGTATCTGCAAGTGGAGAGTAATTTCAGTACTGGCATCTTAAAACTGTTTTTTAATGCATGCTCATGAAAAAAGTGAGTCCAGAGTTAGTGTTCTTCTCTCTTCCTGTCTCAAAGACTGCTTTCAAATTTGATGTCAGTTTCATGGCAGTGGGACTAAGGAATTTCCTAAAAGCAACGAGTTCCAAATCAGGAATTTTTGAGGGAGATCTGGAGGAAGGCTGGCTATTGTGTACAGCAGTGTTCACTCTGTAGATCTTTGGTTTAGGGAAAATAGCCCTACAGGACTATTATTGTGACAATTTCATGAACCACAGCCTCCATGATTTATGTTGAAAGCTATCATGGGGGATAAATAAGCAAACAAAAACCTGTCTCTCAAATATATGTACATATCATCAGGGAGAAGAATGAGGAAAGGTGGTGAATTCTAAGTAAATTTAGAAATAGCTGGAGAGTTGGTGGGATGGAAAGATATGAAGGCTATCTTAAAAATGTGATATACACAATACAGCTCTAATTCCAAAAGAGATATCAGACAGTTCTAAGTCCAAACAATAGAGAAGGGTAAGCTTGTGTACACAGAAGTGCAGTCTTATGAAACAAGAGAACTAGAGATAAATGCACTTTTTTTTCATGTGTATGTTGTATCACAGATAGTGAGTAGTTTTGCAGTTTAATTTGCTGTTGTTTTCATTGTGTTTTCATGTAGAAAAAAGACCACACTAAACCCCCTAAAATGGCCTACGAGCCAATCCTTTTATGTTATGGGACTGTGCTTGCTCACTCTCAAAACAACATACCTGTTATTGTATTATAAACCCTCAAGCATATACTAAAAGCTACTTTCTCCAAAGCTCCAGCTCTTCCTTAAGAGTGGACCAAGAAAGCTTTGTTTCTTTTGTTAGAACTGTAAAATAATTAGAACTGTAAAATAAAACAATCCGGGCTGAAAAGGATCCCTGGCAGTCACCTAGCTTTGTTGGAAGCAGGTTAACCTAGGTCAGTCTTTAGGCTTGTCCATCCATTTTCTGAGTAGTATCTTCAAGGGTGGAGATTATGAGTCCTTTGTGGACAACCTGGTCTAGTATTTGACCACACTTCAGCTGGAAATTTTTTTCCTTACATGTAAATAGAATTTCCAGTCTGTTTCTTTTGTGTCTTTTTCTATCACTGGATACTTCCAAAAGATTTTGCCTATGTCCTTTCTGTATCCTTCTATTCAATATTTATTGGTGGTTAAGAGCTCTCTTTATCCTTCTCAAGGCTGAACAAACCCAGTTCTCTTGGCCTCTCCTCATAATTATTGCAGGTCTTTGTCCAGGTTCATGAAGCTTGGACAGATAAGGTGTGACAAAGATCGAGTGCACTACAGCCCAAGCTGTCAGGTTTGTCCTGAATTCAACTTTTCCTAAGTGTAGCAGAGTTAATTTCCAGCTCAAAAGAAGTAAACAGAGATATGAACAGGAGTCTATTCCTCCACTCGTTGCCTTGCTGTTATGACATTTCCTTGTCACTGTTTAATTAAATAGACCTGTCCGAGGTCTGTCCCCAGAACCACAATTTAAATGCATGTACTGTTATATTGCCAGAACATTCCCTAGAAAGCTTTGGGCCCTTTATGCTCTCAAATATTTGCCATGAACTGACTGTTCAGAAGTTACCCTGGGTCAGGAATCTAGTCAATAGCTAGTCAAGACATCATTACACATCTTGGCATAGTGTTTGACAGGAACATGGGCTGTTTCATGCCAGCTGGCCACAGGGCTAGTAAATGGTCCCACACACAAATAATTTATGGGTGGAGCTGTAATTCTTGACACTGCTACAGCAATTGAAGGTAGCTTCAGTCCAGTGTAAGATATCTCTGCTGAAAAGGCATTGGAAGAGGGTAGTGAACTGGAGCATGTGGGAATTGAGTGAAATTGAATGGGCAATACCAGGAAAGTATGCTTTGAAGAGAAGCACATAAATCTTTCGTTAGGATTCTTTTAATGTCCATTTTTTTTTTCACCAGAAAACTCTTTTAAGCTGAGCAGGATGCAAGAAAAGGAAAGATAGGAACAGCTGAATATTCAAGATAATTCATGTTTCAGGGGATTTACAGCTTTCAACTCAAACTTTTTTCCTTGCAGTTGACTCATTGGCCACTAGGTTATGTTGTTTTTTCATTTCAGCACAACTTTATGAAAAATCATGCACACTAGGCTGAATAACCTTGATTCCAGAATAAATGTACTAGAGAAAAACTATCTATGTCTGATTTCCTTGGTTTCCTTGTTTTTTTTTTCTCTACATTCAGATTAATACTTAAATATTGAGAGTATGTGTAATGGAACATTCTAAAATCCAGGCATTGGTTATGGAACCACCTCACATTCTATTTGTAAAGAAAGAATTCTGGAAATACTATGAGAAACAAGAAAATATCAACCACATATCGGAGTTGATTTGGTATCCAGTATTATGATCTGATCAGATCTGATCTGATGGCTTACCCTGCTGTGAGCAAGAGATTGGAGTAGAGAACTCCTGATCATAATGATTCTGTGATTATCATAATTATTAGCTGCAGCCAAGTTCACACAAATAGTATAACAAAGGGGAATGACATCACTTGGGAGCTGATTTTATGAGCTGTCTGCAAGTGCTGAGTCCTCTTAACTCTCACTGAATTTGACGGAAGGTGAGATAACTCTGCAAGTTCATAGAATCACAGGATCATAGAATGGTTTGGGTTGGAAAGGACATATAAAAGTTATCTAGTCCAACCCCTGCAATGAGCAACTCGATCAAGTTGCTCAGAGCCCTGGCCAGCCTGACCTTAAATATTTCCACCACCTTGCTGGGCAACCTGCTTCAGTGTTTTGCCACCCTCACCATAAAAAATGTCTTTCTTATACCTAGTTTAAATCTACCCAATTTTAATTTAAAGCTGTTACTTCTTGTCCTACCACAACAGGCCCTGCTAAAAAGTTTGTCCCCATCTTTCTTTAAAACCTGCTCTAAATACTGGGAATTTGCTAAAAGGTCACCTCTGAGCCTTCTGCAAGTTGAAAATCCCCAACTTTCTCAGCCTTTCTTCACAGGACAAGTGTTTCAGCTCTCTGATAAATCTTATGGCCTTTCTCTGGATATCTCAATTCTTAGATATTTAATTCATGAAGTTGTCTTCCTCTACTTTCAGAGTGTCTAAAATTGCACTAGGTGTAATGAAGTAACAAACTCTCTAACTAAGGATTTTCCTAAAAGCAGTTCTAGTTGTGGTAAATTGAGAATGTTTGGATTGATTATGGGAAAAATTACTGATGGGCATTTAATTCTGTATGAATCACCAAGCTGGGAAGGAGGCTTAGGGTTAGTAGAGATGATACAGTGATACAAAATATTTATATATATATATATATATATATATATATATATATATCTCATGGGTAAGTATCTGATTACCATGGGCAATTCTAGCTTTTCTGTACTTTCTAGATCTTTAGACAGATATTGAGGCAACTGAGAACCAGGGGTTTGTGCTACTTACAGTCTTGTTGATAGAAGAGATAACATAACCTACCCAGAGAGAATTTTCCTTCTGATATCAGTGACATTTTGACTTGGAGCCATTTACAACCTTGTTGTGGTTTAACCCCAGTCAGCAGCCAAGCCCCATAAAGCCATTCACTCACTCACTCACTCACTCACTCACTCACTCACTCACTCACTCACTCACTCACTCACTCCCCTACCAGTAGGATTGGGGAGAAAATTGGAAGGGTAAAAACTGGAAAAGGCATGAGTTGAGATAAAGACAGTTTAATAGGGAAAACAAAAGCCACACACAAGCAAAGTAAACCAAGGGATTATGCCACTGCTTCCCATGAGCAGGCAGGTGCTCAGCCATCTCCAGGAGAGCAGGGCCACATCATACATAACCATGACTTGAGAAGACAAAGGCCACCACTCCAAACATCCCCCAGTTCCTTTTTCTTCCTCCCACTTTATACACTGAGCATGATGTCACATGGTCTGGAATATCCCTTTGGTCAGTTTGGGTCACCTGTCCTGGCTGTGTCTCCTCCCTGCCTCTCATTCACCCCCAGCCTCCTCACCAGTGTGGCAGTGCAAAAAGCAGAAAAGACCTTGGCCCTGTGTAAGCTCTGCTCAGCAATAACAAAAACATCTCTGTATTATCAGCTCCGTGTTCAGCACAAATCCAAAACACAGCCCCATGCCAGCCACTGTGAAGACAATTAATTCTACCCCAGCTGAAACCAGCACAAAGCTGAACCACAGAAAACCTATACAAAATATCCTGGTTAGTACACATGTTAAAAATAGTAATTTAAATTAGTAATATATATTGATTGCAGGAATAAATAAAACACAGAGTTCAGTGGCTGGAGGAGTGTCACACAAAGCTGTTCTCACAGAGGCTGTAGGCTGACAGCACTTCTTTCTGTGGTGTCATGGTCCACTTTCCTTCATCAGGTTAATTATCCCTGACGGTCTTCCTTTTCTTCATACTTTTGTACCTACTACAATTTCTGCAGCTGGAATGAACTGTATCAGCTGATGATCAGTTCAAATCTTTTTCCTGAGTTATTCTTAACCTGGCCAGTTCTTATGATTCACTGCTCAGCTGCACAGATACTGGTATGACTGAGTGGGCAGTGCTGAGATAAGGTATGACCATGCCATCAGAGGGGGAAAAGGTGAAGCCATTAAAGCAGAAATACTGTTACAGCAAAATAATCTGGTTGAATGACAGTCTGAAATTGTGGTCCAATGGCAGTTTAAAACAATCTGAAACAGAGTTTATTTGGTTATTTTTAAGAGAGAAGTGTAACTCAGCTTGTGGCATGAGTTTATTCTGGTGGCTCATGGTGCAGTCATGCAAGGAAGGAAGAGGAATGTTCTGCTTTGGAACAGATGTTATCAGGATATACTCCCCTGGAACCCTGTCTTTTGTCATCAAAATCATCAGGAGGATTTACCAGCTGGTGAAGTACTGGATATATCATTTTTCCAAACCAAAGGGTTGATACAGTCCTTACTTAAAAGGGGGAAATTAAAAATTATCTCCTGTTTAAGTCTGAGGTAAGTGTATCTCTGATTAGATTGATTCAGATCAGTAAAAGCTATTTCAACTACTGAACAAACTTCTCATCTCCTCAGCACATTGGTCGAGTTTGTCCTCAGGAGAAATGGGGCTGCATTAGAAATTGCATGTGCAGTTTTAAAAGCTGGTATCACAGATGCTAGGAAAGAATGAAGCACCTTTCAGTAATCACCCATAACCAGTGCAGGAGAGATAGCAAATCTAATTATGCAGGTAAATAAACCAAGGTATGTGGAGGCCCATGGGCCTGCCAAGGCTCCACCTGCAGCCTTGCCCTGGAGGGATGTCCCTTGAATGGGATATCCCTTGAATGGGCTGTGATTAGCTTACCTCAACCCTCCTGGAAGGATGCTCCTTAGGTTGGCACACCTTTTCTTGTCATGGTGAACTATCCCCAAAAAGCTTCTGTTATCCCACCATGCCCTAGTACCCACGTTAATCCTTTGTAACCCACCGGTCTTTCCCCCTTGGTACCACCCTTGCTTTCCCCCATAAAAACCCCAGTTTCCCCCCCAGTTCTTTGGGGAGCAGTCGTTCCTGGCTCCCTTCCCAGAGCTGCTGGATAATAAAGGAATGTCTGTGGAATCTCCATACAACGGTCCTGTCTCTCTGTCCCTGAGTCAGCCTGGGATAGACTCTCAAGCAGAGCTGGAATCGCTGAGCTGAGATCACTGAGAGCTGATCACTTGTGGCCACGGCCACAGCTTGCTGAGGCTTATCCAGCAGCTAGGAGACCTGCCAGAAGAGCCCCTAGAAGGCAGTTCCTTGTGGGACTCTCTCTCTGGGAATGTTGGCGGCTTCCCAGGTCTGGAGCATCGGATCTCCACTGACCTCTTAGCAGCCAACAAAGGTACACATCCCAGAAAACTTCTGGCACTTAGTTAGGTCCAGCTGGAAACTATTAGCCTGAAAGAATGAAAAGTCTCACTTCCTTCCAGGAAATAAGACTGAATTGTCTCATTTGTTATCACTGAGCAGGAAGTTTTGAATGAATTTGAGGCTGTAAGTCATTTTGCCACTAAAAAATTATGAATGTTTGAGGTGGTGGTATCAGAAGCCCATAAGTTCTGATTCTGTAGCAGCCAGCAAACAACCTCACAGGGAAAATAATTTTTTTAAAGATTTGACACACCAGATGCATTACTACAGTCTTTTGGTTTCAGCAAATTAGGAAAACCATTGATTCAGAACATTGCCAGCTACCACTAATTAATGGAATACTGTCTTCAAAATTAATATTTGCACCTTTAAAGGGAGGTTATCATACCTGAAAGTGTTCAGGAAAGAGCTATACAAATTAGTCAGTCTGAAGTATTCTAGTCAGCACAAGAGATTTAAACTCAGACTGACTTGGGAACAAAGGGTTCAAGAGAAGTTTTGCTATAAAAGTATGTACATAAGGAAGATGTTTGAAGTAGATGCTTTTTTAAATTTAGCAGATGAAGCAAGTTATTGGACACTGAAGTAAGATAAATTCAAACTATGAACATGATGTGACTTATTTTTTAAACAGGCTGAATAATAAATCACTGAGCAGCTTAATTTTCTCCATCATTTATGTCCTATTAAGACTGGATCTGTTCTTGATAGATGTTCTTGCACATCCATTAATGCACTAGAAATACCTCAAAATGAAGGAAGATGTTCCCCTTTCCCCACTCTCTGTCCCCAAATCCAGCACTGTTCCTAGAATGGGCTGCTTGCTGTGGCAGGACTTTTTTTGTTGGGCCTGCTCATATCACAGCTGAGAGCTCTGGCTTGGGAATTGAACAGAATTGCTGCTGCTTTGCTGGCACAAGAGACTGGGCTTGCTCCTCAGGAGCACTGGGTTGGCTGTGGTAGCATGCTGTGTACCATGTGCTGAGAACCAAACTGGAACCCTTTGCATGTTCATTTACTTTCCAGGATAAAAATCAAAGGAAGAGCATGGTTTTGGGTGACTCCTTATCCCAAATGGTATCATTGTATACTACAGCTTAGCCCTAAATGCTGGTAGAGAGGGAGAGTGTTAAGGCAGAGGTGAAACAGAGAACAGAACTAGTCTTGCCTTCTTGCATCAAAAATTATGTCTTGGTGTATACAAAATTTCTAGATGTTGGAAATCTGTCACCTTAATTAAGTTTTGCTGACTTACCATAGATGAGGAACTGTCCTTTTTATTTGTGTGCAGTCTCACTAGGAAAAAAAATTTGGAAAAGCAACGTGCATGAAAAGTACATTTACAGCTGTGTATCAAGTTAGGTGAAAAGATTGAATGGTTGAGACATAAGAGACCAATAGAAGGAAACTAGTCTTATTTAAACCTCTATTAATATTTTCAGAACTTGCAGCCTCTTAATGAACCATCCAGGGAATAAATTAAAATCAATAAGACAAAGACCACAAAGTAGCAGTAGTCTTTCTAGAATAACATTCATTCAGGACACTTCTGGCTGAAACTTGCAGGAACACATGGGAATATATTTAGTCAGTGAAAGTTTATTGAAAAACAATAAAGGTCCTCAAACAACTTGAAAAGGGAATGGGTTGCCAATTAGATTCAACTTTTCAAATAGCTTCTAGAATCATAGTCTCATTTAGGTTGAAAGAGACCTTTAAGACCATTAAGTCTAACCATTAACCCAGCCCTGCCAAGCCCACCACTAAACCATATTCCAAAGCATCACACTTTTTGAACATTTACAGGGATGGTGATTTCACCACTTCTCTGTGCAGCCAATTCCAATGCTTGACAACCCTTTCTGTGAAGACATATTTCCAGTCTAAACCTACCCTGCTAATTTCTGCCATCCAGTTACTTGCTACCTGGGAGAAGAGACCCACCCTCACCTCACTACAAATTCCAGATAGTTGTAGAGAGGGACAAGGTCTTCCCTGAGCCTACTTTTTTCCAGGCTTAACATCCCCAGCGTCCCTCAGCTGCTCCTCACAGGACCTGTGGTCCAGACTCTTCAATAGCTCCATTCCCTTCTCTGGACATGCTCCATCACCTCAATGTCCTTCCTGAATTGAGGGGCTCAGAACTGGACGCAGGATTCAATATGTGGTCTCACCAATGCCCAGTACAGAGGGACAATCACTTCCCTGGTCCTGCTGGCCACACTATTGCTGATATAAAACAGGTTGCCATTGGTCTTCTTGGCCACCTGGGCACAAACTGGTTCATATTCAGTTCCTGTCAACCAGCACCCCCAGTTTCTTTTCCACTGGGCAGCTTTCCATCCACTCTGCCCCCAGGCTGTAACACTGTCTGGGATTGCTGTGAGCCAAGGGCAGGATCCAGCATTTGGACTGTTTGAACCTCATAAGCTTGGCCCTGGCCCATCAATACAGCCTGTTCAGATCACTTTGTAGAGTCTTTCCACACATCAGCAGATCAGCACTTCTGCCCAACTTTGTGTCATCAGCAAACTGACAGAGGGTGCACTCAATATGCTTGTCCAGGTTGTCAGCCTTAAACAGGACTGGCCCCAGTACTGAGTCCTGGGGAACACCACTGGTGACCAGCTGGATGTGACTCCATCCACCACCACTCTCTGAGCTTGGACATCCAGCCAGTTTATTACCCGGTAAACAGTGTGGCTGTCCAAGTCAGAATGTTGTGGAAAACTGAGTCAAAGACTTTAGGAAAGGCAAGGAAAACACATTCCAAGCCTTTCCCTCATCCCCTAAATGGGTCACCTGCTCATAGAAGGAGATCAAATTGGTCAAGGAGGACATGCCATCACTGGTTTATGAAAGACATGTCCTTCTTGACCAACTTGATGGATCTCTTTTGCCCTCTTATGGCACTCAAGCTGATCTCTTCCCTGCCCTTCCCTGGCACTGAGGTCAGGATGACTGGGCTGTAATTCCTCATACCCTCCTTCAGCTCTTATCACTTTTACTGACCTCCAGTCATCTTGGACCCCCACAGTTAACCAGGACTGCTGGTAAGTGATGGGGAGTGTCTTGGTGAGTCCTGCAGGCACTGTGTGCCCTCCAGCCCCATGGACTCCTCCAGGCCAAAGTGGCAAAGCAGGTCACTGACCATTTCCCCTTGGATTATGGGGATTTCATTCTCCTCCTTGTCCCTGTCTTCCAGCTCACAGGGCTGGATACAGGAGAACAACTGGCCTTGCTATTAAGGACTGAGGCAAAGAAAGCATTAGGTACCTCACAGTTTTCCTCATTCTTTGTCATTATATTTCCCCACACATCCAGTAAAGGATGGAGATTGTCCTTAGCCTTCCTTCTGTTGCAAATCTATTTATAGGAACCTTTGTATTATCTTTTACAGTAGTTGCTGGATTTAGTTCTGTTTGGGCTTTGGTCCTTGTAATTTTCTCCCTGCATAAGCTCACAACATCCCTGTAGTTCCCCTGAGTTTTCTGTTCCCCCTTCCAAAGGTCATATACTTTGTTTTCCCCTGAGTTCCAGGCAAAGCTCTGTTCAATCAGAGCTTCTTCTTCTGATCCAGAAGATCAATCAGATCTTCTTCTGGCCAATCTTCTTCCCCAAAGCTCATCTTTTGGCACAAGGATATGGACTGATACTGCAACTTTAAGATTTCCTTCTTGAAGACTGTCCAGAATTCCTAGACCACTTTAACCCACAGGACTCCCTCTGGATGGAGCCCCTCAACCAGTCAACAGGCCAAAATCTGCCCTCAGGAAGTCCAAGGTAGAAGTTCTGCTCCTTACTTCCCCGAGGATCAAAAACTATAATTTCATGATTGCTATAGGGTTTTTTTTTTGCTTTCAGATTGTCAGATTGAGTTATTTTATGTATAATTCTAATAATAATTATTTTATTTTCCCCCTTCACTCTCCATTCCTCTTTTGATGAAGATAAGACATTTTCGGAGCCTCGAATTTCAGGCAGCTGAAATTTTCATTGGCCATTTTGTCTTTCATTTTGTTCTTTCTATATTTTCAGGATGGTATATCTAAATTTGTAATGTTACATGTGCTATTTGATTTGCTGAAGGCGATCATTCTCATGATGAATTTGTATGTGTGGGATGAAAATATGCACATCAGCTTCATCAAGTGTTCCATTAAAATTGGACTACAGAACTCAATGAGACAGCAAGATGCAGTGGTAAATTTATGCTGAATTGCACAAATATTTGGATTTAGATATAAAATATATTTTCAAGCAATCAATTAATTTGATAACTGAAAACCTCTCTGTACTAAAGAAATAAGAAAGGGTCTTTCCTCTCAAAATTCTTGGGGAAAAATTATACAGTGAACCTGCTAAAGTGAAAATGGTTTTTCAACTAGTCCAAAGAATATGAGAAGTGGCTAGAGAATAGCAGTACTGTGTTATAGAAGTTTCTTGGATTTCAATTTTTTTTTTATTCCATATTAGAATTAAAGAGCTTTTGGGGGTTTTTTTTGAGAAGGAAATGGCACTTAAAATAGCATTTAAAACCTGCTTTTTTAAAGTAAGGCAGGTCAAGTTTTGTCTTGTTTCCTCAGAACTTGAATCACAGAAACATAAGCTCACAATTTTGTTGAAACAGATTTGTCAGCTTTTCATATTCCTAAAATGTTCTAGCAGCTCTACTATGTAGGTGTTTAGTTAAATGTACCTTTTCTACATGGATATTCCAAGGAGACTTCAAGAAGTCAAAGATTCAGTTTAAAGGAGGGGCCTCTCTTCTGCTGTGTGTTTTTCAGAGATTGTCAACTTGAGAAAAACAACTAGATTTACAAAGAGAGAATGGCGATAAGATACATTGATGACCTAAGGCATCAAATTGAAAATTGATTCTTCACTTACAACTACCTTTTCCATTT
Source organism: Acridotheres tristis (assembly GCA_037013685.1). Lineage (NCBI taxonomy): Eukaryota > Metazoa > Chordata > Aves > Passeriformes > Sturnidae > Acridotheres > Acridotheres tristis. Next base: position 58,545,668 of record CM072888.1, on the reverse strand, counting down.
TGTGTTTGGAAGTTGTTTGTTCATCTAGAGCTGATAGAAAGGTAAGTGGACTGTAATATGCAGAATTGTTCTTATTTACACTGACTGAAGTTCACTACACTTCTATGTCCTGGCTGGTTTTGCCTCTCCTTTCTTTCTTTGGGCTCCAATTTTCTTTTTGCTTCATTTCTTCCACTGAATAACCCAGCTTTTAAGTTGCCTTTGGCCATCTGTATTTTCTTGCATTCCCAAATGTGGCATTCTCCCTGGAAATACTGTATGTTCAGCTTTGACTGCTGGCAGCAAAGAAGACTACTCAATTCTGCTCACTGAAGCACCAGATCCACATGGCCATCAGGATGTGAAGAAATTTCACTTTGCTGCCAGCACTCAGAGCAAAAAGCTGCATCAAGAGAAACAACAAAAGCTGTAAGTTCTAAAAGGATTTTCTGGAAAGAATTAGTTCATTTATATGATGTACCTTACATAATATCAAATGAAATAGCATAGCTGCTAGGCTATTTGGTTCATGATTGTTCTTATTCTTCATCAGCATTGTAGCAGTTACTACCCTCAGAAACTCATGCCATTTTAGTGGCATGAAACCATAGAGTTTGTAATATCAAAGCTTTCAAACCTTTTTCTACTATGGCCTGTCTGTGATACTACATAATTAATTAGTAACTTTGCTTCATTTTTTCTCATGTAAATGAACATACATAAATTTAAAGATTGATAATATTCAAAATATGTTTAAAGGTTTTGCTGTGCTGGGGAAGATGACAGCAGCTTGCATGGATGTGTCAGAAGTGGAACAACCAGCTCTGTTGGCAGCAAAGATCTCTGGTGGCAGCATAGGTGGCAGCATTAAGAGCCTTTTGGAGCCCAGGGAAATATTTGGTGATGGAAATCTACCTAACATAGCTGCAGGTCTGTCAGTATAGGACTGAATTATGAAGCTGACCTACCTGAGTTACAAACAAAATGTGGAGCTTACACATCTCTTAGACTCCAATGACAAGTGTATCCTCCAATTCTGCCTTATAAATTAGGGACCTTTATTTGGATTAGGCATGTCATACAGATGAATTTTTTTGCCCTGTAACTGAATAATTGCAGCTATTTCTGGCAGAAATATGGAACCTCTTTTGGATTAACAGGAAATTTGCTGCCCTCACACACCTAAGAGCCTTCTTCAGCCAAATCTCAATACAGAATTTGCATAAATTACAACTGGAAAGTAAACCATAGCCAAAGCAAATTATTTTCTCAAATGAGATGAAAATTAATGTAAATATTTTTGTGATGTTTGCTAGTTGCTGTCATGTTAGTGACTCCCTAATGGAAGATACAGTCTGCAACAGGACACTTAGGGAACTTAAGTCATATAGACGAGATAAAAAAATAATTGGCAGAAAGATGCTCTGCAGAAAGAAATAACCTCTACTCTTGTGTACTTTCAGTGATATCATTCTGCCATGGTGATGCAAGAGAAGAAAAATCAGAGTAGTCCAACCTAGGAAATGCAATTCCTGAATTACTTAATAACTGAATGTGTGGATTTAAATATAATTCATTTTTAACTGAGTAATCCACAAAACCAAATTTCTAGAATTTTGAAATGGAGTCTTTTCAGAATCAGTAGCACACAAATGAATTCCTATATGTGAAGATGATGAGCCTTAAGAACTAGTTGACAGTGTAAATTATTGTTACTATTCCTAGTACAATAGCTTTTAGAAGAACCTTGCTTTGTCTTCCAGTAGGATACCACTCAATAATTCTCTGCAGTGAAGAGAAAAGCCTTCTAGCAAAATCTCAAATGCTAAACTAAATAAGTTTTGAATGAAAAGAAAAAGGACTATCCCTATTTATTTGAAGGGATAAGAGGCACAAGTTCTGCTGAACATTTTAAGAAAAATTGCCTAAAACCTCTTCCTTCCCCATATGTAACTCACTGCAGGCATTTAAGCATCTGATGTTGTCTACAGTTTCACAGTCTCTTGGCTGAGTGAAGTATCAGAGTGCCTATGCAACATCTAAAAAGTTTTGGATCTATAAGGAGGATGGAGCCTAACCCATGGTCGTCCATTTCTAAGAACATTATGAGTCCAAAAGGAACAAAGTGAGTCTTTTGAGTAATTGGGTTTTGTGAATTTGCCTCAATTTCAGGGTACCTGAACTGAACACTCCAAGCAGTCCTCCAAGCAGCAAGCTTCATTGAAGTTAGAGAAAGTCAGGAGAAGCTCAGCTCTAAGGTGCTGAGGAAATGGAGTACACTTAAGAAAGGTACACTTAACAATACCATACTGTGTGACTGACATATAGTATTGTTCTATTGTTTATGAGTCATATTTGGACTCATAAATCAGTGCTTGGCCCAGGCCAAGAAAATAATCTTTTGCACAAAGGATGTTGACATAGATTCACCTGCACAAGGATTTGTTCGTGGAATCCGTAGCATTAACTGAAATGGTGAAAGAAAACAAAAAAAAACCCCAAAACCAAACAAAAGAGGACTGAGAGGTAATAAAGCTTCCCATCCATTCCTGGGCCATCTAGAATGAGACAAAGAAGGAAAAAGAGCTGTTCCCAGGTATGCATCCTCTTCTGGGTCTTTCACAGTGCAGCAGGGGCCCTTCACAGTCCTTTCCCCATGGTGATTATGCAGCTGTCATTAAACACAGACTCCCTTCCAGCAGTGCCTGCTCCAACAAGGGCACCTGCTGCACTCTGCTTAATAGCTCAGGGCTGTGCAGGCAATGTAATGTGAAACAAAAGCTGTAATAAAATGGTAGGAAAAGTGGGAGGAAGAAGAAGTGAATCTCAGCCTCAGTTCCTGGCCTGGGGAATCTGAGCACCAGGCTTCAGAGCAAGCATCCAGCTTGCTGCCTGCACTGGCTCCAGACACCTGCAAGGTGCTGCAGTCGAAAATTTGTCTCAAAGAGTCACTGGAACATAGAAAAAGCTTCCATGTAGGAGTATCTAAAGGAATCATGGTCTTTTGGCCTCGTTAAATTAACTTATTCCATGTGTGCTACGCAAGGTCTCTTTTGCAGAAATAGCACATAAACCTTTCCATGTGAGTTTAAATAAGCAGTCGGTGGAAAAGGTACATGCAGGCATTAAGCCACATGAATGCAAAGAAAGGCACCCATAAATGTACCCAAAATAATGATAAATTAGGCAAGAACTATTTATTTTCTTTATAAATTAATTGTGCAAATAATGTTTTCAATAGTCCTGATGACATTAACTTTCTACTTAAATTTCCCTTGAGACTGATCTCTTCTCCTCTCAGAACCAAATTTGTTTAGAACTTTTGGTCCCTGATGTTTTAAGCTTTTCAATCTTTGAATTTGTTCAACTACTGAGAAATAAAATCCTTACTACTGTAAAAGCCTCAAAAAATGTAGATAGGGAATCAGAGAAAAATAAAATACTGAATTATTAAACAGGGAAAGTAGTTTACATCACCTATTAGAGGCAGTGGAAAACACTGAAAAACAAAGAATTTTATTCCATACAAAATGGTATCTGTGTTTTTAGTCTAAGCATTTAAAGATACTGTTTTTAGAATTTTAAATGGAGTGTGAAAACTGCATTTTTTAAAAGGATATAATTTTTGGAAACACTTATTAAGCCATGTCCAATATATCTTGTCAAATGTCTAATCTTTAGCATCCCATCCTTTGCTCAATATCATAAATAGGAACACTTTCACCTATGTAGCTGATTAATGAATCTTAAAGGGAGAGGATTTTCCTTGAGACTTGAGCTAAACTTTCTTTTTACTGTTTCCTCTCTCTTTTCATGTCCCCAGGCCCATCTTTTTACATATTTCCTGTGTTATTATGCTAAATAATTCCTGTTCATCCTCATTACATACTTTTCATATTGAAATGCTTTCCTAAACTACACTGAAAATTGTGATTGTGTCATTAAAAATTATAATAATGCTATTCTGCCTCCCCCAAAGTCTACTTAACACAACACCAAGAGGAATCAAAAGCACTCAACCAATGGGTAAGAGAGCAGAGCCTTTCCAAAAGGCCAGCCCAATGTCTCATGTGAGCAATTGTCAGGAAAGAGATGTTTTGGAGCCTTCTCTTTCCTCTCAGAGACACTTACCAGCCCCATGCCAACTGCTGCTTTAAACGGTGAGTTTCTCCCAACCCTTACCTTGACCCTAATCCTTATCCTAGTGCCACCAGGACTGTGAGACAAAGGTTTTCAGCCACACTGAGGAAGAAATTATCAGTTAAGAATTACGTTTATAGTCCAGTGCTTCTTCCAGTTTTTCCCTGCTCCAGCTGCAGTTGTGCTCCTGTTCTCTCCCCAACTTTAGCACAACACATCAATGCTATAACTAGGATGATGTTTTATTTTGAGCCCATGTCACAAATCCCTATCTCATTTCAGCTGCACCTTTAGGTTCTGTCTCTAACACCTCCTGGGATTACAAGTTAAGGTAACTTGTGTATTTATTGCTGAGTGAAGGAAAAAGCCTAGAGCTGTAACTTGAATGGGGCTGGGAAGTGACTGCCAAAGCAAATACTGGATTTCAGGGTTCTCCTGAGAATCTTTCCTTCTTGCCATGCATTGTGTCTTGAGCTAAGGCCAAGCCTCACCCCCTGCACTAAGTTTAGGTTTAGAATTCATGCTAAAGTTAGGGTTTGGATTAGGATTGGCATTTGGAGAGAAGGAAAGCCCAGAGCAACACCAAATGGCAGTGTGAAGGAACTTCGAGGGGATAGGCACATGGAGGGAGTCAGAAACAGTATAAAAAACATGGAGATGGAAGTTTTATTGAAGTCTTTATACTTATTTGTACCCCAAGCATTTGGGCTTGCTTTTAAGTTTAACAAGACCTTTTGTGTAACTGAACATTGTGGAGGGAGCAGAAACCATTCCCAAAGTAGAGACCCTCTCTGAGTCCCTGGAAAGGGCCCCATGGAAAATGATACCTTAAAGATAAGAAATTGCTTGCTTAGAGTGACAAATATAAAAAAGTTTTTTGCCCCCCTTTATAGACCCCTGTGTTATCTTTCTGTAATATTAGTGGTTCATTTTCCTCTTGTATTACTGGTTCATTTCAAACCTAAAGTCCTTTGAAGATTGGTTAGTTTTAGAATTCCCTTGGTAATTGGTGCAAAATGTAAAACCCCCGAAACATATAAGAAACCCCTTAGAAACCCCACCCAGTGAATATGCTAGACAGATCCCATCATAGAATAAAGCTATGGAATAAATCCTGTCTTTGTATTCCGACCTCTTAACTCTGCTGGCTTAAGGGCACTGTGCAAGCCAGATTCTATCTGGGCAAGGCTTGGAAGCGTGCCCTGTTGCCCAGAACTGCTTGGGCAGTTTTGGGGTCTCACAAAGGCTCCCACCAGCCGGCGACAGAACATGCATAATATTTTGACTGAAAGATGCATCTTAAATTAAGAGGTATTCCTGCTTATGTTGTTTTTGACTGGCAGGTATTCCTATCTCACTAGGAGTCTCATAAAACAAACAGGGCGTATATCAATACATATGCTCCTGACAGAAAAATAGTCAATGTAATGGAAGTAGTTTATATCCCAGAAGAGGTCTTTCTGTCTGAGAAATTCTAGAACATGGCAATGGACATTTTTTATCTTTGCAGAAGCTTTGAAATATTTCTTGTTGCAGTCATCTTTCTTTCCCCCATATTTTTTCCTTTATAATCATCTCTCCTATTGAATGTGCTTCTAACCAGGAAGAGGTTTTGCAATATAACGAACTGTAGCACCACCAATAATTAATGCCATTCAATTTTACAGCCGTGATTTTCTATTTTCTTTCATCTTTGGTAGCTATTTACCCCTGTGCAAAGTGAGTACAACACTAACAAATCAGATTGCTTCTCAATTTACATATATACAATGTCATTGCTTAGGAAAACAGTACTTACATGAGTAAATGAACAGTTAAACAGCTGACTTACCATTTGCATCTGCAATCATAATAATGGCTTGCATAAACTAACTGTGCAATTGTACATGTCTTTGTGCGTATGCACCTGCCTTATAGTTCTCTTTACCTCTGTTACACATATATTTATGAAAATTTAGCAACTAATACGTTTTGGTCTCCATTTCTGTTTTTTATGTCAAAGATGGCACCTCTATCAACATTAATTTTGCAATTATCTTGGGCCATTTCAATCAATATATAGTCTGAAATAAAGATACCAGATAAAAATTTTATCACATCTTTTCTCACCATATTAAAAAAAAAAAAGGAAAAAGAAAATGAAAGAATTTGTTTGGATTTCTCTCAGCCAGTACTGAAAAAGATCAATGTATCACCACAGAGTAAAGCATAACTAACTGGCAAAATTATACAGTATTTATGGCAAAAGCTTACTCATGAGTGATTTTAAACAGTCAAGATCTTGAACATGCACATTACTGTGCAAAGCACTTACATAGCTGGCTAAATGCTGTTTCTTTATTTGGACTTAACAAACACTGTCAGTGGAAGAAGTTGACCCTTTAAGGGGTCTTCAGTGTCTCATCTGGGTCTGTTATGCATTGCAAAGCAATTGTCAGGGTGAGTGCTGTGTGCTTACTCTGACTCTAAGCATGCTAAATCAATTCAAAGAGATAAATGATTTTTTTTCCAAAAGCAGTATCCTTGCTTTTGCCTTTCTGTCTGAAAAACAACTGAAATAACACAGGTTTCTGGACTTATGTGGGGATTATGCAGTATATTAACTTTGTTCTTATCCTCTGCAGCAAGGTGAATTTAATCCTTTTAGGGTGCATACAGGGGATGCTATTTAATCTACTATATGTTGCTTCATTATTGTTGCTAATAATAATGCTATCTATAGTAGGTAGATACTAGTTTTATGTCTTCTGTATCTCATCTGTCTTTCCCTGTAGAAAAGAAATTTGAAGATCTGTCTCAGATATTTAATTCTCACAAAAATGCACCAAATTAATCATATTCTGATATTATTGTGATTCCAGCCATGTGAGGCACTTTACTAGTTAAGTTTACATTTTAATAGATCTGGACTTGAGGCACAATTCTACAAACAGAAGTCAAATGTAGCACCTGTCAGTCTCCTCTGTTTTGCACATTACTGTTCCAGTAACTTCAGTCAGTGCTGATGGTGAAACATAAAACACTGGTGAGCTGAATCACAAAATTTCTTGCCTATGATAGTGTTCTTTTGAACTGCATCTAATTATCTTAACTGTGGTAACAAGATATTGCATTTCTCATAAAAAGATTTCAAAACTGAATGCTAATACAATGTATTTTCTTTTTGCAGATGATTCTGAATCTGAATCCTACTTGAATGACATCACGTACTGCATTCACATTCTGAATAGAGAAACTAATTCCATATGGAGTACACTTACTGCAGATGCCTTCCCATTGAAACTGAGACACTCTGCATTTACAGTTTTGTGAAATGTTCTAGTTTCAAATTAATTATAAAGGGGAACAAAGAAGTCTATCTACAGGAAAAGTAACCCATTGTTATGAAGACTCTCTCCAATATAGCAGCAGCTCCATTTGAACAAGTAATCACTGATTCCTTTAGGATACAGCAACTCTTGCCAAGATATGTAGCAGGACAGAAGGAAGCTGACAGGACAAACTGAAATTCAGTGACTGCTTATATAGATAGAAAAGGATTATATAAATGCTAGCAGACATTAAATAGAGTCGTGATCAGCCAATTTGCCAACACCTCAGAATACAAACTGACCACACTTGTTGGGGTTTTTTGCCCCCAGTAAAAAAAACCCAAAAGGCTCATTACTTTACATACAAAATCTATGAAGTTATACTGGCATGCTCGGAACATACTGCCAGGAATAAGTGTTCATTAGTGGCTCGGTCAGTGGACTGATATTCAGAGAATCCAGGTCTAAGTCCAAGAGGAATTGGTGTCTTGTCCAGTCATTTAGCATTGTTGGCTCAGTTTCTTCTGTTTCAAGGAGGGAAATAATACTGTTTATCTTATACAGTACTTAAAATACTCTGGACCCATGTGAGAAAGCAAGCTATCCATGAGGCTTAGTATTTTTATTGAATCTTTGCATGCATTTTAAAGTATTATTTTATTTATTTATTTATTTATTTATTTATTTATTTCTTTATTTCTGATCACAAGCACAACATAGTAAAATGCTCACTCAGTAAGAAGGTACTTTTAAAGCAGGAGAATTTCATCCTCCCCAAGATCCCAGCCATACGAATTGGTTATTGACATTAGATTGAAGAATGTTATTTGGCATCTGATTTTCCAGATCTCAATTTGTGTAGCTTCCCTCCTAGGACAGTCATATTGCTTCAAAGTGAGGCTTTGCAACTTCTCCACTTTTGGATCTTATGTCTTTGTTTATGCTTAATGTCAACAATCATTAATCACTTGTAACTTAAAATCTCTCATCTCCACATAAGTATTTTTTTGTATAAAGCATGATGTGCATCTCTCAGCATGAAAAAGAGAATTCTAGAAGAGTGTAGTAACAATGCTAATAAAAATAAGCTAGCTCCTATTTTTTTTTAATTTTTTTTTTAAATTAAAAACAGTTCAGAATTTTAGAGATATACTTTTTGGCCCTGCTACGACAGTCTGAGAATACAAGATTCTCACTGAGGCAAGAAAGTGTCTCTTGACTCTTTGCAAAGGGATTGCATCTCCATCTTCTCTAAATCCTTGTATTAGGCAGTAGTTGTGCATAGAAAGGAGATGTCCCCTAAGCTTTCTCTCTCTAATGATGAACTAACACAGCTTTTTCAGCTTCTCGTAAATCCCGTGTTCCAACTCCCTGTCTATTTTAGTGTCTTATCTCCTCTACTAGTTGCAGCATGACAACATCTTTCTTATCTCAAGTAACCCAAAACTCGATTGCAGTACTACAGATGCAGTCTCACAAGTGTCAGCTGAACGAGAATTGTCAATTCCCAGGACTTGTTGTCCACACTTGATAACACAATCTGGTACGCAACTGAGCGTCTTCTCTGCAAGGGCAAATTTTTGTTCCATTTTCATGTTCATGTTGTTTGTTACAGAACTGAAGTTTAATGAGCCAAACTCACATGAATTGCAGGTTTATTTCAGCATTAAAAAAACCAACAAAATCAACTCCATGGCAAAAAAACCCCTACACAATAATCATTGATAAGTTCTAGACTCAGGGTGGCTACTGTATGAGGATTTTATGTTACCTTGCTATTTGCAGACGTTTTGAGATGAATGGGAAGTAGATACTGTGTTTTAAAAACAACAGATGAAATTTGAAGTAACTGAGAGGTTGTGTTTCACAATTCACATATTGGTAATCTCAAGATAAAATGTCATCTGTTTGTTCATGTCAGCTACTCAAGAATAACTGAATCAGAATCTCTGGGTCAGTCAGTCCAACATGGGATTCTATTCCCGACCACAGCACTAACAAGTTCAATCCCGAGATGCAAACTGAAACAGAAAACCTGAGATGCTACAACACCACACAAATATTTTTAGCCCTAGAATTTACAGAACTGCTCAAGCACTTACGACATGAAAATGTCAATTTTTAAGTCAAGCCTGAAGTTGAGAGTTGGTCTTGACATAACTCAAGAAATTTGGCAACCAGCAATAAATTCAGGTTATAGAATGGTGAACTGTACTTAATATATTTAAATTCAGTATTTTACTGACCTTAGAATTTATTGCTTAACTTCCAGTACAAGTAACATTTACCATAACTCACAAGCTTTTTTATCACAGAGGCCTGATTCGCATGGCAACTCTAGTTTGAGTAAATATCAAATATCTCTCTTAAATATCTCTCTGACTATATTCTTGCCCTCTTTTTGCTTATTATTTATAATTTGTGCAAGAGAGTACAACCCTATAATTTCCCATGTTCTTGTTTGGCAACTTCCCATTCATTTTCCCAATAACAACGTTAGGTTGTTCTTGGCTGGTTTCCAGTTGCTCACCAAAGCCCCTCTATCACTGCCTTCATCAGCTGGGCAGAGGAGAGAAAATGCAATAAAAAACCTCTTTTGAGGTCAAGATAAAGACAGGGACTTTTGGTTCACCAGGTACTGTCATGGGCAAAACAGGCTTGACTTGGGGAAAAAATGATTTAATTTTTTGCTAATAAAATCAGAATGGAATAATTCTAATTACTGCCTGGGCTCAGCTGTGCTCCTGAATTCTCTCTCTGCTCATCACCTCAGTGGTGCAGGTGGATGGGGAACAGGGGCTGTGGTCACCTCATCATATGCTGTCTGTGCTGTTTCTTCCTCCACAGGGACACTCTTCTCACACTCTTCCCTTTCTCCCCCATGGGGTCCCTTCCACAGGAGACAGTCCACCATGGACTTCTGCAACATGAGTCCTTTCCATAGTTCTTGAGGAACTGCTGAGTGTGGGTCACTCCCATGGGGTGCAGTCCTTCAGGAACAGGCTGCTCCAGAGGGATCCCCCACATGGTCACAAGCCCAGCCACAGAACCTGGTCCTGCACAGGCTCCTCTTTCCATGTGGCCACAGGTCATGGAGAGCTTCCTCCAGCACAGGCTTCCCATGGGGTCACAGCCTCCTTCAGGCACCCACCTGCTCCAGCCTGGTGTCCATGGCCCTCACCATGTTCTTCATCATGGGCTGCATCACCTCTGCTCCAGCACTCAGAGCACCTCCTGCCCCTTCCTCTTCCCAGACCAGGATGTTGGCAGGGCTGTTCCTCTCACACCTTCTCACTCCTCTCCACAGGTTCAGTTGTGCAGCTTTTCTCCCTTCAGAACCCTGCTATCCCAGGGGAGCTACCAACATCCCATCAAGGCTGATGGGCTCAGCCTTGGCCACTGGTGGGTCCATCCTAGAGCCAGCTGGCATTGGCTCTGTCAGACACAGGGGAAACTTCTGCCACCTCCTCACAAAGTCCCTCCTGTAGCTCTCCTGCTACCAAAACCTAATCATACAAACACAATAAACCCCAAAATTTTATTAAATTTATTTGAGTAAGAAACAGCAAATTTTCCCCAAATATTTCTTTATTTCTTATATTAGCAGTGTATATACTGGAATGTAGTCATAAAATTGGACCAGAAATCCATTTCATCAAGTATATTTTCTCTACTTGACTGCATATTTCATCAAGAGGTGGAAAAATAAATTATATAGGATATTGTTCTGGTCAGATTTTAATCCTAAATCTGGGAAGGTAGCTAAGAGAAAGTTTTTACAGAATCAAGGATTATATAAATGCCATCGAATTTTGAGATAATTTGACTCTGAATCCCTATTGTCTTTTTGTGCATTTAAATTTTCTTCAGTTTTAACTTGTCTAAATCCAATTACTGCAAATTTTTGTCTTCTGCAAGCTTTGTTATTTATTCCTTTTTTTACACTATTTTAAAATAAACTGCAGCATTAAATCTTTTCCAAACTGTTAAAACCTACTGTGCTAACCACTAACCCTTTCTGTACATAATTTGTCATTAAAGTCCCATGGGAAAAACGATTCAATCAGTTTAATTTTCTGAGTATCTTCTCCTAGGCTTTTAAAATATTTAAGTAGATTTTTTTCCATTCCTTTTTATATTTTCAACTGAAAATTCTTCAAAAGTTCTAAATAATTAAGAGGGACATGAGTTTCCACTAGCAAAGCCATCTGACTTCAGGAGAAGTTAACTTATTCTACATATTTAATACTTAGAAACATGAATTTAAAAATGTATACAACACTGAAGTAACAGACAGTTCTGTTATTCGACACATTGGCCACATGTCAGAAGTAAAAGAAATGTACTATACATGTGCTTTGGCATTCTGATGTGGTTACAGATTTTCAAAACAGCTCTGATAGTAGGTTTGTGTGTATCACTTAATTCTGTTACATTTAGGGTTCATATATTCCCAGTGATAGTCAATAGGTTGCCCACTGTAGTAAGGCAGTGTACCTACCCTTCTTTTGTGCTGTATACAAGCATCTGCTTGTCTTAATCACAGATGCAGCCCAGTAAAAATAATTCTTTTCATTACTAGTAAAAAGTCTAGGAATGTGGGATCTTAGAACTTGTCTGGGCTCGTCTCAGCCTGATCTGATTTTAGCTCATTTTAGAAGTGTGTAGATGTATTTGGTGACAAACACCACCCTTTTCTATTAATTGGGAAAAAGAAATAAAATTTCCTGCAAACTCCTTTGAGTAAGGACCTCATATGGCCCCATTTCTTCAGAAGCCTCTAACTATTGACTTTAGGACCTAGAGGAGCATTATAGAAGTGCAAGTAACATTAGAGAAAAAGGGTAGGTACTAGGAAGACAGTATCTAATTTCAAATAGTATTATCCTCTAATACTTATAACTGGATGCAGTATTTTGATTACACACTAAAATATAATTGGATGAACTGTATATAAAACATGATTTCTTTTCTGATATCAATATTTTAGTATAAAACTTGAACAAGCTTGTCAAAAGCTCACTATGTATATGCTAGACTTTGAAACTTTAAACATTTTCATTGACACTAAAAGGACAATCCATGTTCAGCTACACAGGTGCTGAAGTTTGAGTTTTATTTACTGAACCCTAAAGGATATATCTTCATTCTTGATACTAACTCTTCATGGAAAATACACTTTAACTTGTTGCCAATGTCAAATGTTATTGTTTAGAATACTGGAGTCACCCTAATGAATACTATCTGAGCTTAATCACTTGACAAATTGCAAGTGCTATTTTTCTACTAATGTCTTATGTGCTGTTGCCTCTTTTTATCTTTATTTCTTTATTCTTCTGTCTTTGGTTCAGTTATTGTAGTCTCATTTGCACTCCCTACCCTGACATTCTTTGATATGCAATCATTAAAAATCATGGGCAGTTTTGTAAAGTTCTGAAGTTCTTTTTCCATTATGCTACAGTTAATATCTCATTACAAATGCTATGTCAGATCCCTTGTGTTTGCAAAGGGTAGTTTCATTCAATGCTGTGGAAATGGTAGGAACAGAAGGGACTTTTCATCATCAGTCAGGAGTGAGCTGAGATTGCACCATGGTATTGAACCTGTAAGCAAGACCTGCCTCCTTACTGTTGTTATTACTGTGATATTTATTTTGTTGTGGTTACTGACCCCTAGTTGAGGATCAACAGGAGTCAACAAAAATCAACAGTTACCTGAAGCACCACACCAGATTACAGCAGATGTTTAGACAGCTCATATGATGCACTGTGACCCAACAGCAAAATATGTGGAATTTTCCTCTGAAATTGTGGGAAAGGAGAAGTTGCAAACACCACCTCTCCATTTTCTCTTTTTTAAAGGGACATCTTTTGATACAGAGGAGTTCCATCAGTATTTTTCATCCTAAGGATGGTAAATGTTTTACATATGCCCAGTCTCTTCTTTGCTCATGGATTCTTTCCCAGTGAGATTATTTGCCAGGCAGATGTAACTACTCAAAAGAGATGAGCAGGAAATATAGTGATGAAATTGAGGGTAAGTTACAAAGGCACTGAATATCTGCACATTGAATTCAGAATCTTTTCACAATGAGAATGCTGTGGTTGATGCAGAGGCCTTCTAATTCAAATGTTGCTGTTATAAGGGAATCCAGTGATGCTGCTGAATATAATGGCCCCGTTTATCAGTACTATGTGCATGTTGTGTTTACATAATGCACAGAGATCATAGTGAAATTAAACACAGAAAATACGGCAGCATGCAGAGCATTGGATCTAGAAGACTTCTGAGGTCTTTTACCTAACTAACCAGGAACTGTCACTTGTGTAAACAAACTTTTTTATTCCTCTGTTTTAGAAAGGTCCTATCAGTCCTGAAGACTGTCTTCCTTTTATGGCCAAGGACATCTTGTGACTTCATAGTTCCTGAGCAATTATTTATAAACTCTTCATAATTTCATCAAAACTGTCATTGTTTTAATACTTAGAATTATTAAAATGTAAAGAAAAATGGGTTTATGCCTTCAAACTTCCAACCAAATCCAAACCCTCCATGCAGCATCATTATAAGAAGCAATCCATGTATGCTCTTCCACCTGGATATTAAATCTCATTTCATCTTGATACTGTGGTGATTTCTCATCTTGTTTGGTTTTGGGTTCTCTCAGCTTGCCTAGTTGTTGGTACTTTTGCTGTGTTCAGTGTCTGTTACTGTCATGTAGTTTATTTGATAATTTCTCCTTAGACAGAGTTTCTGGATGCCAAAAGCCTATGCTCTGCAGCATGCCTTTTTTCTTTTATTTTTTAATTGTTGACAGAAGACAACAAATGAGGTAAAATATCTTTTAAAATGTCACTGATGCATTCGCCAAACACACTCTAGGAACTGTCATTTTATATTTGCCCCAACTAGGTCTCCAGGGAAATTCTATGACAGAAAGTAAGCTGTGAGGAGTAAGCACCTTCTAACTATGTATTTATTTTTATATAATGGAAAGCATCAGTGGATCAAATTTTTGACCAATTTAGGTAATGGCACAGCTTGAGTATGTGTTTGTTGGGCTGGCTACTTATATCTGTTTCAGAATTGAAAATGAAGTTTAAAAGAAAATCAGTGAATGAGATTGTATGTCAACTCTCCAGGACCTTTCCCTTTTTAAATGTTCTTCCTAACTTGAGCAGAAAATAAGAAATATGAGATTTCCTGTACAGTGAAAATATTTGAAATATTGTACCTTAGGAAGCTCCAACATGGAGCTCTTAAAAAATTTATGAGCACTCTCTGTCAGCCTTATTGTGGGTTTCTGTGTAGCACAGCCGGTGTGTGCAGGCAGCTCCCACTGGAACCATGAGAAGCACAGCGAGGACACCTGGCACAGCTAAGGGTACAGGTAAAACAACAGTTAAAGACAGCTCTGGTTTTTTGGTGGGTTACCAAAGGAATACAGAAGTGACATTACAGCAGTGCAAATTCCTGAGCTGGCTGACAGCTGGAATGATGTGAGATGGAGTTCTTAGTAGTGGAATGACTTGAACATCTGCAACAAGTTTTTCTCTAGGAAAATGACAATTTACTTCAAAGAACTCCAGTTCTTGAAGGAAGTGTACAGTCTCCAGCAACTTCTTTCCTTCCCCCTCCCCACTCCCCAGAAATATCTTTATTCTCAAAGATAAAATTATGTATTAAAAAGTCATATATGTTCTCTTCTGTACTCTCAGGTATGTGACCTTCATGCTGATTTATTTAGTCTAATGTATAATAAATATTTAATTATTTTTATGAAGTGGAAGATCTTCATGTGGGGGTAAAAACAAATAGCACTTCTTGAAATTCCAGTTCCCAGAGAGCTGGAAGGAGACAGACGTTCCACGTAGGACAGAAAGAATAAGCAGATCATATATTTGGAATGAAATATTTTCTGTTCTGTGTAGGCCCTGGGGCTTTAATGGTCTAAGCAGTTCTAAAAAAGTCTTGTTCAATTTCATAATTTTATTGTATTCAGAGGTTTGGGGTTTTTCTTCTTTTTTGTCTAGATTCTTTTCCTAGGGCTTGCTGTTCCTAGCTAACTATGGACTGCAGGACACACAGATATTAATGAGAGAGGTTGATGTTCTGCCTCATGTGCAGTTCCAACACCTTGATCCAGTACTAAAGCTTTTTGTTGCACAAAAGTTCCTGTTGAAATAGCAAAGTTGAATATATGTATTAAATTCTGCAGGTTAATAATTTGTCTGCTTGCACTTTCTGTGTTTTCTACAGACCTTTCTCCAACAAAAAGTTAATTTTCTGAAGTCATTTTCAGGTCCAAACTAGCAAAGACATTGAAGCTTCACAGATTCTCTGGATAGTTAATGTTATGGTTGGGTGCCCAGGTACTGAGGCTCATTGCAATGCATAATTACTTTCAATAGGAGACAGAAGATTTTTAAAATCTTTCTGCATTTGAACAAATGAAACTCATATCTCTTAGAAAGGAATGTACTGAACTCTTGTCTTCCTGATGAAATAAAACCACAAAGAATCACATACAGATTTCTCAAAAGCTAAATATTGATGAACCTCCATAATCTCTGGACAGCACAGCAGTGGTGGTTTACAAATCCCTGGGCACAGGGAGCCAGCACAGCCATCTTGGCTTCACTCAATTTCCATGGCCAAAACGTTTCAAACACCCTTGCAGGAAGCTCTAAAGAGCTTCCACTTGTGGCTTCTTCAGTTGTTATTCTGCAGTTGCCAGAATTGTGGCTATGTTTAGCTTTTCTGACACACTGCTGAGAAACTGGGTGACCTGCCTGTAAATTTGCTCTCCTCTGTAGGAAACCTACCTGCTTCTGTCCACACCTTGTTCTTCTAGAGCACTTCTACACTGATGTAACAGTGCAGTGACTAACTTCCTAACTTTGGGAAGATCACCAAAAGGTGTTTTGTCAGTGGGATGATCAGAGCTTCAGCCCAGCTCACTCTTCCAGTAATTTGCAGGAATAGACATTAAGTCAAGTTCCTTCTCTTTTGGCCAAACCAGAAGCAAAGTAAATCTTCTGGACAGAAGAACCATCCCCTTTCAGGTATAAAGAGAGATTAAACCTCTCACACCTGGAGTTTCAAGGACACACAGCACCAGTCACCAGGAATTCAGCCAGCAGGAGTTAGATGAGACTGGAGAAATTTATTTAATTGTTGTGTTAAGACCTCAAAGAAAATTTTGTCCTTCCTGAATATGATTGTGTTCCTCAGATTTCCAGACAGGACTGGTCCTTCGTCAGTGTATTTATACTAATTTATGAAAACTCTAATGAGATTATTAGCACTGGTGTTGCTTTTGCAAGGAGAATGAAGAGTTGCTTCTCATAAAAATGAACTTTCTTCAGCTGCTCTTGTTTCATCTTACACTTTATGAGCTGCAACAGCCAGAGTTATTTTAAGCTTGTCACAAATTAGCAGAGAATTGTGTAACCCCATGTTAGTATGGGAGCTAATGGGTCAGGCCAGGTTCGGTACTGATGTTAATTGCTCCATCTCTATTTGAAGTCAATGGCACTGAGTTATTTCCTGATAACAGAGGACTCAACCTTTCATTTTTCTTTTGCCACACAAGCACTGGTTTTGCTGAGTGGAAATCTCATTTGTGAAGTTTTATAGAGCTGGGCTGAGACACTCTGTATGCTAACACTAGAGATCTTATCTTGAATCCTTTTCTGTGGCTTTCAATGCAAAGTATAACCTACATTTCTATTACAGCCTCCCACCGTTTCTGAAAAAAAAAAAATTTAACAAATATTTTAGAAAGGCGAAGGCGTCTCTTTCCCTCATCTTTTGTCTCCATCCTTCACATGTAGCTTTCCTCATCACACCTCTATTTCTAGTGTGCAATCTTTTGTACTCCTATTTGAATTTTCCATCTTCTTTATTTTCCTCTTTGATTCTGTTTCTAGACTCTTACCAGCAATCACATTCTCTGCTTTGCTGCTCTGTGATTAGAGTTTTATTTCTAGTTATTATGTTGCTATGTGAATTTTCTGAAAATATCTATCATCTGGAATTGCATCTAGTAATTTTAAATATTTTCATTTATGTGCCTTCCCTTCTACCCTCTTGCTGTCCACCTTTGTGAGTAAGAAATATTTGCTGACAAGAACTGAATCTTTCCTGTACTTTCACACACACCCAGTTATTTGCTTTATATAGGTCAAGAATTTCACTGATAAGTGATTATTGAAGTAATACTTTTTACTTATTCTGTTTAGCATTTACATGTGGATTTTTTCTGCCATTAAAACTGAGGTTTAATTGAAATTCAATTTTGTCTGCCAAATTCTTGTAAGTTCTTTGAGTCTTCTTTGAAGATTAATAACTGTCTAATTATAATAATGGTGTTAATACAAGCAATTTTCTGAAGGAAGTAAAGAGTTTGGTTTCTGTAAGAGTTTAGTTAAGGCAGTCTTATCTGGGAAACCTGCTTCATGAGAATATTCTGGGTTTACAAAACATGATATAGAAAATATTTCCAAGGGGACATAAAAAACTTTCGATAATTTTAGTCATCTAATTCATAGAAATGGTCTGCCACCAATTTTAGTGGCAGACACTATGTAAGGATGAAGGAGAAGGTCCCTGAAGGGACAGTAAACTTCAGGGCAGAGGTAGGACAAGAGGCTGAAGTGGAACAGGACAGCATAGGCATGGAAATTCCTTAAGTTCACATTCTTTTGAACACAAAAAATGAACACATCTTGAAGGTGTAGATCTACTCCCAGCATGTCTGTACCCTCTAGAGCATGTGGTGCTTGCCATGCTTGGGCACTGCTTGGGACAGCACCATGCATACCCAGACTGCATGGCAGCAGTGAGGTCCAACATCCACACACAGCTTTTCAATTCTGTTCGGTGCTTAAGCCTCAGCTGTTATGTAATATCCACCTTGATGATGTGTTCACTGCTGAATGAGGATAAGGACAAAGACAAACAAGTGCTTACAGTCTTCCAATACCTTTCTGTAATGGACACTCAGAGACACAGTTCACTGCAAGAGTTATGGAGTTCAGACTATAAAACTGCAAGAAAATTTAAATTATGGACTTGTATATGCTGTTACTTACATGATTATGATCACATAAACTTAAGCAACTTCAGTGAAATAAATTTCATTTATTGTGGCTTCTTGCATTTTAACAATATTTAAATAATAGCTGACCCAGATGAACTAAACATCAAAAATTATCACTGCGTAGAAATCAAACCAGAAAAATGATCTGTTCCTAATAACTAGGGTTTCTTCAAAGAAAATACTAGTCCATAATCTTTTTATTTGAATGTCTCTTCTTAAATTGTACAAAGAATTTGGAAAGCATGTAGGCAAATGCAAACATACTTTTGGAGGCAAATGCGAGGGAATTGTCTTTGGTACTTGACAGCCATGGTTACATGAGGAGGTGAAAATGTGATAGATTATAGTGGAGAAACAGCACAGTGCATGAAAGAGAGGTAGCCCAGTCCCAGTAATGACAGCCTCATCCCCAGATAAGCACATCTTACTGAGGAAATCATGCTTGTTTTCCCCCCATATTTTCAAATTTATGAATGTATGAACTGCTTGTTTATTTCCAAGTAAAACCCAGATTCCTGCTTGAAGCATCACCTTGTCACTTATGTTCTCATTTTAGAAGGAAACTGATTTTTTAACAGTGAATGAAGATTACTTCTCTTTCCAGTTTTTATTTTTTCATAGGTTTTGATCCAAGAAAGCTGCATATCCATAGAATTGGTCCTGGATCCCCATTAGGAGGAGAGATAAATACCTCCTATTTTGTAAACCTAGAAAGGAGATGGACTTGCAAGCAGAGCAGTGAGTTTCTAGTAAGTGCATTCTATCTGCTGCACAATGTTGAGAACGGAACAGTCTTTATTAGTAGAAAAAATAAGTTTATTTTTGAAAAAGTTATACTTCTACTCTATTTAAATCCCCTCCTTTTTAAAAATTTCATGTGTCTTTTTGTGTCTGAGTGGTGGCTAGACTTCTTTTCTCCTTTCCTTACTATTTTTTATTGTTCCCTCTGTTTTTGCTGTTATTTCTCTCTTGAATTTCAATAAATTTAGGGTAGTACTAAGGGAAATAGGTACTGATGAAGTGAATTTGGTCAATGACTGTAGTGTGTCATACACAGTTTCATACAGAAGTAATAAAAGGTGGCCAATATGATACTAAACTTTCTGAAGAAACAAAAAGGACCTGAAGAGACCAAGGGTCAATTAACCTGACTTTTCTACTAGGCAGATGTGTAGATTCATGCAGCCTTTTTGTTTACTTAGCTTAATAGCCATCTAAATGCCAATATCCTTTTGCATATTAAATATATGTTAAGGATTCTCTCAGAGAAAATGTAGAAACATGAAATTTATGTAACCAGGTAAACACACTTTATAGTGAGTGATGAGTATCCTGTGCACTAGAGTTAATGGAGAAATGGTGAGAAGTTATCTGAGGAGGGAAGAGTTGCTCTGTAGGGGGAACTCCTAATTCACACATCTACTAGGGGTCTTCTGAAGTCAACAGCATATCAGTAGGGATGATCAAACCAATATTGCTGGAGAAATTAAGCTGTCTTGGGAAATAAAGAAAAGTCCCCTTATAGGTCAGCAACTGTTTAAAAGGTAGTAAATAAAAGGTAGAGTATCTACTTGGCTGTGACAATAGAAGACAGAACTGAGATCCAAGTGCTATGTAGCATCATTTTTAAAAATTTGGAAAATCTATTAATAGGGAAATAAGAGAGTTTGTATATGATTTTTATGATATCATATTTGAACCAGAAATATTTAGGGTGGCTGTCAGTAGTTACAGAAAATTCTCATGCTAACTAAATGCTACAGTGACAAAAATGCAGTGACATTAACTGTCATAGATGCAAAGCAATGTAAATGAATAGCAATAGTAGTCTCTGATAGTATCCAGGTAACTATGGTTAAAGCTATTATGAATAAAAAAGAAAGAGAAAGGTTCTTCATATTTTTAAAAACACCTAGAATAGGGATGAAGTGAAGCACAGATGTCTCATTAAAACTTTCTGTGCTTAAGAGAATCTCAAGTGAAACTCAAATTTTGACTTCATTTTTTTGGCTAATCCAGTTACTCTTCCCCTGTACAGTCATAAAGCCAGAGAGAAGTTTTCTCTTTAATAAGAATTCAACTCCAAGGACAGACAAGAAGCTTTTCAAAGCTGCATAAGGAGGAGCTGGGCTCCAAATTCACTGACTTCCAGTAGAGATGATGTGCCAAATAAACATATGTGTCTTTATTTAGCTCCTCCCCGTAACCACCTACACACAAACTAGCCTAGTTTCTTATCCACACCGTGTGGGCAGAGAACGGGAAAATAGCTCCTGGAAGATGCTCCTGCTCTGTCCCTGCAGGAAAGAGGGAAGTCTCGGTTGCTCCTGAGGTGCTCTGACTGCAACTGCTCAGTAACAAACCAAGACTGTCCTGGCAGGAGAATTGCACATCCCACTCCTGTGAAAACCTGGGTCAAATGTCTGGGTGCAGCACAGCCACAAATATCAGCCTCTCCTGACAAGACCTGCTATCTTTACTTAGCTAAAGAATATAGCTGAGTTTTAGCACTTCTCTCTTCCCTCTTTACCCCACACTCAGACTGTCAGACTTCAGATGGCTGAATTAGCTTCCCCAAGTTAAAAAACTCACAGTTTTGAGTTAAGCATTATCGAAACTCTCTTCAAAGATATTCCCTAGCTTTCCATAACAGGAAATATATGGTTTTATTCATCCAAATGTATTTATACCTTTCCAAAGCTGAGTAACAATTTTCTTTGGTTATATAGAGTCCCTGGAAAAGAAACATTTCATTTACTATAAAACAATTGTATTGAATAGCTTATACTTTATTTCAAGTATTTTTTAAATGAGGAAATGGTATCAGTAGGATCAAAGGATGTTACAATCCAAAACCATGAAAATTAGTGATTTCATTTTGGAATTATTTTGCAAGTTTTTTCCAGATACTTTTAGAGTGTAAAATTTGAATGACTACCCAATGTTATCAAATATTTAGCCCAGGAAAAGAAAGCAGTGGTTGTAAAATCTCACTATATTTCAAACAGTCTCTCATCCTTCGAATCTACCATTAATAATAATTTTAAGAAGATGAGATTTTATTCCAAGTTTCCACCTTGGGGAGTTTTCTTTTTATCTTGGCATTGCAAACCTTTGAAAAGAAGCATTTCGAATGGAAGGCATGACAGATCTTTTAAATGGAATATGCAGCTACTGAGCTCCACACTATAATTACTGTCATACTGAAGAAGGTTAAATATTTATGAAGAATGTGCTTTTTATCAGTCAGTCTAATTTTTAAACCTGAATTATGTAATTGTATTGAAATGCCAGTAATCAAAGGGGGGTTTTTTCTTGGCAGGCATAAGCTTTTCACCAGCCTCATTTATTTGTGAAATGTGGCCAATATAAACAAATTCTGTGTAGTTTTATTCATTTTGGATCAAAATGAAATTGGAACCAATTATACCAAATAACTTCTTAGGCAATTCCTGGCTGTATTTTGGCTTGTTTGGTTTTTTGTTTTTTTTTTTCCTCCAGAGATCAGACATTTGACGTAATGTATATTGAGGTTTTTTTCAGTCACTTTGTGAATATCTTTATCCCCAAATTTGGTTAGGCTAAATAGCAACTTAATCTTAGAGTCTTATTAGCATATTTTGCTGTATTGAAATCATGCAGAAAACTTCTGAATATTTTCCTGCCAAAATTTACTTCATAATCCAAATTTCCCTGATGCTTGCTCTTTATTAAGTTTGTTGAAAGTGTGTTCCAGATTCCGGTTTTACCAAGGTTATTACAGGTACCTTTTACCTCATATTGCAATCTTATAATAAAAATACTAATAAACAAAGAGGTGGAAATTTTTCTGTTTAATAATATGATTGATTCACATCAAGTCTCACTATTTTTATATGACTCTTTTGTGTGAATTAATCAAGAACATTGAAGAGACATACCAGACATACTGGTCTGAAGAGACATACTAGAAAAGAATGTCCTAAAGGATGTACAGACTTTTATAGTTAATCAGGCTTTTAAAACTTCTAATGAGGGTTCTCCATCTGGAGAAGCAATGCACGGTGCTGAACCTGCTCAGTCTAGAGAGGGTCCTCATGAAGTATTCAGGTTATTACTGGGAGGAGGTGAGGGGTGCCTGCTTTTGAGATGGAAACTACATCAACTACTTAAGCAGCACCTTCAGGATGTGATCAATAGAATAATAGCTGTCTACAGAATGTCAGATCAGCCAACTATCCAAATGTTTCCTTCTTTCTAGGAATGGGAAAGGAACAGACACAGCCATTTGAGGTTGTATGAAAAGAATACTACCCCTTTGTATTCATAGGAATCCTGCCGTGGCACAGCTTTTTTTCTGAAAGAAAACAAGTCCTCCTCAGCTGTGTGAGAGGAGTGCTCTTGTCCTTGGGAGGAGGTCCTGGACCCTGCTTCCAGGAGAGCTGCAAGGACCATCCCCAGAGCAATAGAAGTGAGCACTCTGTAGTGCAGAGTTTTCTGATGGCTACTCAGAGCAACTTTCTATTAGCAGTGCAGGGCAGCTCTTCTGCAGGACAAGTCTCATTGGGCACAAGATAGGGAAGGTAAGGGACAAAATTCTGGTGTGAGTTCCATGCAGTGAAGCACTTTTCATTCCAAGGAGGCCTGGTTTTTCACAACTTCAAAAAAATATTGTAAGGGCTAAAAGTGTCACTAAAGCTGAGTCATGAAGCATCTTGTACTTAAAATTAATTAGCTCTTTTTAATTTCATTGCAACTTACGTAACAATTTAGAATTTAAAAAACAAATTGGCATTTGCAGAATTAATTTTCTTCTATTCAAGCTATAAAGCTTGGAATATATACTTTCAGAATTTGTTATGAATTTAGTATTGATTCTTTCAGGGTTCAGTTTTGTTTAGTTGCCAATCTGAACACAAAGAGTTAAATCCTGGGAAATGGCAACAAGGTTGTTAAAGAAGTGCCCCAGAAGGTAGAACAATGACACAGATAAGGCAGCCTAAGGTATATAACTTCAAAGAATTTTAGATATGAATGGCTTCTGGGCTGTTGGGATACAAACTGGCTCTGTGGAGGCTGGGATACTCTTCCTAGGGCTATGCCTGGGTGCAGCAGCGATCTGAAACTTCAAAGACTTTAGGAAAGGGGAGGGGGCATTAATAGATTAGGAAAGGCTATGAGGGATGAATCAATGGAAGGCTGACAGTCAGCTTGCAAGAGACATGGGAAAATATTGAGTGTGGTGAGCTGATGGGGTGTTGAGGTTTTTTGCTTTGTTTTGCTTTACTTCCTGAAATGAGGTTAGTTCAGCTCATGAGAAAATAAAAGTTTCACACAGTTCTGTGTATGTTCCTACTTTTCCAGAATTCATGTTTTACTTCTTGTTTCCCAGGTGCAATCATATAGCTGTGACTCTGTACGTACGTTTATGTCCAGTGTTTTATTGTTACTCAGATAAATCCTGGGAGAGGTTAAGCTGCAAATCCCAGTAAAGAGAGATGGAATAAAGGTCTAGCATCTCTGATTTACATTCTTGAAGATCCAAAGGAAAGAGATTTTCATGTATCTATTAGCTGTGACAGTGATGTTCATAATTGTTTCTCCAACATTACATTAAAAGAATTATAAAAATCTGATTCTTCTCCTCAATGAAGGCAGACTGAGGACAGTCAAGATCATCACAGACCATTAAGATTATATCTGTTTTGTCCAGAGTGACCTTGTACGGAAGTTATCTGTGTTGGTAATACAGAAAATGAAAATGTTACATAATTTAAACTTTGTTATCTAGTCTCTGTTAATTTTATTTTTTAAATCTATTTTCTATTAAGTAAAAATGTTTCTTACAAAACCATTCTTCTTTATCCTTTGCTGCTTTCTATTCACAGATGCATAAAGGATTAACTTTTAATTCCTTTTATATTGTGTTAATAGAATTGCATTACATATATTGCTGATCAGCTTCTAGCAGGTGCAAATCCCTTTAGGTGTTATCTTGTGGACTTTTCTTAAATTCCCTTAGTTCTTAGTTGAAGATGATTTGAAAGAGCAATAAATGTTGAACCAGGTTGCTACATACAGAAAACGATAATCAGAGTAGAAGGGTTTGGAGGGAAATCTTTATGAGGAGCTGCTGAGGTCACTTGTTCTGTTCAGCCTGGAGGAAACTGAGGGGAGACCTCAGTGAGGTTAAAACTTCCTTGTGAGGGGAAGAGGAGGGGCAGGTACTGATCCTTTCACTCTGATGGACAGTGACAGAACTCGAGGAAATGGCCTGAAGCTGTATCAGGAGACCTTTAGGGTTGGTTATCAGGAAAAAGTTTTTCACCACAGGGTGGTTGGGCACTGGAACAGGCTCCTCAGGAAAGTGGTCACAGCACCAAGCCTGGCAGTGTTCCAGTAGCATTTGGACAATGTTCTCAAGCCCATGGTGTGATTTTTGGGATGTCCTGTGCAGGTCCAGGAGTTGGGCTCAATGATCTTGATTGATTCCTTCCAACTCAATATATTCTGTGATTCTAGGATTCCATTATACTAATTCTACTAAGACAATATTGGTTTTGCTTAAAACGTGCTAGCCTGATTTCTTTTTTCTTCAAAACAAAACTCAATGTCCTTGAAAATGTAGGGATTATATAAAAAACTGCATAATATTTGAGGGAATCTGAATAGATAAGTCATTAAATACAAGTTTTAGCATTTGAGTGGAGTCTGTTATACCTCTAGCAAGTAGCTCATCTGAGGTCTTAAACTTCAGTTCCCTTCCTTCAAGTATCAGTGATTTAAAAGGCACTGGGAGTCAGGGGCAAATTGCAGTAATGATAAATGTTAGAATTATGTGGTTTAAGAGGTATAATATACAAGATCTGAAGAAAAGCTGTTTGTTTCTAAAAATATCTCCATAAGCATCCTTAGGGGAAATTCTATTGTTCTCTTTCCAGAATCCCAATCTCATTTCTTAATTAAGTACTTGCATAATTTTAAAGGATGATGCTGAGGTACCTATAGGTTTTTAAATTCTGTTTTGGAATCTTTCCTGACAACATTCATACAAGGATGTTCTAAATTACACTTAGCAGAAAAGATAGCACAGAAAAATCAGTTTTATGTGACTGATTTTGCAAGTAAAGCTGTAAAGGTTTTTGTTGTACATCATCTGGATATCTGAGGTAATGTTGTCACAGACATTCAGATGTTGTTTAAATCCTGTTCATGATTTTTACAGCCAATCAGGCAGAGCCGCAATAGAACGTAATTTTTGCAAACAGTACTGTAAATGGTATAACACATTGCATTGCATACTTTTTGAAAGAAGACATGAGGTACATTTTACTAGGAGGTGTATGCATTTTTAAACAATTTGCTGCCAGTTTATTTAGGTGAAAAATTAACTTCCATTCTGATATTCATCAACAAAAGTCAATCAGAAAAAGGCTTTGTTTATTTTATAGGACTATTAACTATAGAATGGCATTTTACATTTCCTGTTTTAGTCTGCAGAACAGCAAACAGTCTACAGCCAGATATATCCAATTACTCTCAGTGATTTAAGGAGACGTTGCCTCCTGCAAATGAAATATCTATATGGGCACTTCAAAAATATTGAAAAGCTCGATTCTATTGGCAGTTTATTATTTTTTTAACAAACATTTTAAATTTGTTATGTTTTATGTTATGTTTTTGCTTTCATTGTTGTGCTTATTAAAAAAGAATGTAGTCCTATATTTAGCTTAACTTAGCTAAGTCTATAAATCTAATAGTCATTGACCTCATTGCTGCAGCACCTTTTTCTTCCTGCCTGCTATTTTCTTCTCCTTTTCATAATTTCTACAGAAGTAGGGCAATATAGCCCTTTTCCAGTGACACCAAAGTTCACCTACACCTACACTTTCTTTCATGAATCTTATCTTTCCCAGATGAAAATCAAGACAAGTGACCTTAGCACACACTCAGCAAAACACTATACAAACACTAAGCAACATACAAACAGAACTACTGTGTCTCAATAAGACTGTATTCTAATGATTTTGAGGCAAAACATCTATTGAAATATGCACTCAATAAAGTCATCTCAAGAAAGGAATTAATTGAAATGTCAGTTTGTTGTCGGAGAGCTACTAATGGCCAATTCTAAAGCTTGTGCTTTCACCGTTTCCTCCTAATCTAACCTCGATTTGATGGTAACATCATGTGCTCTTTTGAGGCCACCTCTTGATCTAGACCAAAATAAGGGAAAATAATTAGAGATTCGAGAGTATTCTTCTGGGTGTGGTGTAGGCAGAGCTGGTTGTCTTTCTTCTGTGAACATGTACATGAATTATATAATTTAAAAAAGGAAGAAAAATGCTGAGCAACTTCACATTTCTCTGACATCTTACCTGAATTACAGCTGACATCTGAGTATAGTCATGATTTTGCTTTTCAGTTTATGAAAGTCTTTGTTCATCATGTCCATTGTGTGAGAGACCTCTCTTACCAGGTCAGCATGATCCTACAGATGTTTCATTTTAAAAAGGGCAGTGGCTGTGGCTTCCTCTGCTTTTCAAATTAGCATTTTAGCCTGCACACACAGATTGCAAGGCATAGCTTCTTCTTGATTGTCTGTGGAGGCTAATAAATTGTTAGGAGATGAAAAATGATTAATGATTTACAGGGAATGATGACTGTCCTTACGATCCACATCTCAGAAACCAATCTGCACTTGCCTGCTTTATCTTGTCTGCTTATCTTGCCTGCATGAGCAAGTTGGCATCTGCCTCGGTAACCACGTCTGCATATTCTTTTTGTTTTATTTTGAAATATTTAATAGAGAGAAAATTACTGGCACTTCCTTTTCTGAGGCATTCACTAAATATACTAGAAAAGGCAAAGAAGCCTAGTAACTTCTTTACTGCTATACAAGCTCCAAGAAAGCCAGAAGACAAATTTGTTTTCATTCTCTCACATATACTTGAATTACAGGTGTCAAAATATGGGTAATTTAGTAGAATTTTCTAGGGATATAAAAGAAAAATAGCTTGATCCACCATAAATCTTTAGTTTGAGCTGCAGAATACACTATCAATGAACCATAACTTCTGGGAATGTCTGCATCCTTCTGCTGCATTTAACTTAATTGTCTGTTTTGAGATAAATTGTAAAGCAACATATCAACTTAGCAGCTTATTGACTGTCCTGCTGGAAAATATGTAGAGCAGACATGGTTTTAAATTAACTCTGTGAAAGAGTGAACAAGTCAAGTCTGTACAAAACAAGTTTACATAGCAAGCATTGGAATGATAGGCAGTAACTCAAAAATGAATTGTGCTTATTTGGGTGGAGGCAATTTTATTAGACATGGGTTGTTTTCAGGAACACTTTGATTATAGATAATTTCTACATGATTTCTTGTTCTTTGAAAGATATCTGGCTCTATACAACTCTGCTTGTAATTTTAAAGATACCTTTCTCCTCTCATGATGTTTGGCCAGTTTAAGAAGGATAGCTAAATAACCTTGGTATTCTTTCGTGGGACCAGAGAGGGAGGAATTTAGTTTCATTTTAATAAAGTCTTTTATATAATTTCAGAAATGAAGAGGCACTATGGAACAACTAGAGATAATTTTTGTTTTCTTCATCTCTTTTCCAATGGTAAAAGTTTCATTATATCAAAGTGTGTGGAGTTTAATGAACCTATGTTAATTTGAACAATATGACAGTTTGGCTTGCCATCTGGAAAAGCCTAGTGCATGTCTAATGTTTGTGTATTTTATTTGATTGTTTGGGTTTCTTCCATTATTTAACTTGCTATAATGCTAAATTCCTGTGATATGTTTGTTCCATAGAAAGTAGAGCTGATGTAGGTCTCCCTGGCCTTCTGGTTATTTTTTTTAACTTTCGCCTATGGAGAAAGCAAAACTTCAGAAAAGTTTAGCTAAGCTAAGGGGGATATTTATCACTGGAGATGGCATAAACATAAAAATGATACTACCTAATTGGGACGGTCTTTAGCGTCTTTAAAGATGAGAAGATTTTATTTTCATCACTTCAGTTTGTAGATATTTAAAATGTAGTGTTTTTTCTTCAGTTGTGGACTCCTTGTATTGGTTTTTGAGTTTCTTTGTGTGTGTGGTTTTGGGTTGGTGGGGTTCTTTAGAAGGTAGAGGCTATTTCCCTGTGACAATATTCACAAAGCCTTCAGGAGGCTCTCAGAGCCACAGGCCATAAAAGAATCCAGTACTTTTTGAAGTTTCTTTTGAAAATGCCAAAGGTTACCTTTCTGCATTTTCTGCATAAACTGTAGTTTATGTCTATGGACCTATAGAATTGCCTCCCTTTCTTCAGATGATTGCATGGAGGATAGCATGTTTAATCAGTGCATCTGAGAGCAGAGCAAGATAACAACACTGATGATTAGAATAAAGGTTTTCCCATTATTGATATCTTGTTTAAAAGTGATCAATAATTGTTTATTCTTTTGGAAAAGAAAAGACTTTTTCTCGTAAATACTTTTCTGGTGGTTACACCCATCAAATATTCAGTTATAAATATACAAAATTGTGGCACAATTCTCTTGTGAAATTGGCTAAGGGTGGTACTAAAAGTGTTTCCTTCAATAACCAGAATTATCTTGGACCCTACACTCTTTGTTTGCAGACAGACAAAATGTTTAGAATTGAATGGAAAGACAAAAATTGAATGGAAAACACAACCTCTTGAAAGATGAACATTTGGAGAGGTGTGGGGAATTCTGCACTTTCACTGTTGCAGTGACCTCACATACAGGTTTGAGGGTCATTTACCAGCACCTCCTCTTCACCCAGAGTGTTTGAACACTATTATGTCTAACATCAGCCAAGAGGAGAAAATGAGCCCTGGGCATCCATTCAATTTAAATGTTTTCATCAAAAGCATTTGTCAGTTCACAGACTGGTCTGAACTAGACGGGTCAGTGGGTGGAGATAGGTCATGCTGAAATATATGTACAAAGGCTGTGGTGTCACACCACAAACTGTTCCATGGAACAACTAGTAGCAACCTCCACAATGGCCACTGCATGCCCCTTCTCTAGTCTTCTTTGCATGACCAGTGCTTTAAAGCAAATGTATAAAAAGGCACATCAGTTGCCTGATCCAATTCAAAGGATAACTGCCCACAAAGTTGTACCAGTCCTAAGACAGTAAAAATAGAGGGAAGGGATATCTCAAGGTACTTTAATATCTGAAGACTTTTGTAGTTCAGTGGGCTAATTTTTGGTGGCAGTGTTGGAATGAAAGGCTGTCTCACATTCAGGTCTGCTCAGGGATGCTTCTGTTTGCAGAACTGTGATGACCTGAACCAGGGAACTGATGCAGCTGAAAAAATAGGTTTTGTTTGGGTTCCTTTTCAGCTGAATTCACTCCTATTCTGGCACATCTCTGAACAGCTTTGGCCAGAATAAGCAATATCTCTGAGTGTTCAACCATGGCTTGTATCTGCTGAAATCACATTCTGAATTACTGGTTTGGGGAATAGGAAATTCAGGGGCATCATTCCCAGCAAGTATTTATTACTAGACAATCAAACACAAGACAGAATGGCCTGTGTGCCAAAGAAATGGATGCAATTTAAAGGCTGAGGTCCTTCACTTAGGAACAACAACAAAGCTGTCTCCTGAATAAGGCAATGAAGAGTTTTCTCTATTTCACAGCAATACCAGTGAAATGTGTCCCTTCTGTCTGCACTGGGCACACTGTCCTCCCAGCTGGTTCAGCTAACTGTTTATAAGGCAAGCAGTTAGGTGGGTGGAGTAGAGAGCTGCTTCTACTAAGCCACTTTCTCCTTTATGTTTACAGTTATTTCCAGTATACTCACAGCTAAACATACCAATTTAAGGTTGGTAATCTGGAGCACAGGAGAAGAAAAGGCATCTTTTTGAGGTGACAGATGAGAGGCAGTAAAACTCTCATGCTTGTGCTAAGGTGGAGGGAACATACCAGAACTCTGCAAGTCCCCACAGAAGCTGTGACACCCATTTTATCCTTGCTCTGAGAACAAGAAAGGATTTCTTTTTCACTTTCATGAGCTGTCAATCTCTGTTCAATGACATGAACAGTTAATTCGCTTGCTAAAATCTATTTTTCATGCATTGCCATCTTTTTAAGGGAGAGTAAATCCTTTCCTTTACTTACCATGCTTGAAATTTAACTTTCTTGCATAAGGCTGTAGAAAAAAAGTTTTTCTGTGAATCACAAAGACGGAGCATTAGAGGCAGTTCAACTTTTACTTTTTTTCCCACTTTATGAATGTCTGAGAATTAAATGACTCAAGTTTATTATGAAAAAATGGCACCAGGATTTTAATACCATTTCATATTAAATAATTAACTTAGAAAACTAATGCCAACATCATAAACCATTATATGCACGATATTCAATATATAGTTACACTCAATAATAAATATCTTATGGAATTCATATAACTGAAGCCCACACAAGAGTAAGGAAGCTGCCAAAATGCTATCATATCCACTTGGCTTAGTCAGCAAGAAAGAAACTGGTCCACAGATGCTCTTTTTTCTATGAGAAAATATCCTCTTTTGCAAGTCTCCTATCTGCAAAATGTTTCATATGAACTCTTCTCCTCCTGCAGGCTGTAAATAATTTATTCATCAAACCTTTTTATTTGTAGCAGATGGAAAACTCAATACAAATTTAAAAACAAAAAGGGGAAGATTAGAAACTGAGGTGAATACCTCTAATTGCATTATAGTGCACTAACTTGTAAAAAAGGCCTTAAGGCATGGGAATCAACAGACACCCAGTTGGATTTGGATGCCTTTTCTCCAGTACAGACTGGAACTGGAAAATAAGTTGTTTTGAGAATTGAGAGTGAGTGCTTGTTCATCATATGTAAGGATATGAACAGAGGCAATGAGGTTATGACAAGATGTTCACCTGTACCCAGTGTTCCCTTTCTATCCACTTCCAGTATCCTTTATTCATGCAGCTGCCTAGCTGAGGTCCAGCCTGTGTCACAGTAAAATAGAGTAGGTGCTCTGTTTCTGCAGCACATGTCCTTTTCCCCCTCTATTATCCCCTTTGCACAGGAACTCATATTTTGGCAAGAAAATTATAAGACATTAAAATAAAAACCACTTGGAATGGTTCCAAATCCTTTTCTGTCAGAACATGCACACTTTTGATATCTTTGGTTTAGTAAAACTTCACCAACTGTTGTTAATTGACTACAGAACATATTTGGCATTCCTGCACTTTGTACTTTACGTAAGATCACAGAGGGACTAAAGACCCTATTCCTACATGTGTTAAGAGAATGGATCTCAAAATGCTTCTGTCACTTCCAAAGAAATACTGCTACCATTTGGACTATGGGTAAAAGTCTCATAATATGAGCAAGAATATAGTTGCTACTGTAACAAAAAGAAAGTTTTGTTATTTTTTATACATTTCTATTTATAAAATATAAATACCATTATATAATTACCTACATGTGATGATGGTGTGACAATAGGTCGTCCTTTAATGCAATGACACAGACCAAATAAGTTGAATTTTATTCAATTAATGTTAAAAATATATCAGAGCAAAAACATATATTTTTTGAGCTCCATAATGCTGTGATTTCCCATTAATTTGATTTCTATATTCAAATATATATTCTATGTATTATAGAATATATGTATTCTATAAAAACAACATCATATAATTGATCTATTTCTTATAGGGTGATAATAATTAATAGCATAGATGTGACAAGAAAGCAGCATACAGGGGAGGAAAGAAGAACTAGAAAAATTTCAGTAATAGGAGATACCCTGAAAAGTCTGTTTGGTTAAGAATTACTGCAAAAACTCCCCTTTTGAGTGTTCTCTGGACTGAACTGTGTTGGATCCTGGAAGCTGGCCTGATCTTTATTAATGAAATATTGCTCACTGACTGATTGTAAACCAAGGAGGGGAGGGCATGTTAGTTGTTCTGTTTTCTGTGAATGTATAAATGTTCCTGTTTCTGCAATCCTCATCCAAATTAAGAAAAGAAGAATTTTTCCAGGAGTTTCAGAATACTCCTTTGTGCAATGCAATGAGCCTTTGTAATTGAAGCTATGTGTCAGAGTTGCATAATAATTTTTTTTCTAATAATAAGGGATGCACCTGCTAGCTGAGGTTTGACTCCTAAAATATGTTTTGGCAGAGAATTATATCACTATTAGGTATAAAGATGATGTAATTATGATAGGATTATTGACTTGGAAGTTAATTGAAGACATGGCTTTCACAGACAACACAAAGTTATCTCCAAGCCAAAAATTTCATGCTCCTTACCATTAAAAAAAAAAAAGTTTTCTCAGACCAATGAGATCAGATGTTCTTATGCATCCAGCTGCTCCCCACCCTGACTTGCATATTTTATACTTCCCAGAAGGCATTTAAAATCTCCAGCATCACTGTTGAGTTTATTGCACTATTATCTTAAAAACTGCATCAACTGTTGTGTGATATTTAAGTAGAAAATTTACTGTGGATGCGTTATTGTTGCAGGAAAAGAGTATTGTTCTCTGCTAAAATTCTAGGAGACATAAATGCAATTTCATTTATTTTTTGTAAGCTTTTAAATCATTAAATTATTAATGAAAGTTTTTTCCATTCACAAGATATTTGCATGGCTTCCACCCATAACTGGCCTTTCCAATCAATTGAAAAATGAAGGAATTAACACTGAACATACAGTCTTTTGAGCATAACTGGGCATTTAGACAGAGTCATATAAATAAAAGTTGCTGGGTTAAGAATGAGAAAATATTGCTACAGCTGTAGAGGCCCTTGCAACTATTTCAGCAGGTATATACCTAGTAGCAAGTTTCAACATGTGTTGTTGATGTAGTTTAGTTTTATGCTTTTGCCTTATTTTAATTACTTTTTTATTGTATTAGAGAACATCTACTAACATATTCCTACAAAATTTCATTCACAATGTGGTCTTAATTAGGACTTTCAAGTCATAGACTTCAGAAAACAAATATTCCTATGAAAAATAGTTTCGATGTACAGTCTCCTACTTATAGAGTACCTATGTGATATTTTTATATTTTATATTTTTAAAATATATGGTCAGCCATGCTAGATAAAGCAGAAGAAACATACATGGAAATATGCCATATGCCATATTCCATAACCCATATTTCTCTTTGGCATTTGAAATCTATTTGAATGACAACAGGCAGTGAAATCCTGGCTTTCTGCAGAAGCTGACTCTGAAAATGGTGGTAGACAAGGAAACATAAAATTATCAGCTTTGAGAACCAAACTAAAATATTTTCATCTAAAATATTCTATAGTGCTAATTTTCACATACACTCATCAATGAATGTAGCAAGAATTAAAAATTGAATTTTTTTTCTGATATGTTCCAAAGAAATGTTGATTTATTCAAGCACAGTAGAAGTTTTTTCACCTGTAACAGCAGGAATAATATACAAGGAAGAGCAAAGCACATGTAACAAGATCATGCAGCATCAGCAGTACATGTAACAATGCTCCTGATGAAGTAATAGCTTTGGTGTTCTTTTCCCTTTCCATAATCTTCTATTAGTGTTTCTGGGATAATCATTATAGTTTAATCTTTGTCCTCTGCAGGTACAATATCTGGCTTTCAAACTCTCACACTAATCTATGTTGTGACGCAAAGGGCAAGACTTAGTCCTGCAGTGCCACCCTGAATAATTATTTGGTTGGCATTTCTTTTTGTACTCCAGGGGAGTGCCAGGCTTTCAATTCTCAAAAAGTTTTGTATTTATTTTATGTTTGCAAGAGTGATCACAGGCTTGGCTAGGTGCCCTGAGAAAGCAGGTCTCTGGAGCAACACCCAAGTGTTTGTACTTTAAACCTGAGCTAGTAGACTTTTACAGAAATAAATACCTGTGTTGCATAACACTGGAAAAGTATTTCAGGGATTTTTTTTTGCTTTTATGAATAGATATGCCTTCAAAGGTCATTATTAATTTTTCTAGAGTCCCAAATGGAATGTGTCTCAGCCTTCTTCTTTCATTCTCTCTTCACTTTCTGATGGCTTTTGCTATTGTCTAACACTTCTTTAGAAACAGCCTAGCAAATATATTTAAGTACAGTAACTAGTGTGGAAAAAGGATGTTGCTCTGGTTTAACAGAACATTAAAATCAGTTTTGAGAATTTTAACTCTTGAACTCTTGAACCTATGGTAGGTAAACATTACTGTTATTATGAATGTGGGTGTGATTTATTGTTCATCACTGTCACACAGAACAGAGGGCTAGCCATGGAACCTCCAGGATAAGGTATTGTACAATCATGCCATCCCTGCACAAGGTGTAAGCATTGGGTATAATATACTTTCCGTGGGACCCTCTGAACTTGGTGTCTACGACCTGAGTCATGTGATATTCTGCTTCAGAATGTCCCCTGAAATGGTCACTTGACCTCTGGATCCTGCAGACAACACTCTATGAGGTCCTAGCACTATAGCAGTCATAGTGACCTAATGGTTCATGCCATGTTGTGTGGGGAAATGTATTCATGTGTCCTCCTTAGAGACAGGTAAAATACTGGTATCAAGTAGCATTGGACACTAAAAGTATCCTCAGTACCAACATTAGCTGTCAGTACTGCACAGGCATTTCCAGTTCAATGCTGATGCCCTGCACTGCCCTGTTCAACCTGCTGCAGGTGGACTTGTTGCAACCCTGCCTTCATGTACTCCTCCAATATCTGGTCACACCTGCTCATATTTTTCCCTTCTCAGCAAAACACTGGTGAATTTGGTGAGCTTAATCTGAGGCTGCAGGAAGGCACTAATGGAAGCCTTTTGGCTGGGCCAAAAGCACTTTGGTCCAGCTGGCTCCTGCAGAGATAACATTACCAAGGAAATGGGTAAGTGTAGGAAAAAATACTGCACCACCTTAGACAAAGTCCCCTGAATTCCTCTTTTCTAAAACTTTAATAGAAACATGATGGCACTATGATTCTGTTATTTTTGGCATCTCCCTCATGTAAGATTTGAGATTACTGCCCCCAGAAACTTTCCCTCCTTGTTGTGTACTCTGGCTCAGCAGTGGACACATTGCTGGCACAAGCCAGCAGCAAAAAACTGTTTTCGTATCAATAGCAACAGACTGCAGCTAAGTTCTTAAGTAACATTTAGATGAAATCTAAACTGGAGTTGAATCCTAAATTCTGGTCTTCCAAACTAGAAACTGAAGAAAAAAAAAAACAGAAAGGAAAAATGCAATTCAGAAAATATTTTATTGAGTACAATACCATTTCATTGTAGGCTTTATAAAACACCACCAACCTCTCTGAGGTTGAATACAGCTTGGGCAAGTGCACAAGGAGTGGGAGAGGAGGGGACAGCATCTGCAAATTTTCATGCAAGAGGCATAATATGGGATATTTGCATCCAGACAATACCTTGTCATAGTGCCCAAGTTTGCACTAGCTCACCAGAAAAAAATGAATTAATCTACATTTAAATTTTATAAAGGATTGCAACAATCAGCTGCAAGTTCAAATTTACTGGGTGTTGCTATTGCACATTCAACAACTAAACTCAAGATCATGAAATAAAAATCAGTAGCTTGGATTGAAAGTACTCTAAGAAGTCTTGTGTGGAAACTGGATTATATCTAACTGCAGAAACTGATGGCTAACAAAACATCATAACCACTGTAGATAAGGACAACTGCAGGTTTTACCAATGTACTAACATCTAACTTCCATTGTAAGCAGATGGGAAACAAGGAAAGTTCCTGGAATTTGGGTTAATCCCACAACATACATCTAATCAAGACCTGGCATCATGGTTCTTGGAAGGATATTAAACAAACAGTAGTCCACAGGCAATTTTCAGTTGCATGAAGCAACTGAAAACTCGTAAAAAACAGCCTCAAGTAGGGGACAAATGTGGTAGCTATGTGAATGAAGTTGCTGCTTACTGGAATGTAGACCATCTAATTTTTCTGGTGTGTTTTTTTTTCAGTGATGGTAAAAAGTACAAATGTGCTATGAAATGTAGGAACAGTCAAAAGCAGCCTTGAAAAAGTCTCTATATTGCTTAAATTCTCTCAACCATACCTCTCTATGAAGTATGCATACATCCAGAGATTGTAAGAAGCTTTCAGGTTGACCATATTTCTATAGCTAACTGTATTTTATGAACTGGTCCCCATAGAATCTTTAAAAATCTGCCACGAATCCTGCACTGTACTGCCAAAGAATTGAGGAGCACTTGTTATAACAGTGAATATGAAGGTTAAGTATAGCAGTTAATATATCAAATTACACAGAGACTTCCATTGTCCTTTGGGTGTGCATTTCCCAACATGTGTAAGTACCACCACTTTGACAGGAAATAATTTCATAAAGCAGGACTGAACAATTTGTTAACTACAATAATATTTTCAAATGGAAAAGAAATTATTAATCCACACTTTAAACTAAGAAAAATGGAAAGGTAAAGTTTAGCACATTCATTAGCAATTAGAGAAAACAGTCCGGGAAGGCAGAAGTATTCAAATAATTCAGAAATGTTCTGTGGAAATGAATTTCTTATTTATTAAAAAGACAACACATTCTCAAGAGAGCACCTTCTGCAATGAAATAATTTAGTTTCTTTATATAGACACATCATACACAATGTTAACAACCATGAAAAACAATACAAAATGCTTTCAAATTTAACAAGTAGAAAAATATAACCAGTATATATGGCAATTGTGAATCTAATACTGTACAGAAGTATTTATGGATTTTACAAATAAATAATAGCTTAAATGCCCTTTTCAAATCTTCTAGCTGTACACTGGAACATAGGTTCTGAAGCTTATCACTAACTTGCCACAAATGTGTGCCAGTCAAATGTTCTGCCCACAAGCTTGAAAAACTTCTTGTTGGGTTCATGGAAATATTCCTGCAGTTTCTCCAGTAACCAGGCATCCACTTGTGGGTGTGCTCGTCCTTTGGACTCATGTAAACAGCGCTCTCTACCACTGTCCCTCAGGCAGTAAAAGCCCTTAGTTTTATTGAAATAAAAGTTTGAAGCATTTATCTGTGGTGACAACTTCAGAAATCTTTCCACCTTTTCTATTTCTGGAAAGGGATCTTTGATTAGTTTATCCCCATCTACAATGTGGATATGATCAAGAGGAAAATACTTCAGCCAGTTCTGCATGTGAATGTAGTATAAGCTTCTGTTTATTGCCTTGTAGTCCAGATTGAGTTCACCATTTTTAATCAGGAACTGTTCAATGGATGGGTACGGCTTGTGCTTCTGCATGTGGTTGTAGAACACTTGGGTGTAATCTGATAGTACTCTCTCACTTGGGTCCCTTAAAATAAGGAGTAGTCTCATTGATTGGTTCATGTTATAAACTCTTTCAGGCACTTTAGGTGATGTGAAATATGCTGGAGTTTTTTCCACGGTGATCTGATGGGGATACGAGAAGGGCATTTGATTAACATACCACTGCAATCCATTCCTGTAATGATCTTCCCAGTCAAAGAAGTGAACTTCACTTTCTGCTGCTGCAATATCTGGATGGAGACTCAACATCTCTAACAAAGCTCTTGTTCCACCTTTTCTCACTCCAATAATAATAGTCTGTGGCAGCTGCTGACATGATCCATTAGAATGAATGTTTTCCTTGAAGTCATTTTTCTGAGATGTTTTCTTTAAAAGCTCTCTCTGAACAGACTGAGAAGAAGCCTCAGCATTTGAATTTATAGCTGGTCTGGAAGGCACTATCTGAGGTTGAACAATAAGCAACACAGCTCCCAGCAGAAAAGCTGCCATGACAGAAGTTCTTAGTCTGGTTTCACTCAAGCGGGTAATAGGGCATAGAGCGATTTCCACCAAGAATAACCCTTAAAAGTGTTTTTTGTTTTGTTGAACGAATGTGTATTTCTCAAGCAAAAACTTCACTGAAAGAGGGAAAAGAAAAAACACATTATCTTATATCCAGTCACACTGCAAATATATTTTTCTTTTCAAAACTGAACAAACTTTAGCTTTCCCAACTCCAGGCTTATAGATAATTTAGTGTAATTAAATGTTTTAAAAGACAAGCATATGCAACAATGCCATAAGAAAATTATTTCCAGTCATCAGGAAACATGAATATTATGAAATTTTCATTTTCATGCAGAGTATTATATTAGTTACTATTTTTTAAAAATCTGGTTTCCTTGGAACCACAATCACAAGAGAATTGGTTTTTTAGACTACAAGAATAGGTTTGTCTTAGAAACAAAACACAAAAAGGAAAATGCGTGGAGGGGACCAAAAGAGAATGCCTAAAAGCTGAGGGTCTTCTAGGATATCTGGGAATTATAGCCTCCCAAAGAACCATGTAACAGCGACCTTAGAAGTCAAACCTCCTGGGAAAAAGGCTCATGAAATATAGATAGAGCTGTCCAATATGAGAAGGCAACATTCTCCTAGGAATTAGGCGGAGTTCTATGTAAATAGCACACCATGGAAAAGCTGAATTTTGTGTCACTTTTAAGTGAAGTTAACTTTTGTTTTGTGCTTAATGTTTCTAAGGATAAAATAGGTGGCTTGCACACTGGCCCTGCAAAGAGGTAAGATAATGAAACCATAGACAGTAGTATGACTGAATCAACAAAACACTGAAAGGCTTGAAGGAAAGAAAATACACAATGGATACTTCTGAAGGTCATTTCAAGAGTCAGCCAGCAAGCTGCTGTGATGTGAAGAACTAACTTTAGGCTTTATCAAAAGACTACTAAATAGCACCGAACACCCTTTAAAGGTCAGGGTATTTTTAATGCAACATTTGAAGTGAAGTTTCACGCACAGAGTTTCACACATAGTAAAGCTATTCGATTGTTGCAGTATGAACAGGCTTCGTACACAAGCTCCCTGAATTACAGTGTCTTCCAAAGACTTTATACCCTTAGGGAAGGGCTGGTGTGGATTTCAGGATTGTCTAACTCCACTTAGAAGTAGAAGCCATGACAGCTGAGTACCTGACTACTTTGCCTTAGTAGGATATTGTAATTATGAATTTAAGCCTGGAACAGTACATACTGTGCCAGCTAACAAGGGCTGAAATATAAAATTGCATATGAACAACCTGAGGAAATGTAAGGGCTAGGTTTTGGAAATTCTCCAGAGAATCTGAAAAGAAACTAATGACTTTTCCACAATAACCTAAGTCCCAGTGCAACAAAGACTAATGATGTGTTTCTAAGTAATCTGAAGTTCTGTTTGATAGCTTTGCATTTACAGAGGTCGTGACTCCATCCTGAATGGAAAAGGTCTGCTTCCTGATGCTTTCTACTGATTATCACTTCCATGCTTTCCCTTTTTCCATTTTTAATGGGCTACAAGGCAGCAATATTGTTAGGAAGCAGAAATTGAGGCCGGGAAGAAAGAGAAGCAAAGTGTCATGATAGATGTGAAGTTAAGAGAGTGCCTCCTTGTATGCCCATGGGCTTTGAGCTTGTGGGCATACCTTGTGTCAGGCTATTCTGTGATGCCTGATGTGAGGCAAGTTTGCTGAGGAATTTGGTTTTTTTCATTTTTGGATACTGTTAAGTTTTCTCTGTCTGAAAGAGTTCCATTTTGTCTGTCATCATTAGTCTTCTACTCTCTTTCCCTGTCCCCACCATTCCTGCTAATCATTCTCAGCTTAATCTATATCACTTTTAACAAGAAATAGGCTTAATAGCCCCACACTGTGGATGTTGATGGGGGAAGACACCGGGTGACAGAAAATTCGATATAGGTAATTTCACTGAGCTATACTGCCACAATATTCAGCAGCAATGGGAGCACAGGATACGGCACCAGATTGGATCAGTGACTGATGGGCAGTTCTGTACATAAGAACAACAAAACATCAACTCTGTTGAATTTTAAGGTCACAGATTAAAGGAATAGCCACTTACTTCACAGTATATTTTAAGTCACTGGCTCCATAAATAGTAAACTAGAGTGTCTTAACACCTTATTGGAAAAGCATAATAGGATTCCAGCGAGGAACAGGTTGAACTGTGTGGAAAGAAGTGAATTTAAAGCCTATTGGTAGGAACACTTATTTCTTAATAGTCAGATTGAAATATGCTGTGCTAATGGCCAAGTTCTGTAACAGACTGTCTCTGGAAAGATTAAATTTTAGCTGCTAGTCTCACAGGGACAACACACTGCTGGGATTGGAGAGAGGGGTGGTGTTGATTTTTTTTTCTGCTGTTGTTGGGGTTTTTTTGGCCTTTTTGTGTTTGTTTTTTTTTTTTTTTTTTAAGAAAATTAATGCTACATATTAATGCACTGGGATTCTTAATTTGTAACTCATTGTTCACATACTAGTCAGTTGCGAACTTTTTAATTCAAGCCTTCCTGTGGCTGAAGATAGCAGAGGAACTTCTGAGAAAAAGACAGCAAGATGTCTCTTCACTCTAGCTTTACTCTTGTTTTAGCCAGCATCTTTGAAATCAGACCTGTGGGATATTACAGGTGTGGTACCAGGAGCCTCACCTCAGGCAGGTTTTTGAGGCTCAGTGGAGCTCTGCCTCAATGTCTTCCCATTTGTAAAGACTTTTGTGGGGCACAGCTTTTTCTAAATACACAAAAGCAACTGTTTTCTGTTTCAACATGAAATCTCATAATAACATGGGAATATCTTCTGTTTCAGACATATGAATTTCATTGCTCCTCCTCAGCTATTTGTTCAGGTGCACATCTTCCACTGCAGAACACCACTACTGTATCAGTAGCATTTATTTTTTGCACTTCCAAAGAACCATATCAGTAATTATGTCATTCAGAATATCTATGTGCTATTGTTGCTTTGTTTGCTGGCAATAAAGCTTTGTCTACCTTTTCTTCCCATTCTATTTTGTTTCTCTCAAACTGTGTAGGCCTGATATCTGGATCAATTATTTTGTTTTGTTATAGACTAATGCAACACAATGGACATGACTGTGCCTCTAAATTCAATATAAAACACATGATGTGTGAGAAGAGTGGTCTTCAGGAATAAAGCAGCATATAAGTTGGTTGTCAATCAGCTCTCATCTCTTATATTCTCTTTAATGCTTTAGGTCGATCTGTAGTTTGGTGTCTAGAATGACAGTGGTTTATATAAAATGATGCAAACGTATTCCACAGCTTTATAATTTGTGGGTCTGAAAAACTCTTTAAACAATAATAAGCATGCACTGAGGAGTTTAAAGCAGCCACTTTGCCAAGTTACTCTTCTGCTTTAAGAATTCTCTTCACTGCATACACAAGTCATGTATAGCATACATGACTTCACTTGATGACTTTGTATTCCAGATGAGTTAAAAAAATTTAACTGACAGCCATTACTACTGTATTTGCTACAAGTAAATGGGCATGTTGTAAAAGAAACAGAGTTTATGTTAAATGGTGCTTTGAAGATTATACCAAGTCTTTTCAAAAAGTCTGATTGCTTTTGCTTAATCTTTTCTTCAGCTTTCTCCAATTAATTAGTGAAATGTGCCATCCTGTTTATTTAACCAGATTCAGTGTGGACTTTATGATTAAAACTTCTTCAACAGTAATAGTAACTTGGAAATAAACAGAAAATTTAATCAGTAAATGCAAAATGAGGGCCAGAGGCTATCATATGTCATTGACTTTTAAGCATGTTTCAGCACTCTTTGAAACGTGTTCTGTAATTTCTGACTATTTCTTAACCATTTTACAAAGGTATTTTAATGCCTCTGTATGTGTGTGACAGTGACATTGCCTAAATTACTTAGATTATATACACTTCTTATTTTAATATGCATTAAAAAAAAATAAGGTGTTTCATCCTGAACTGATAACTTCATTTTTACTGGGAATTGGATGGGGTTAGATTCAGCTCTGAACTTTCGAAAGAACCTCTGAGTTAGCTGCCCAAGTGGGTAGGAAGAGACTGAAGGAGGGTCTGTAGAGCAGTCACAAAGCATTAGGCAGTCTGCTGGCAGATTTGAAAGGGACATACCTCACCAAAAAAGCCCACAGCAACACACAGAAAGGTTTAGCACAGCTAATGGACCCAGTTACTAGGACCAGGGCAGTAACTAGAAGAAGTAAGACTACACCCTTTCCATAAGCATGCAAGTGACTTCCCCTTCATTAGAGAAATTGTATTTTCCTGGTTCTTTAGGGACTGTGGACAAAAAGGTTGTTTTAGGGGGCCTTACATTACTTCCTTGCAGAACTGAATCCCTTCACTGGAGAGGTCTCTGTACAGCCATCTAAAAAAAAGTCTGGACTGAATGAGAACTATATTTTACTTGCTGAAGTTTGTCTGTAGAGGGAGATTAGAGCTGAACATCTGAGTGAGACATTCTGTTCTTATAAAGAATACTTAGTTTTGCTGATGTGATACAACCTCAGGACAGTTTGTGGACTGTATTTTCCCTTGCACATATTTGGGCACACAGTACTGCAAAATGTAAGACTAACATTGCTGGTTAAACCTAGCTGCTGTGCAGTACAACCCACACATCTGCTATGCTGGTTTCTTCTCTTGGAAAAAAAAATTCCCCTAACTGAGATAATCAACTTCCTAAACTGATAAAGACTCAGTGTTCTGAACATTTGTATTCAGTGATGTGCTTTAAAAAACAGAACTAGAGCAACTGCAGTGTACTTGAAATCCTTCAAGAACTCGTTGATATGAACAGTATATTCCTATCCTCTAAGGGTGGACTCTGTCCACCATAAGATATACTCCTTAGTTGTTTATATTAGCTCAAGTGCCAC
Source organism: Acridotheres tristis (assembly GCA_037013685.1). Classification (NCBI taxonomy): domain Eukaryota; kingdom Metazoa; phylum Chordata; class Aves; order Passeriformes; family Sturnidae; genus Acridotheres; species Acridotheres tristis. The sequence continues at coordinate 58,502,405 of CM072888.1, read as the reverse complement.
TTGGTACCCTGACAACATAAAACTTCACAGTACAGCTATCACTTAAAGCTCAGCCAAGAGCAGGAAAGGAAATAGAACAATTTTTTAAAAATTAACTCAATTTGTGAAACATCTTGAAAATACATTCTGCATTTTCTTATTTTTATCTATTAAATTGCATCACAATTCCCTCTCCATTAAGATATTCTTCCCATACTTCCCACTGCATACATCTGTGATTTCTAATCCCATTTTAACAAGTTTTAAACAAGACTTGCCAATGAAATGCTTGAATTCTAGTCTCCAGGTCTGAACTACAAACACTTTCCTACATTAGTGAGAGCTACAGAGATAAGTGTAATACATTAAATAGAACTGCACACTACTGAAGGTTTCTAGAACCATAAACTATTGATCACCTCATGATATATCAAAAAAGTAATTTGCACATTAGGAAGGGATGTGAAACTTTGTGTAAGTGTATGAATCTGTTTTACAGTGCCTAGATGATATGTACATTTCCCAAATTATATTAAAATTGCTGCACAACCAGCAGAGATTAAACCATGGCTTTAACTTTTATAGTCAGATGTTAAGAAATCTAATCGTAATTTCAGTGCTGTTAAGATGAGATATTGTCCATCAGCACTAAGACTTCAGAAATACACTCTAAAAGGTCTTTAAATTTTGGGAAAGGGAACTTCACAAGCTGAGAAATATTGACTTGGTAGGAAGTATTTTTGGCTGAAATCTGCTGTACTTCTGCACCTGCTGTGATAAATACCGTTTATGCAAATTAGATAGGCCACCAGTACATGACTTCTAAAGGAGTTCAGCTCCAGTGTGAGCAGTAAGGCAGCAAATTTACAATAGACTGTAGTTATATATAAAATGCACTCTTTCTTAAGGTCAGAAGGGACCATTCCAGTCTTTCATGCCAAGAGATCATAAAAATTGTCAGAAGAGAAAATATCCTAGATTTCAGAGAACCTCATGCAGGTAAAAATAAAATGGGACATTACGCCAGAATAAAAATAACTTGAAAAGCTCAGGATGCACAAAACTTTTTGTGCTGAATAGTAATATGGAATCCCCTTAACACTCTCTAGCAATTTTTTAAATACCTGTCAGGATTCGATTTTTTCGTAAAGAGGATACATTGTACCACTGCCTTCTCTATCCCCCCCCAAACCTAAATGCTCAATTCAAAATCCAGAAATTATTCCCCACCCCACTTTCCAAGCAAAATGGGTCACATTCTAATTAGGAAGCAGAAATCTATTGCACAGTTAGAGCGCAATTAAGACTTGCTTCCTAATTCATCAGAGCTGTCCCCAGGAAAACAGTGTGTGTGAAAAGATGGCTCTGTCCTGTCTTGCCCCCTCCCAGTATAAAGGTTCACCTTAACTGGATGTATTAAGATAGGGAACACAGGAGACTAAGCAATCCTATTCTCATTTCCTCTGCCAAGCAATTTCTTACCACTTACACAGGACTGTGGGCCCTGTTTCAAATACCAATATTTAAAACATAAATAAAAACAGACAAATAAACAACAACAATGAAACCTTCACACCTCTATATAATAGTTTAGCTCATATTCCAAGTACACTTCTGTGTCTTACACTCTCCTGCCTTCAGAATAACATTGGAGCAGTGAATACTGGTGAGGTCATCACTGTATTAGACTTAGTTAAACCAATCAATTTACTAAGCAAAGCACTACACAGTGACCTGGAGGGAACCCTCATGCTCTGGACAGATAAATGAGATGACCAGCAGGATCTCCCATCTTGGTCTGCCTTAGCATATTACAGTTTTGTTTTTCTCATTATCAAAAGTTTTCATGGAAATCCATCAGCTCTGACATATTTTTGAGCTCTGATATCTTATGTGTTATGAGTGGCATTTCTAGATGACGGAAGGGAGAGATTCCAGGTTAGTGAAACTAATAAAACAGTTTTTTATTTCCTCTAATGAAAAGCAGAAGAGTTATATGTATCTATACATACATGCATGTACTGGAAAGTGTTTTCCATCTATTGTTTTTCTGTAATGCCTATGTAAGCATATGGCTAGTTCAGAATAACTAAGGTAGTACCCTGAGGCTGGAATTTGCTCTGTCAAATTAGGGTCTCTCCACTGCAATAGCTGGCCTTGCTTCAGATGCATAACCTTCCTGCTGACCTACCAGAGGTATTTTTTGGCTATGTAGTATCAAAACCCTTTGCATTTTTGAAAAAGGAGAAAAAAAAGAGGGTGGGTCCTGAAAGGGTGAATGTGCAAGAGATAGCTAAAGTTGATGCCAGCGACTGTGCTCTTACTGAGAGGTGCTTGTTTCTGAGCAATGTGAGAAATGCACTTATTCGAGAGCATAAGAAATGCTGGCAGATGTAAATTGCAACAGTTATATTTATACTTACCAATTAAGTTTGATAGCCAGAGGATATATAGCCATTCACCAAACTGAACCTGTTCTACTATGATCCATTTGCCATACATACTGCAGAGGCTCTCTCTCAGTGGGAGTGGGCACTGCATGGATCTCTCATGCCAGAAAGATGCTCCCTGCAGACATTCTATCCCCGTGCCATTCAAGCATATTTCTAGAACTTCACAGGTATTGCTTTTTTTCCACACCAAATCCAAAGAGAAACAGACTTGAAACTGGGAAAGCCCTTAACCCACTGCACTAACAGAGAAAAGAAGCAGAATAATGTACTTTAATTCCCGGTCAGCCGAGGTGATTAAACTGCCTGTACTCAGCTGCATGCCCCCTCCTAATTTTTTGAATGTCTGGCTGGAAGATGAGACCAAACCCAAACTCTTCCATCTGAAGGCTACCACCCCTCCCTCTCGGCATCCTTTTACCCTCAAAATATTTGAACTGCACACACCTTTATCCTTGGAAAGCACACCGAGAAGTGCAGTAACCAAGCCTTTGCTGTACTACTCTAGGGTGCCAGTCCTTCGAAACAGAAACGAGCTCGAATTAAGGCTTTGTACCCTCCTGCCAACCCCCAAAGACCACTGTGCTCCCAGCAGCTCGCCAGGTTCCAGCTCAGCACGCTGCATCCCGCCGGCTCCAGCATTACGTGAGGGAGCGGATCCAAGATGCTCAGCAGAGCTTTTGCAAGTGTTCTCCCGTCAGGTAGGCGCCCTGCCACTCTACCCTTACTTGTGCTTGTCATTTTGCCACAAGAGAAAGAAGATGAAGAAAGTGCCCAGAAGCCGCACCTGGCCAGGTGCTGCCGAACACTTCGCCTCGCCCTCTCGCTTTCTCTCCTACCCAGCCCTGTCAGCGCTGCCTCCCAGAGCCCGACTCGGTGAGTCCGGCGGGCGGAGGCAGCGCGGCGCGTCCCTGCCGAGGCTGGGGACAGCTCTCAGGTCCGGCCGGGTCGGACAGAGGCTCCGCAGCCCCACAGCGGCGCTCGCCCGCCGCGGCCGCGGGGCTCGCACCTGCCGGCTGCAGGTGCCGGGGAGGCGGCGGCGCCGGGCGGCAGCGCCAGCGCTCCCCGCGGGCGGCGGAGCCCATCCACGACCGCCGGCACCCTCGTCCACCCCTAACTTCCCCCGCTGCAGCACCCGGCGCGCCGCTCCCCTCCGAGGCGCCCCGTCACTCACCGCCGGGGCGCGGAGCCGGGGGGCAGCGCTCGCCCCGCTCTTCCATGGGCGCCCGCGGGTGGCGGCGGCGTCCGGGGCAGAGCGCCCGGCAGCGGCGAGCGGGAACTGCGAGCGAGCGAGCGCCCGCTGTCGCCCGGCTCGCCCGGCCGGCAGCCGCAGCCCCAGCCTGGCGCCGGCTCGTTTGTAGGGCCCCGCCCGGGCCGCGTCACCCACAGGCCCCGCCCGGGCCGCGGGCAGCGCCGTGCGGGGTGGCGGGCCCACAGCCAGCCCGGGAGGGTGTGCGAGCGGGGGAGTTCGCACAGATAGTGAGTGCTACAGGTCTGGGGAACGAGCGGCTGTGCGCAGCAAGAGCACCTGCCCCCGCCTCCAGAAAAGCGTAGAATATCTTGGGTTGGAAGGGACGCATCAAGGAATCCAGAAGGGACGCACAAGGATCGAGGAGTCCAAGCCCTTCGATTGCCTCCTTCCTGTACTTAGAAAAATACCTCCCCTGCGAGGTTGCGTGAATAACAGACTTAATAGTACTTGTATTTACTTCTTCTACTTCTTGTTTATATTCTTGGCAGTTTACAAGGGAGCTCTTATTTTTTTTTTTCTCCTAAAATGCTTTATGTTCAGCCAGATGAATTTGAAGCAGGATGGATGTCTAGAACGACTGAAATACTTACTGCTCCTTAAGAGCAGTGAGGGAAAGACCTGGGGATTTAAGTCCTAGGGTTAGTTTATTGAAATAGGTTTTTATTTACCATGAACTGAACTGTGGGGTTTTTAAAGACAAAATTAATTAACACTGGCATTAACATACTGCATCCATTATTTCAACAGCCAAACTCTTGAAATTGATTTCTGAGCAAAATAATAACTAATAGGCTTAAATAATTTTAAAAAATATATAAATTCTCGGTTGATTTTGATCAATTCTTTGTAGTTTTAACAGATCTGACAGAGGTAGGGTGTTCCCAAAGAAAGTCTATTAGCACTGGTTATACACAGGTCTTAAGTTTTTTGCCTAAAGTGATGTCATTCCAACTATTCTGTCAATACTCTGGGATGTATCTCATCAGGTTCCACAAAGTTGTGAATGCTTAGGTTCTTCAAGTGGTCACAAATCTGCTCTGTACTTCCAGTGGGAAGTATTTGGTCATACTGCTGTCCATCCATGATGGAAGAGTGGTTGCCATTGTAGGCTGAGGAAAAACGTGGTTTGGTACCTCAATCTCCTCATCCATTGACCAGTGTTGTTTATCAGGTGATGACACCTTCTCGACCCTCTCAGCAGGGGCAATATCTTCTTTAACCATGGGCTGTTCCCTGCTCACACCTCTTTCACTCCTTGAGTGCCAGGCTGTGGGAATGTTGGGTCACACTTACTGCTCCAAAACCAACATCGTGCACTAATGCTATACACAAATATTCATGTTGTATATTTTCTTAAATCCTTTACCTTCAGCCTTGGACTGCACTGATAATATAACAGGAGGCAAAGCCACCAATTACTGAATCTGTTTTCTAATCATGACTTCTGTTGAGGGAAGCAGAACAAAGACGATATGTTTATTAAAGTGTCACCAGCAATTTCAAATGGATTAGAGGAAGTAGCTGTGTTTGTGGAGTCATTTTGTTTACAAACATTTACCTCCAAACTTGAATAAACGTACTCTTTTATGGCTAAATTAATTAGTAAAGTAAATACGTAATAGAACATCTAAGGAATGAAGAGTACTCAATTATGTTTTAAAAGGAGTATCTCCAAGTAGAATCTTGTCAAAAGTTTTCAAGAAATAAATTTAAGTACTTAAGGAAAAATAGGACAGTATAAACATAAATGTATTTTATTTTTAAATAAATGAGCTTTATGGTTTTGCATATTTAACATCTAAGATATTTTCTGTATTTAAGTGTCCTGTATCCTTGCAGTGTAATTGTTTTAGCACCAATAAATATGTACAAATACTTTACTTTTAATTTTTTAAGATGGAAGTAGAACGTTTCACAAGAGTGTTTATTAAAAAAACCCGAAACAATAACACTGTCTTTTTATTTTGTATTTTTATACCTTTCTATATGTTTTATTATAAATCTGCGAGTCTAGTAGAGAAATGTATTCATTTGTGATTAGCCTTGCTGTTTATCCCTGATATTTATGTCATGACTGTGGGTTTTGATTGTCTTGGAAACAGGTTAAAACCAAAAAGCTTTAATGTTGTTCTGCTCCTATAGACCCACATAACTCAATCATAAGGGATCACTATTTCTTCTATGTGATCTATAGATCAGATATCATAATACTAATTTCATGTTTAATACCCAGTCTTGATATAAAATAATCAAAAGATGAAAAATTCATCATTTCATTATTGTTCCAATCATGAGCTATCTTTGGTGTCAAAATAATAACAGAAAGAAACTGTGTACCTTTTTATCTGAAGGTATCTAAGTGTAACTTCAAGCCACTGCTTTATATTATCACCTTCCAGGTAGATTAAAGATATGTTTTGTCCAAAAACATACTTTCTTATTCTAATTAGGTCATTTCTCAGTATTCTTTTTCTCTTTTTAATAAGCTAAACAAAGTGATGTCTTGCAGTGTCTCACAGCTAGGCTCAAGAAAGTTTAGATTTAATTACTTTTCTTCACTTTTCACGGGGTCTCATCAGTGAGTACAATACTGATGCTTAATATTGACAATGGAAGCATTTTCACAATGCTTTGATAATGAATCCCAATTGCCAATAAGGTTTCAAGATCTACTGGTTGTGCAGTTCTTAAGCTATTTCAAATACCTTTCATTGTCATCCAATCTTTACTTTTTAAATTCAAATGTTCCAAGCTACTAAATTGGATGCCTTATGATAGTATTCTGCCTTCATATTTCTCTTTATGGAGCAAATCTGTAATTTCCCCAAAGCAGATTTGACATCATGATGGTAGTGTCTCTTCAACTGTGGGTAAAGTGGTAAGAGAGAGTGACACTGAGTCAACAGTGATTTTTTTTTTTTTTTGCTAATTCAGTAATGAATAATTTAGAAAAAGGAAATGAGACTTCTTAAAGCCAAAAGAATGAGAAACAAAAATTATCAATGCAACATTGCCAATACTAATTTATGCTTCCCTCATTAGTCCAAAAATGAAGATGTGAAAAATGGGGTAGCCAAAGTTCCAGCATATCCTGAATGACTGACATGTGCCATACAGACAAAAGGAAGGGTGCTCTGCCCAAAGAGTAAATTAAATGGGAGCCTGCTTAGAGGAAAAAAAAAAAACAACTTTACTGGGGAAAATGGTAAATGATTCAGAGCCAAGATTGGATAATTTGGGGATTGAGCTGGGGACTGGGCCCATGTTGGGAAGAGACCAGTGTTGGAGACAGGAGAGATGGGATGCCTGCACAACAGGGAAGGAGAAGGTGGTGACTCCCTGGAAGCAGTGTGGCTCCCAGGACAGACCCCAGTGCCTCTGTCCCAGCACTGGAGGTGGCTTTACTGCTGGCTCAGCTCTGGAGCTGGCTGAAGCAGCTCCCAGTGCAGCCTGGAGAGCATTGGATTCATGCTCTCATATGCATCAGAGGGATTTGAAAACTTTCTTTCAAACTTTGTGCTTCTCACAATAGGTGTTTTGGAGATGCAGAGGTGGAAAGTAGCTAAAAAAGAAAAGATATGAAAATTTCTTAATTGGATAAATACTTAGAGCTTTCTGTGTACGGTCTATTTTGGAACTGCTTGTTACCCAAAAAATTTTACATGTCTCAGGCTGAAGTAATGCAGATTTGACTTAATAATTCAGACTTACAGATTTCTATTTTGCCACCAGGAAATACTCTAGGGAAATCAGGGAGGAATTAGTGGTTTTATCCAGTCAGCTGATAGAATTCAGGTGTAGAATTTTAAAATACATTAAATAGGTATATATTGTAATGTTATTTTAAATTCAGGAAACAAAAGGTGTATTAATTCAGGTCTAAAATTTTCAGAATGTGTGTCTAACAGGGCAAGAGTGTAAAGACATGAGTAAGGCACCATTTTGAGTAGAAAAGCAAAGGAAGTGAAAAGGATGGGGAAGTATGGATAGAGGTTTATGGTTGGGGGTGTGAGGTTATAAGTGAGAGGTTGCACAGGCAAAGTAAATCTGAAGAGAAGAGCTGTCCATGAGGTGGAAAAAGCAGGTTGGTTGCTGACAGTAGAAGGCACAGCTGAAATAGGGAAACAAACTGTGGGAATGAGACTGATTCTGAATGGGTAGCAGGTATGAATTAAAATGCAAAAGGCCAATCTGTACCCTTTTTGACAGCTGAGTTTGCTTGTCAGGTGTCCAGTGCTGTTGATAACTAGCTCTACTTCTCAGAAGCAGTGATGGTGCATTTAGTAATAGTAATATTCAGGAGATAGAATATTGTAGTCCAGACTGGGAGCCACCACTACCATATATCTTCCCTATGGTCCAGTATATTAAGCAATAAAATTCAGGGAAAAGAACTAAAATGTAGCAGATGGAAAGGAACTGTGTGAGAAGGACCAGACTAGTCTAGGTACAATACTGAAGGAGGTGCAAGGAAAATCTAAAAAGCCTAATCTCCTAAAAATATTTTCAGGGATGATTTAACTACAGAGAATGAGTGAGAGCTTGCAGTATAAATGTGCTTATGAAAGCAAGGTGGAAGTGAAGCATGCAGAGAGGAACCTTACAGTGAAAGGAGAGGATAAATGATAATTAAGTGATAATATTGAACTTTTCCAGAGAAATAAATAAAGGATTAGTCTGAAATTTCGTCACAGCCCTGCCTCACGGCTCAGTTTAGACTTTTATTTAAAATGATCTCTGTGAAGCATGCAGAGGTGCCATGGCCTTCTAATTCATTTTCTTTAGTCAAACATTCTCAGGTTGGTACTGAAAACTCCAGGAGTTGAATATTGAGCATGGAGTTTTATACTGCTGTAAGAAAGAGGCCTGTCAAAATTCTGTAGTTCAGCATAAACTTTTAAGACTTTTTTTTTCCCCTAACAGTAGTTTGTTTGTAATAAGAAACAGATTATCACTTGGTGATTCAAGACTCTGAATGATGGCTTTTACATGATCTGAAGAATGTTGGTTTTAACAAAGTAAAGGAAGAAAAAGATTAGTAGTAAGTTGACAATGGATGAGATCCAAGTTCCAGTTCTGTGTCAGACTTGTCATAGCTTTGCAAGCAATTAAGACTCTTTGAGAATGTAGGGTAACCCTTTCAAGTAAGGTATTGCTGTATAAAGAGGAGAGGATAGGTACAAAATTATAATTTTTGCAATGTCATCTTCCCAAACAGCTGTGTGAGTCCAGCAGAGTTGCGGTGCACAAGATTTCCCACCTTTCTGTTCTGGGTGACATCCTAAGTCTAGCAGAGCCTTGCAAAGGCAGCAGAGCTTGCAGGTGCTGAAAAGGCAGGTACATGACTTTCCTCATCCTCACCTTACTGCTGCTGGACTCATTCACTACGCAGCTGAGTTTGCTAAATCAGGAGAACACCACCAGCAAAGGGAATTGTTTTCTGTTGGTTTTGTGCAAGCCACCATGGGAAGACCCCCTTGTGGCCAGGAGCTGGTGAGGTTAGGATCCATATTTTCAGTGGTACTTAGCCATTTGAAATCAGAGGGGGAAGGTCAAATGCTATTATATCCATCGGAAATTGCTAGCAGCACACAGACCCTTTCACTCAGACTAGGTGACAGCAATCCATGCATCTGTGCCCTGCTGTGCAGTTTCAAATCCAGAAAAAATGCTGAAGATGGTGCGAGAAGGCAGTGTAAACAACGGGTTGCCTTTCCATTCAAGCATTATTATGCTTCCAGACTTGCAATTTTAGACATCTCTCAATGTCAAAAAGCCTCTTGTATTATTTGGGTTTATTATACCTTCAGCCTGAGAGCTGAAAGATTTTTTTTTCTACTCACAACCTTGTACAAATGTAAAGAAATAGCCAGAAGGTCTCTATAAGAAAAGTTAGTCTACTGCTCAGTCTTCAGGCTACTTTAAATTAGGAATGATTGGCCTCAGGTTATTTTAAGAGAAAGATATTCATGATAGATATTTGTGATCTTCAGAATGACATTTTCCATCTCAGTTTTTAGAGGGCATTGCTGTGATTGAAAGAACTGTCCTGAATTTGTTCTACTTCTCTTTTTTTTTCCTGTACCTGCTACGTGATGGAATCTATTGTACCAGATGGATTTTTTGGTTTTGTTTGTTTGATTAGTTTGTTTGTTTGTTTGTTTTTTTGTTTGGTTTGTATTGGGGTTGATGTTTTTGTCTGTGTGTGTATTGCTTTCTTTAGAAGCAAATCCCTGTTGTGCCAAAGTTACGTGGCTTGTGAGAACTTAATAGTAATAGGCCAGAACTAATCTGCATACTCTATTTGAACTGTATTCTACTGGCTTTTGTGCTTAGATGGAAAACCAACTTCGTGTTGAATTTATACTCTGCAACTCAAATGAAAACCTGCATGAGGTAGTAAATACAAACATATTTCTTTTAGTACTGCAAGTATATTGTTGAGAGCTAGTCTTTACTCAGGCTTTAGCGTGTGACATGGGCAGGGAAAGGGGAATCAAAATGTGTGCAGTACACAGCTCACGCCTAGACAGAGCCTGACAGCACTGCAGGCTTTAAGGGATTAAAGAGAGGTGAGGCTATGGCGCCACTTGCCAGGGCTGGCACGTCGCCTCGCCCCCGGGCCACGTGACTGCCACAAGTGTCACGTGGCTCCGCCTCCAGGGTCCCGTGAGGGCCACGTGACTGCCGCGGGTGTCACGTGGCCCCGCCCCCAGCCACGTGACTGCTCAGGGCCAGGACTGGGATCCAGTGTGGGCATCTGTCTCCTTGGATTATGCTACAGGAAAAATGCCTTTTTGACTTATTTAATATAGAATGTAACATCACTAAATGTACTAGAAGTCTAAAAAAAGCTGTCATTGCTCTTAACACTAAAGTAATGGTCAAGGTTCTTGTGATATCTCCAGTAGGGTTATGATTACCTTAGACAAAAAGAACATACCCAGACACACAGATGGTTTGTAGCCTTTTTTAGACACATCACCTACCAGATGATATCCAGCTGCCTGTGTTCCTTGAAGGCCACTGTTACTTTTAAAAGAATTTTTTAAATTTTTCCTGGGGTGGCCTCTAAACTTTAATGTTCAGCTGTGGCACTGTGATTCAAATTTTGCCTAAGTTTGCAAGTGATTCCATGGAAATCAACTGAGTTTTCAGAGCAAAGTATGTTTAACAGAGAAAATGAAAGCGTGATCCAGGCTTTCATCAAATGCTATTCATGTATTGTGGGCTGGTCTGTGTTTGCCTTTGTTGCTTGTAACTGCCAGTAACACCATCAGAATTTCCCAGCACAGACCAACTGGGTTGTGAAACCTGAGTTCCAAGTAGAGTGAAGTCCGAGGAAATTAGATGACCCATGTTACACACAGAATACAAATTCAGTGTAAAATATTTATTGCTCCAAATTATCGTTGTAAGAGTAAAATGAAGCCATATTTGTAGGCTTCAAAGTGATATATCTTTATGAGCTTAGAGCTGCTGTTTGTGTAAATTCAATAGAGAAGCTGTTTGAACTTGTTTCAAATTTCTGCAGCTTCGGGGGAAGAACATTTATTCCCTATTTCACTTGTTAGAAACAATGAAAAGCAAATCTCTTATCTGTTTACTAGAAAATACAGTTTTAATGAAACTCACTACCTTTCTCAGTCTGGTTCTTTGACTTTTCCAGAGATGGATCCAGGTTGCCTAGACATGGAGGGACAGGACTGACACCAATTCTTTATGGGTCTTTTTAGAAGGTAGAAATGAAAACTGTTTAGATAGATTCAGCTGAAATACTATCCCAAATCATGTGGCACATGATTTGTGGGACAGATGAGAGTATTTCAACTGGTTTTGCTAGAGATTGAAAGAAACATTTGTGAAATTCTGCCTAGACCTTTCTGGTTTCTGGGATTGATTTCTTCCCCAGGTCTTTGGCATCCTGTGAGCTGGCTGCACTGGTGGGGTCCCTAAATTATCTTGGCTCCCTGGTTGCAAGAGTCTCCATTAGGCAGGAATCCAGCCCTCAGAATTGTTAAATATTGAATGGTAGTTGGTAGAAATTTCGTTTGGAACTATCAAAACCATCACAAAGATGGACTGCCCCTTACCTGTCTAAGGCTGTGGTAGTATATGTTTCGTGGGAGTATCCTGACTGAAAGGCAGTCACACTGGACAGGATGAAAGCTTTTATTGTATGCTTAGGGCTAGTGTCATTCAGACTTCCTTTATGGAGTGGGAAAGGAGCCCAAACCCACAACTGCCCTGTACTCAGTCCCTTAGGGTAACACTTGATTTTTTCTGGCCTAATTCAGGTATCGATCTGATTCTGATTGGGACCAACTTCAATAGGGTGAAGGTTGTTAGAGGTGGTAGTGCCCTTGGGTTATGAACTGCTGTATAAGAAAGCAGTTCCTGGGATCCCCATTGGAGATGTTCCTGCATGCCTAGAGAAGCAATGTCATATGAGCCACTTCAGTTTTTTCAGTGACAGAAAAGAAGGTTGATCCCAAATTCATGATTAAAAACAAAACAAAAAAAAAATAAAAACATAAAGACAAAATCTAACATGATCAAATTGAAAATATATTTATATATACATCAAAGCATTCAGTACAAGAATAACCTGCAGCTTTTCTGTAAAAGTCTTTTTCTTCCCTGCCATTGTTGTCCTTGCTTCTCTGTTGGGCATGTGTCTCAGTTTAATGATTAGTATAGAAAAAGAGGGAAAATGCATTTTAATTCAAGTATTTCAGTGGGTTTTTTTGACAAATAAAAATTTGTCCAAAAGAAAAAATAGATTGTTTTTTTATCTACCTCTGTATTTTCTTCCTTCCAACTTCTCTCCCTCAGTGGAAGAGGGGTAAGATATATTGCACTGATTGTAAGATAGGCTTTTCAAATAGCTGTTTATATATGAATAGTAACCAGTTTGCTCCAAGACAGTGTTTGATAAGATAGAGCAGATTTAAAATTCAGCTGCCTTTTTTAGGCTCTTTGTGTCTTTGTGTAAACACCTGAAACCTCTCATTCCACCTACTGTTCTTCCATTACAGACAAGATAGAAGCATCTCAATTCACATAATTCAGGAAAAGAAGTGACCAGTGGCACAGACTCACCATGAGCCTTCCTCAGCAGCTACCAGCAGAAAAAGGGTATCTATGTCTGACTAATATAAATTTTACATCTCTTAACACACTTATAGACCTACTGTTTGAAAAATTCCATGCTAGAATACTTGTTTAATCTGTCTTTTACTCCAGCTTTGCAATTCAAAGAAATTAATTTTGTCCTTACATTGCAGCAGAGCCATAATAAAGGAAGGGTGACAAATGAGGTAAACATACCCAAGTGTTGCAAATTGCTGCTTCTGTTACCATTTCCTCTGAAGAGGAGAGGCTGAATTTCAGAGCTGTGGAATGAGCAGGAGACAGCACATCTTAGAGATGCTGGAAGGAGTAATCACAAGAAGAGTGTGGGCATCCGGGGTGCTGAAGCACCAATACTTTAACAGAGGTAGGCTTTGAGTTATCCAAATCTTACTATGATCTGAATCCTACTTTTGAGAATACAAGGTTCAACCTCTTCATAATTCATCCTGCTAATCACCAAATAGGTTGATGAAGGGAACTGTATAATGAAAATAATTACAATTTTATTTATCAGTCATCTTTCTGCAAGTACTGTTGGTTTGGGACACCATCATTAACATGAACTCCTATTTCGATCAATAGCAGCTGAGGCTGAGAGGAATCTTGTGTAATCCAGTGCAGCCTGCCCGAAGTCAGAGCCTGGTCAACTGCCATGTTCTTCCACTGATTCTTATGATTTCATTTGTTTGCATATATGTCTTGGTCTGAAAGACAGGTGAGAAAGCCTTGGTAAGAAAGGCAGGACCCTGTCTTGAAATTGAAAATGTAAACCCCCTCTCTCAAAATTATTATAATTTTGAAATTAAGAGGCTCTCAGGCAAAGATATGGGAATAGGAATATCAGTTCTTTACTAGGAAAATTAAAATAGAAATATAGTATTAAAACCAAACCAAAACAACAACAGCAACAAAAAAAACCCCAACAACAAAAAACCCAAAACATTGACAGAGTAAGAATACAACCTGACACCCTGTCAGTCAGGGTGTTGGTAGCAGTCCCATTAAATGGTGGCTGCAGTCCTCCTGGATGACAGATGCTTCAGTTGAAGCAGTGCTCCTGTAGAAGGGTGCAGTGTAATTTTATCAGTCATGCAGAGGGACTCAATGGCCCATTAACGGAAGATATCTCCTGGAGGAAGGATGGGTTGTGGAATAGATAAAGAACACTGTCCCATCTGGTTTTTAACAGATGGCCCATTAGTAGAGGATATCTCCCACGGAGATAAGGATCACTGTCCCTCCTGGTTTCAACAGATGGTGATAGAATACACACCCCTGATCACATCCTGCATTGCAACCCAAGACAATATAAGCCATTTATTCAGTAAAAAATCTCTTGGGCAGACTCTGCTATGTCTACCTTAACTTATTTGGCACTCTATCATCTCTTTGATTTCTGTGATTTCCTTTGCATTGACGTTTTTTCAGGTACAGTCAGTTCTCAGCTTGACCTATTGCTTTATTATAGGATCCTCCTTTCCTTTCTTCCTTTATTGTAGGAATCATTTCTGTCACGTTAGTCTGCCATATTTCTTTCTTAAACCCCTGCTTAGATTTTTTTTCAGCAGAAAAGTATTTTATATTTAAAATATTCGTTATTAAGGCTAGTACATTTTTAACCACAGAGATAAAACCTATTTTAATTTCACACTCAAAGTCTGAGATTTTTAAAAAAAATTGATCTAATAACATGTTTCTGATAAGAATATTTTCTAGTATTTACAATTTCTAGCAGTTTCTGTCCACAGGTCCTGGTGTATACTATAGTATATTTCATTACTAAAATGTGCCTGGATAATATATCCGTATGTAAAAAATCGTACATATAAATATTTATATTTTATGTAAATTCACACATAATTAAAATATTATTAGAAAGACATGGGTTTTAAAAAATAGAAAATATATTTTTTATTTGTTTAAAAAGTTGCAAGAAAAGAAACTTTCTGATTTGTGAGCATCAGCTCACATGATCTTTCTTTCTAAATCAAATTAAGAGAAGAGTAAGTAGAAATTACCTGGAGTTAATTAAAGTGTACTTTTAAGCAGTCTCACTATAAAAGCTAAAAAACCCCCCCTATTAATGAGATGCAACTTCGTTAGAAAGTTACTTTAAACCCATTAGCTGTTTTCAGTTCTCTGGGAGAACAGCAGAAAGAATTGTTGAGTAACATTGTGTAGAACTCATTAATAAAAGAGTGCTAATGCACATTTGCTACCCCGGTAAGCTATGTCTTATATAAGTCTGATTCAACTAGACAAATGACCTGCTTTTAAAAGGAGATGGAAACATTTGCAGTAAAACTGTGCTGTCAGATGTGCAGAGGGTATATAGCTCCTACAGGGTAGATGTTTATTCAAATTCTTTAGACACAGAAGGTCAAACAAGCCTAGTTAAAAGTCCAGAAAATGAAATCAGCATTTTGGACTAAATTCTTATCTCAGTGCATAGGTTAAATATCCCACCTGTCCTCTTGGGATGTCAGTGGTCTCTGGGCTGCATTGCTCAATCAGTCCTGGAGTGGTGCAGAAGTAATCTGTGGTGACTACACAGCTGCTCTGCAGAAAAGGTTGATCTGTTATCTCAGGTGTGTGCCATTTCTAGTTCTAGTGGAATCCCACTCCTTCAAATAGAAATAGGTGCCTTTGTTATGAAATAACATAGGATATAAACAGCACCAGAGGAGAATAATAGGAGCTAAACAGCACCAGAGAAAGTTCTGTATTTTTGTTGGTGGGATGAATACTCTCCCAGAACACATCTTTCAACACTGCCATTGATACTAGAAGAAGAAACCAATTTTTTGCATTAGTGATATCTGTAAACTTTAAAACATGCAAATATCTTGCAAATAGCACTGATCATTTATTCAAGCATTTGCTTTACATTTTTTTTGTTTTAAACTTGATTACCAGTCTAATACAATGGAGCAACAACATACAGCCTGGTTCTGATCTTTTTTCCCATATAGTTCACTGACTGCAAGGAAATTATTTCTAGATTGCTCCACCAAGTCAAGATTTTCAAATGCAGGTTTAAGAAAGAGATTTCCTTCTTTTTTGTCACAGAATCATAGAATGCTTGAATTCGGAAGGAACCTCTGGCAGTCATCTGGCCCACATCCCCTGCTCAAGCAGAGCTGCTTGCAGACAATTGTCCAGGACCCTGTGCTGACTGCTTTTGAGTATCTGCAAGGCTGGGGACTCCACAAGCTCTCTGGGCAACCTGTTCAGTGCTCAGTCACACTTGCAGTAAAAAAGCTTTTCTTGATGTTCAGAGGGAACCTCCTGTGTATTAATTTATCCCATCATTGGGCACCACTGGAAAGAACCTGTGTCTGTCTTCTTTTCACCCTTCAGGTATAATACTTTGACCTGCTGGCACTCCATAATAGGTACCTTCGCGCCTCTTTTGGAAAGAGGCATAGAAAAATATTTTCAGCTCTTTTGTGCTCAATTTATATTCTGCATCTATTGTTTTCCTCATGCTGACATGTTCCTTCTATATCATATCTTTAAACAATGCTGAAGATAGCAGAGTTTCAGGTTTTGTTGAGTCATCCCACATCTAAGGAAAAGCAAAGGAAGCATTTTCTTACAACTTTCTGGAAAATGGAAAAAATGACACAGTAGAATAATGGAATCCCTTTCTTCTTCAAATACCTGCAAATGTGCCCATTTTCCATATTACACCCATGCTGCAGAGGAGAGACCTAAACTGTGATCTTCACATTTATGTGGTTCTTCAACTCCAGGCTTCCGTACACTCATACAATTATGCAAGTTCATGACCATATGAAATCAAACAATTTCATATATCTTATTAGAACACCTTCTGGAATTGTGCTTAGGCAGACTGGATCCTAAGAGAAGATGTCACTTTTTTCCCACTCTTACAATTTCTTATGTTGGACAAGTTGAGCTGATTGCATGCCAGAGGATGGAGAGTGCTCCACCCACTTGGGGTTTCAGACAGGCCATGCAAAAAATTGTAAAGTGGGTTTTACCTGTACTCAAAGTGATATTCTCAGCTACCAACAAGATCCAGGCAATACAGCTTTGGGCATGTTGTGCAAGAGGAAAAGGAGTAGTTCAGCTGCAGTGCCTAAAGCAGAACAAAACTGCTGTGAAATGTGAAACACATTTCAATGATCTGATTCTTTTTCTGTACCTCCATAATTACAACCAAGGAATCATGATGACCAGCTAGCATTTACATTTGTGTTTGTGTTTGTGAACTGATGATTCTTCAGTGAAGGTGTATAGGTCTGTCTTTTCCAGCTGTCTGCATTTGACTCTGAATTTGACTAAGAGCTCTCCATGCCTATTTCCCCAGTTCCCAGTTCCTGTAGATTACTTCCACTAGAATACTAGTAGAAAAACAATCTTTTGTTTCTGCTAGTAGATGTATGAATATTTGCTACTGTTGAGTGATTATGAATTTGACCTAAAGGCAAGTGTCATGTGGCTTTTTAGGAATGCAGCATAAGATGAAAGTATGTAAAAAACTACAGTAGACAGTGCAATTTACTGAGAGGAGATGCCACAAAATGTTATTAAATACTCCTAGCTTAGTTTAATATTTCTTCTGTGTTCTCCCACACAGTGTTCAGAACAAGTTAAGTGACATGAAGAATATTACACGTTTTTTAAAACAGATGGAGGACATCACTTTTATGGATTTGAACAATTCATTAAAAGTTAGTTTCTGTTAAGATTCACTATGGTGTGATTTTTCTCAGATCTTGTCTGCCTAGTGCAGGCTGATCCTAATCTAGGTAGGGGACTGAGGGAGTGCTCGCACTCATCCACCAGCTGATGTCTGAACCACCCTCTCTTCAGCAGAGAAATAAGATGACTTTGCAGAGGAAACATAAATCCTGCTGTGCTCAGCACTGCTGCTGATGGAGGAGACGATGCCATTGCATGAGGGAGGAGATAGGCCACATACTTACAGGTGTTGCAGAAATGTGTTTTCGTCCTCAACATTCCCCACATTAATGGGGAGATTTGAGCATAATGGGTTAGTGCATGTGTATTTTAGACATGAGAACTGTCTCTGGAAAGATTTAAGAAAGCTCATTCAGCATTAGGAAGGACTGTTGGGTGTATACCAACAGGATGAGGCACCACAGGCTATATGTGCCAGTCCAAGCAGTTTGTTTCTGCCTGGCCTCTTCCATGCAACCCTCTCCCTCCAGAGAGTTGTCATCTTTCCTTGTGTAGCCAGTCCTTTCCACTATGTGCCCAGTTATGTATCCATAACATGGCCAGAATGTTATGCTGTGTCCTTGACAAAGCATTTTTCTTCATGTTCAGACATGTAAGGCTGGGTGCTCCAAGGGTCATTGCATGCCCTGTTACATGTTTGGGGCAGGTCTGTCTCATGATAGTGGAACCCCTGCTTTTGCAGAGAAGTGAGAGTTACATAAAAGTGTACACTGTTCATGTGACTTTGCACATGCCTGCAGACTGATGGGGATGATGGCAGGCACCCTGCATTTTATGACAGGGCAGGTGCACATTGGGATGCACAGGGATGAGCTGTAGTGTACAGGAGTCACACACCTTCATGGGAGCTTTATTAACATGAAAAGTTGGATACCTGTGTTCTAGGTCACTCAGGGCATTTATGTGATAACAATTCTTTCCCTGAAGTGTTGTCTGACACTGTAGATATAATTGATGAAGAAGTAGTATTGTGATTTAAGACCAAAATGACTATTCAGAAAGTAAATGTATTGGATGCTAAAACACTTCTATTACAGATGTAAGTAATTTTACAAATTACATGACTTGTCTGTCCATGGGAAAGACAAAGCAATGGAGGAGCCAGGAGAGAGTCAAAGTAGTGGTTCTGGCTGTGGGTACATGGTCATGGAGCAAGGCCATGAGGTCCCTTTCCATTCTTCAGTAGCTTTGGACCTCAAAAAGTTTTTCTGCCCACTGGGTAGAAAAAGTTTTGGTCAACCTTCCTCAACACCCAACAAGTCTCTGGTGCTGGTGCTTACAATCAGCCTATCTCAAAGGCTTTCCACAAATACATGGTCACAATGCTTGGCATGTATTTTTCACTCAGTGTACTCATCTATTTCTTATATTATAGGATTAACTAAAGTTCATATGCCAGCAGTTCTTGCCAACAAAGTACCCTATTCCAATAGCCACAAGGAGCAACTTTTTAGGCTTATTTTATGCTGAAGTCGGTGAGTTGCTTCCTTGTCAGATCCAAAGAAACAATGCCAAAATCTAATGCCCTTTAATACTCACACTGAAACTCAGCTGTAGTATGTCTGCAAATGTTTCCCAGTTTATTATTTTTCTAATATATGAGCTTATGCATGCACCACGTGTATTTGTAGCACTATAAAGAAATACTGATGGACAACTTGATTCAATTTGCTCACTGATTTTATTTTCCTTGGACTTCAATGGCATTTAGTTGTGTCTCTGCTGATCAGCTTGATGTTTAGCTCCATGCAGTGTTATGTTTTATCTTGGCTCCAAATATGTTCTCAGATTAAGATGATGGTACAGATGGATTCTTGTCTCAGAGCCATATGATTGATTTCATCTCTGATATTCTGCTCCATCAACATGCAAGGAATTAGGCCTGACATCAAAGGGCAATCTGTTTACATTGGAAGTGCAAAATATTGTGCTAAGCAATGCAAAACAGATTAAAAAAGAGAATAGCACTGCCACTGATTTTTTCAAACAAAACACAAGCTTATTAGGAAAGCCATATACTCTCTTCTCTAAAGCAATTATCTTAAATGCTGAGAACATAAGAACATCTGTAATAGGTCAAACTAAAGGTCTGTTTGGACTGCTGTGCATGTACGCTAGTGGCCAATTTAGGATGCTAGAGACATGAATGGGGCAAGCAAATGGTGATATACTTTCCCTCTTGAATTCTTTCCAAAACAAAAATTTTAGAGGATTTCTGGGAAATGGACCAGCAATAATCATGGTAAATTTACATGGATTATAATTTATCAGCTGCTCAGAATAGATTTTAAAATATTTTAGCAGTAATGCACGATACAAAGCATTAACGAAAATTGCACTAGAGCTTGTAAATACAGATTTAGGATATATTTTTTCAAATCAGAGAAATTCTAGGAGACAGAATTGTTATCTTCCATTTTGTTTTGGAGCACAAGTAGTGTTGCATTCATTTTGATTCAGAAGGTTGTCTTTTGTACTTGTCAGTGTAAAGGATGGAAATAAATAACTAAACAAAATGTAATTCTGACCTTGACACTTGTGGTCAAAAGGGCTTGTTTCACATTTGAGACAGAAAATATTTTATTTGATGACATAAATTACTTACTCTCTTACATTCCTCTTTTTAATATAGTTTCTTCTGATTGATCTAAAATAATTAGAATAATAGCATCCCTTGAAAAAATCCCTGACTGAAATGGGGAATGTGAACTAGACTGACAGAGAAAGAATAGGCTGGGCAATGCATAATTCCTTTGGATATTATATAGTCATCTATCATGCCCATCACTTTTTTTGCATTGAAGACTTTTCTTTTGTGTTTTACATTCCTCACAAATAATGTATTATCTGTTTTAGTCAGCTCCTGGTACTGAGTTGTTAATGAAAATTCAGTTTCAGAAGTAGAAAATGTTGTAGAGGGAAATATTTGTCTAGTAAAAACCATAGAATTGTCTTGACAGGCTGAGAGAGTTGAAGCTGTTCAGCCTGGAAAAGAGAAGGTTTTGTGGAGACTTTATAGCACTTTCCAGTTTATTAAAGGGGCCACAAAAAAGCTGAAGAGGAAGATTTTACAAGGGCATGTAACATAGGACAAGGGGGAGTGACTTGAAACCATAAAGGTAGGTTTAGATTAGTTATTAGGAAGATATTGTTTGCTGTGAGGGTGGTGAGGTACTGGAACGGGTTTCCCAGAGAAGCTGTGGATGCCTCATCTCTGGAAGTGTTCGAAGCCAGGCTGGATGGAGCTCTGAGCAACCCGGTGTAGTGGAAGGTTGGAAAGTCTGTCCAGAGCAGGGGGATTGGAACTAGATTACCTTTGAGGTTTCTTCCAGTTGAAAACATTCTATGACAAACTCTGTTTCTTTGTGTGTACTGCCTCCAGCTTCCTTGAGGAGTTAATTCTGTTTCAGGGGCTCTGGGGAGAGTTAGAGAGTGTCCAGTGAGGATGGAAAAGGGCCTTAAAGCCGTGTGAGGAGCAGCTCAGATCACTTGTCTGTTCAGGCTGGAGAAGAGGAGACTGAGAGAAGACCTCACTGCAGTCCTCAACATCCTCATGTAAGGCAGAGGAAGGGCAGGTACTGATCTCTTCACTCTCATGACCTGTAACAGGACTCAAGCAAATGGCATGAAACTGAGTTCGGGGAGGTTTAGTTTGGATATCAGGAAAACCCAGAGGATAGTTGAGCACTGGAATATGCTCCCCAGGCACCAAGCCTGAAAGAGTTCAAGGAGCCTTTGGACAATACTCTCAGGCACACAATGTTATTCGTGATGGTGGTGTGCAGGATCAGGAATTGGACTTGATTATCCTAATGGGTCTCTTCCAGATGAGCATATTCTATGATTCAGCATATTCTATGATTCTCTGACGTTTAGAAACTGGTATTTAGATTAAAACCAGAAGTAAAAAACTGCTAGAACCCAGGTTACATCTAAATATATATAGAAATACAAATAATATTGCATTTAGATGGACTCACATTAGTTGCATATAGTTTCTGCCAGGATGGATTTCCTCTGAAGAGATTTCAGTTTGTGTCTTTGATTTTAAATGAGGATCTATAAGGCTTTGTCTAAGGAAAGGTGGCAATTCTTCCTCAGTAAACCATCACTGCATATACACTGCAGGTATAGCAAATGCAGGAATGTGTGCACAGGTGCAGTGTAGTCAGATACAAAGTTGAAGTCTCCACAAACTTCAGGCACAGCCTGTGGGAGTCTTCGGTCATCCTCAGTGTCAGAATATGCTTTCTTGTGTTCAGATGTTCTGTGGCTTTTTTTCCAGTGGTAAATTGAGCTTGAACAGACTGCACACCATGAAATGCCCCCTTCACTTTTCCACAAAATGATGATTGTTTAAGTTAATTCAAATGCCCAAGAAAAACCTCAGCTTTCTGCCACACCATCCCAGAAAGCCACCAGAGGCTCTGCCTGCTGGCTGGGACTGTCCCTTCTTAGACCAGGATCATGAGCAGAGTTTGCAGCAGAAATTCTGGGAGGTGGCATTGAGAGTGCTTGTGTTTTCCTGAGGCACCTTTAATCTGCCAGAAATACAGCTGTTTTGCAGCTCAGTGGTTCTTCCTTCCAGCAGTGGGCACATCTGAACTGTACCTTTAAACCCTTTGCATTGAAGCAAGGCCTCCTACTCAGAGGAGCTAATAGTTCAGGTTATAATATGATC
The DNA here is from genome assembly GCA_037013685.1 of Acridotheres tristis. Lineage (NCBI taxonomy): Eukaryota > Metazoa > Chordata > Aves > Passeriformes > Sturnidae > Acridotheres > Acridotheres tristis. The sequence continues at coordinate 58,480,177 of CM072888.1, read as the reverse complement.
CGTCAAACAAAAGATTTTTAAAAGCTTTCCTGCATAATGTGACCTAGGGAAGTGCATTAGCTGAGTAAATATACTGTTGATTTGTTTTTCCATTAGCAATGAGTGATTTCTCTCTGAGTGACCTACAGTACTGCTTTCTGGGAATAAAGCTATGTATTGATAAAGAGAACAGAACGTAAAGGAATTTTTTTTTTTCTTTAGAGAAAACTTGTACACAAAATCAGGGTACACTGGTTTCTATGTTTTTTATATCTTTTAGATATGACATGGTTTTGTTGCTTTTTCTTCCTTTATCTCCAGGTCAAAGGAATCATGCTGTACATTATAACAGAGGTACTGTTTTCATTTTCTCTGCATCTATACTCAGCTATGCCTTTAAAAAAGACAAATTCATCTTGTGACTGTCTGCTGTGTGACATGTTATATAATTTGATGTATATTTATTTATATCCTTCCAAAACTGCAAGGAATGGCAGTTTTCACTAAAAGAAAACAAGACATTCATTCTCATTTGTTTGGGCATCCAAGATGTATCTGAGCAAACAATCTCCCTCACTGTTTGCTTCAATATTGAGAACAGGAAATATAGAATTGGGATGGAGAATATGACAAAGCATGTGGCATTGTAAGATAATCTTTTAGAATCGAGTTTGCCCAATGATAGACAGTGCATGAAATTTTCATGCATTTATGTTTTTCTGATATGTTAAGAAGTAAGTATATATGCACTGCAAATTGATATTCAGCAGATTTGTTAGTATGCAGATCTTTGCAAGATAATCAAGAGAGCAGTTAGAAAGTATTGAGATAATAAATTTCTTAGTGCAGATGTTCCTTAGCAGATTTTATCTGTGTCATTTCAATGATAAATCCTTCTGACTTCTTAACCTTTAACTACAGTTGCACACTTATATTTGATTGTGAGAAATAAAAGAAACTGAAAAGAATTTCATAAAATGAGTGTAATTTATCTGGAGGTCACTGAATCTATGATAATGAAAAATAATTGCCCCTAAAACTTACCATTAGGAGGAAAAAAAGGTTACAAACTGCAAAACTGTTAGTGAAATGATTGCATTTTACATTTTGAATTATAGAAGTTCTTGCTAAAATTTCTTATAACTTATTAAGCCAAAGATCTAAATCTAACCTTCTTAAGTAATACTGCACCCTGTACACTCTTTATTTAGTTTTGTTTTTTGTTTCACAGATGGATTCAGTATGGGATTCTTCTCTAATTTTAACTCTCTAAAATTAAAGTACATACACCAAAATAATCATCAAGGCTGTCTTCATAATTAGTAGAGAAAACTTAAACTAAAGGAAAAACTTTATGTACTTTTAGAGACCTGTCTTAGCATAGGATTAGTCATATCTGGAGTTGCTTAAGTATCCCATTTGCTGTGGCTTAGTGCTGGCACAACCATAGACATTATTCAATTTTGACATTAATCCTACCTAGCTACAGGCTTTGTCCACAGGAAGAAAATTTCTTCCATTTGCTTGGATTCCAAGCTGTGGTGGGTTCAAATCCCTTTCTGCCCATGGATATCCTTGGTGAATAAAGTTAGACCTACCTCGATCTTTGAAGTCATGAGAATTATCCAAATACTATTTGGAAATCAAGCATTATTGTCCTTGTGTCTTTGCCAAGTGCAAATTGTAAGGATATCTATTCCCATCCTCCCACCTTAAACTGAAGCTCAGTAGATTAAGTATTGAGAGTTACCTAGACACCGTTACTACATATTTGCTAGAAAATTAAACAATATCAGGGAATATTATTAGCATTCATGTCAAGTGGTCTGGTCTGGTCATGAACTTAAGGTTAAACTGGTTCCCTCTTCAACACAGTGGCAAATGGCGTGTCCTTAGATTTTGTTATCCAGCCTTTGCTGAGAATTCCTTGAGAGACTGTAGTTGGACCTTGACAAAACCATGCTAGAGATAATTCAAATGGCATGGAAAATGGCATTTTTCATGTCAGGAACATTCTCTGGTGAAGTGAATTAGCCCCAAACAGCAACTCAGACCCACAGAACTGCTCACTCACTGCACCCTGGTGGGATGGGAAGAGAATTGGAAGAATAAAAGTATGAAAACTCACAAGTTGAGATAAAGACAGTTTAATAGGAAAAGCACAAGCTTTACACACAAACAAAACAAATCAAGGAATTAATTCACCACTTTCCATGGGCAGGGAGATGTTCAGCCATCCCCAGGAAAGCAGGGCCTCATCACATTTAACAGTGACTTGGGAAGACAAATGCCATCACTCCAAATGTTTTCCCCTTCCTCTTCTTCCCTTAGTTTTATATACTGAGCATGATGCCACATGGTGTGGGATATCCCTGTGGTCAAGTGGGGTCAGCTGTGCCCCCTCCCAGCTCCTTGTTCACCCCCACCCTCCTCACTGGTGAGGTGGGTGAAAAGCAGAAAAGACCTCGACTTTGTGTAAGCACTGCCCAGCAATAGCTAAAATATCCCTGTTTTATCAACACTTTCTAACACAAATCCAAATCACAGCCACATATTAGCTGCTGTGAAGAAAATTAACTTTACCCCAGCCAAAACCAGCACATCTGGTATTACTTGTTTTATTCAAACAATTGCTTGTGGTGATGGAGGACCTATAAGTCCTTAAAAAAGAGGAGCTTGTTTATATTCATATTGGCAAATAGAGCTATGGGAACTTCTTATTTGAAAAATAAAACTGAGGGGCATCATGTAAATGATGAGATATTGATGAAACTTTGTTCAGTCTTTTCTCTGACTAGGAGTCATTAGCTGTAGCATGCAGTGCTCTACAGTCTAGGAGCTTTTCCACTGTATACTGTGAAAGGTGGAAAAATAAGCAGAAAGATGTGCAGTGTTACTTTTTCTGTCTCTTCAGGATAATGATGCATGAATGATGGAGTAAGAGGAAACAGTAGGAAATCAGGTAGAAAAGTTTAGGATTTTTTAAAGAGAGGCTTCTTCCTCTCTTTAGATTAGAAAATCCTTGTAGTGAGCAAGAACTGGACTACAGCCATTACACAATGGTTGCAGTGATGTTGCTAAAACAATATATAGCTGCCCAAGCCATTACTGAAATTTTCTCGTCTGCATTCCACAGACACAGCTGAGCTAATGTGAAATATATACCTTATAGTCTTTGTTCTTTCCCAGGAAATGCATATATCAGGAAATGTAGGACTGGGAAATAGGGTTTTCTTGGGGAAATTTGAAACCATGGTGGCTATTTAACAATACTGGAAGAAAGGGATACATGTAAGGAGAAGGACAGTGAGGACAAGTTCATATCTGTCCCATCCTCAGAAGGTGTTTTAGACAATCAAGGCTGGTAAGAATATAGACATGCCTGAAGTTATTTGGTGTCTCTCACTGGATATTTCAAGGTTTCACTCTGAATGAACCTGAAATGCAGTCAAAACTTGTTTACCATCAAATCCAGAAACAAACCCTGTCAACAGCCTGAGCTGCTTCAAATAAACAGCACCAGTTTATAGGTTCATAAATATCAGATGCAGTGCTTTGAAAACTCTGTTGAGCAGTCCCAGATGCCATGGTGGCAGCTGAGCAAAGATTAAATAAGTAATGGGGAAAATTCCAAGTGCTTGTATTTATGGGGAGAAATCCCTTGGGCAGCAAAGCCAGAAGACAGTGTAAATATAATTTGTCCACAGTATGTTAAGGAACAATTTAACCCACACCTAGATTTCTTTTTGTTCTGAGAGAATAAGGTGACCCCCCGATAATAAAACTCCTGAAATAGACAGTCAACACATTAGGGTGTCAATAAGTGCTTATCTGAAGAATTAATAGATTTTTCTAAGCTTCAGAGCTTATTTTCATTCTTATTAACAACACAAGCAATATGCCTTTTTTGTCGGCTGTACAAAAAAAAAAGAAAGAAAATAAGAGCAAATTGTACATCAAGATACAATCCAAGGTAGGATGGGTGCAGGAATGGTTGAATTGTGCCTGTTGCTGAACAGTGCTTTAGCAAGTTATGCTTCCAGAAGTGGTTCTGCCATGCCACCTTTTCTTCTGGCTTGATACTTGGGATAGTAGATCAGGGTATCAGAAGTCCAGGAAAAACCTTCTCTGTCATGACCACATTGAATTATAGTTGTTTGGCTACTTCCATATCTAACAACTTTCACAACATAGTTTTTGTAGGTAAACATTTTACACGCTCTTCTAAGAAAAGTTTAGAATCTGGAGAGGACCTTTTTTGGCTGCTACAAGGTAACTACGATTTCATACCATAATTTTCACTGGTTATATTGCCTGTGGTTCAGCACAGTTTGCATTCTCAATGTAAATGCATCTGTCTTCAAATAAACACTTTCTTGGTCACCTTTGCAGTAGAAGATATGAAGAGACAGAAAATATTGCTAAATTGAAAACATGAGGGCTTTGGAATGCAGATTTCTTTGGCCTCAGGTTAGTTTTAAGATGGCTTGTGCACAGGCTAGTAATAGAAGCCCGAGCTGAGCCTGGAGTTCGAGCTGATTTGATTCTGATGGGTTTCCTTGAATACTTCTCCGCATTTTTTGGGGGAGGGTGTGGGGTACAGGAGGTGGGGAATTTTTAAACTTAAATTTGTTTTTTTTAATTTTACTTGCACATTTAATTTTATTGCACAGCTTGCCCAGGTTTTGTAGCTATTCCAGAAGTAGAACTAGGGGGTAGACTCAGATCTTGGGTTCACTTTAGAGACAGAGTCTGCGGAAGGGTGAGGTAGGAGCCATGTCCTGTTTTGCAGAGACAGTGGAAGTTACTCTCTGAATTACTTCCTCTGTTAAAGTTCTTCAGTCTGGTGAGATTCATGTGTGTCATAAACTGAAGTATGCTGCACTCAGCATGCTTTCACTGTAGTCTATGGGGCTATTCAGTATGAGTAAAGGCAACTGACTGATTTTGTGTAACTCATAAGCAATTATAGCAGTGAAGGTAAGAGTGGGGCTGTAAATAATCAAAGTAAATGAGAAGGAAAAATGCTCTAGAGCTTTTCTCACCTAACAACACAGAAGTGAAGGGCAAGGGTAAAGCAGTTTGCACTACTTGTGGAAACTTACTAACTTATTCATTGAGAAGCAAAAGCAAGTGAAAGGGCACCTTCTCACATCAGTATTTGAAGCAGGTTGTGAAAGCATTTTTAATGAGGAGAGACATAGGTAGAAATAAGGCTTTATTTTTCTTGAGAAATCATCAAGCAGGATTGCATGGCTCATCACATAGCACAAAGAGAGTTCTTTAGGCAGGAGGCAAGTTTGCACGACTCCTTGCAGAGATGCAGACACGAGCCAGGCACAGCTTTGTCGCTGTGCTGCATGTCACAGCCTCCTTTTAATGAGCTGGTCTTATCAGGAAAAAATGTTTGTCCACCTATAGCAGGTGCTATTTTGGGCAGCACTTAAGCCCTACCCTGGGTCGTGTAGTGCTGTAGTCTAGCCTGCCAGCTGTAATGCCATCCTGCCAATGTCTTTTAGTGTGATCCAAGAGCACTTTGACATTCTGTTTCAGCTCTGACCTGATTGTAAACGAGAGATAAAATAATATACCCTCTGTGCAATCAGTCATTCATGTGGTTAAAATACTGGTTAAATATTGCTAGAGACAGTATATATGGCAAAATTGTGATAAAAATCATCTCGTGATAACTACCAGTTCCTGTTCTAGTAGTGACTGCAAACTTCAGTATTGTTAATCTGTTTGAAAATATTTGTTTGCATTCCTGTGTGAGTCAGAATAGAGCAAGGGTGAGGGTTTGACTCAGAAGCTTGCTTTTTCCTCATGCATGAACAAGAAAGTATGCCAGGAGAAAGGGAGAGGAAAGGGAGAGAAGGAGATTGCAAGTTAGGAAGACAACTACCAAGACATCACATCAAAATTCAGAGGTTCCTAAGCTAAGGTGGCTCAGTCATGATTGGACTTTGAATCTGTTATAGATATCTCTACCTCATCTGTGCTGCTTGTAGTTTGTTTTTGGATAAAATCTGATATTTCAACCTCACAGTGATCTATGAGAAATTTGCTATGGTCTGTGAAGAACTCTGATACATGACAGAAGTCTGTTACAGAACTGCACCATTTTTTAAATTCCTGGTCTTCTGTAGACATTTTCCTTACTATTATTAGTGTGTGCCGAGAATAATTGTACAGACCTGTTTCTTTATGGAATACAATTTGACAAACACGTTTAAATTGTAGTCCGAAAATAATCTAATTTTGAAGTATTCAGATGTTGTTTTGTTTCACTTTAAAAGTTTAGCACCAAATTTCTAACATTTTTAGAAGTAAAATAATCAATGTATTTAAGAAGTAAAATTTCCTCTTTTCAAGTGCTTTGTGATAAATCACCTGCTGTTACTCAGCTACCACAACACAACTTATTCATTCCTGTTCTATTTTTTTCATTTTTTCCCCCAGCCAACAATAATGCAACAATCAAGTATCTAACAAATAAGGTGGCTGATCCAGGGTGTGTGAGTGAATTAGAGCCTCTGTGGCCTCACATTCACGTCTGCAATTGCTTTAAACTTTTCACTGGCATATTACTTTTCACACATATCCCAGGAGGAGATTTGTTTGACTTGTCATTCACATAAGCTTCCAGAGCCAAAACACGTCAGGAGTCACGAGCATTTATCATTTCCTGTGCATCTTAAGTAAAGATAATGCAATATTGCTAAGGAGTGTTGATTATACGGCAAACATTCCAGCTTGCATTGAGTCAGATTAGCCTATAGAGTTTTGTTAGATTTCAAACTGGTTTTCTTGCATAATGAAAAAGAAATTGCTCAATGAATTAATCCAGTGGTGTATCTGTGTATGCCCAAATTAATTTTTGATTTAATTCCACTGACATTGCCAGGCTCACACTGTGGAAGAATTTGGCTTGTTCAGTGTGGTCTATCACTATTTTCCAGATTAATTTTAATGGAATTGCCATGAGATCTTACTTTGTCTTCTTGCATCATAAAGATGCACTCAAAGAATAAAATATAGAATTTCAGGGATAAACAAGTTGGATTTGTATATGTATCCAGTGTATGCAGAAAATGTTGGCATTTCACTGTGATGGCATGGGAAAAAATTTATAATATATGAGTAACTGCAGGATTTTATTCTTTAATTTTGTTTTTGGCTTTTTGTATGGTATCATGTAAAAAAAATTAAGTCTGTACTTAAAAGGAAAAATTTGATTCTACAGATTCGAGCCAATTTAGAATGCGAAAAGGAAAGTAATGTTAATATTTATATTTCAATCAATGTTTTGGGGGAGGGTAAAAATATCAAGAGTTGCCAAACTGAGTTCTATTGATTCTC